>CM032917.1:11353634-11783513 GCA_019202795.1 Arabidopsis thaliana x Arabidopsis arenosa
TGATCCCAGGAGAAAGGGTATGAGACTGAGAAAGTAAAAGAGCTTAAAAGAGGTCTAATAAGCAAGAAGAAACTATAGAGAGGAACTTAGGAGTAAGCTGAGTCAGATACAGAAGGAAGCTCAACCTAAAGGCGGAATTAACACTATCCCGAGAAAAAAGTTCACTTTAAGATGGTCTGAAGAGATAGATTCCCCTCTAGAAGAGAAAGAAGCCTATTTTAAAGAAAGAGGAATTGAGTGTTCTGCTGCAGACCTCTCCAGGGAGGACGCTGATTATGATGATGATATTAGAGAGGACTATGCAGACCCTCTCTATCATTCATTTTAATCTTGATAAGTGTGAGGAGTCAAGCTAGAGACTTTAAACAAGCTCACTTGGGAGGAAGTCCCATGTGTATCCTTGTAAATAATTTTTACTTTCTTGTAATTTTTGAGTTGTTTTAGTTGTGTTTGTGGTTCTAAGGAAGAAAGGAATAACGTGAAGGTAGAGTAAAAATTCAAAACTTTTACTCTACTGATGGCCTAGAGATCGAGTACATTGGTCGAGTAGAGTGATGTTTAAAAACCCAAAAAAAAAATTTTAATCATCATTTTACTCGACCAACAGAAGGTACAGAATCTTACAAAGAGTTTATCAAGTTTACAGAAGATTGCAGGATTTCCTTGGGATTTTACAGTGAACAGAGAGCATAGAAGAAAGACAAGAAGACACAGTGTGACCCACAACTGACGCCCATGTCCTCCATGCAGCAGACCAAGAGACATTGAATCTCTTCACACCCCATCCCTTCACTCGATCCCACGAAACCCATCTTCACCTTACCCACTCGACTTCTTCTCCTTCACTCGACCTCGTTTTCTCCTCCATAACCCAATAAACTCGACCCCATCCCTCTTCATTCATCACCACCAACAAACCAAACTCTCATCTCTCTTCTCTCAAACCACTCGACCCCATCCCTCTTGAATCAACGCTCCCTTACCTCCTTTACTCGACCTCGACATCTCCTCCTCACCATCCTCTTCATATACTCGACCTCAACACTCCTCTCCACACACCAAACTTTTCGCAACTCTCTCATCTCTCATCACCGTTCACTGCAATTCAAGTCTTCAAGTGTTCGTTTCCATCACTCGACTTCATCATTCTCCAACTTCAACAACTTCACTCGACTCCTCATCATCATCTTCTTCATCGCCTCACACTCGACCACTCTTCACCACCGCCACACCTCTCAATCGTCTCAATTTCACTCGGCCACAACTCTCTTCGCCTCTCCATCATGACCGCTTGCTCCCTCTCTCCAAGGAAACAACTTGACCTCGCCATTTCATTCACTCGACCTCTATCACCAAGCCGCCTTCACTACTTCTAGCTCATAACCACTCGACCAAAGTGCCATCATTCTCTCATCTCTCAAGTCCACTCATCACACGACTTCGCCAAGTTCACTCGATTCACCGCCAAAGCGACACCACTCGACTGCTCCTCTATTCCACGGTCAAACCGCAACTGCTCTCCTCCTCTTCAAGCTCACACTCGACCACTCCGCCTCACTCTAACCACGAAACTATCTGCACTCGACCATACAAAATCACTTGATCAACCGAAAGAAAGAAAAAAAAAAAAAATCAAAACCGACGGTTTACTCGATCACATCAAGTCGACCGGTTTGTGTTTTTGGTTTGTTAAGACTAACGTATTAATGTTTATCCTTGAGTTTCATTTGTTTTCAGTTTCATCATGAGTAACTACAGTGGAGAATCCTCAATGGATCCTGATTATAACGTAGATGAAGCAGAGTCTTGGTCCCACTAGACAAGAGAGAGAAGAACACGTTTACGAGAGTTTTATAGAAGAATTTGAGCGCTCCGGCAGCACGACGTAATCAGAGAAGAAGCTAAAATCGCTAGAGGAAAGAGAGCGATGGTCGAGTAGATATGAGCTGATCGATGAGGACAATCGAAACTGAGTATGAGCCAAAGTCATGGTGCAAAGGAGACGAAGCTGCTGAACAAACCCAACGAGGTTACAGTGGAGGAGTATATCAGATTCTTTGAGATGAATGACTTCTGGGGGAACGAGGTAGCATCCCTGCTATGAGACTTTAAGCCGAGTTGGGGTTACTGGAGGACGTGCTCATTTGTTCGAGAAGTGTTATCTGGAGACAACTCATGTCTTAACCTTACGTATAGGAGGAGACAATTGAGTTTCTTTCCACACTGGTAAGTAGAGATGTATGAGGGTCTCATCACGGACTTTGAGCTGGATACCATGGGGTTAGGGTTCTTGACGTCTTAGTGGATGAATAGCGGTATCAGCTTTCGATCAAGAAGTTGGAAGAACTGTTTGGTTTCCCTAGTGGAAAGGGAACCAAACCCAGGTTTGACAGGGAAGAGCTTAATGATTGTGGGCTACTATTGGGAACCAATTTACCGCTTAACTCGGCACGGTCCAAGAGCAACCAAATCCGGAATCCTGTGATCCGCTACTTTCAGCGCTCGGTTGCCAACATTTTTTACCCCAGGGAGTCTACAGGCACCATGTCTAAACACGGACATGAAGATGATAGATTTCGCGCTTCCAGGGATTCTCCGCCGTACAAAGGGAAAGAATGTCTTGAGAGGCGATCTCAACAACGCACCACCAGTAATGCCTCTGTTGATCCACCTGTGTGGATACAGGAAGTGGGCGTTGACAAACGGCAAGAAGAAGGTGAGAGGAGCATATGCGTGGGTGGCGTTGTGACGCCAATTCTGGAAATTTGTGGAGTACCGCTCAAGGAGCCAGGGTTAGGCACGGAGAATGATGGACTTGGATCACTTGCGCCGATGTGAGTTTGACATGGTTGGCAACTTTCACCGCTATAGGTCTGAGCATTCATTGATTAGAATCGCCAACATTCTTCTCCCCGCATTGACGCTACTAGGATTCTCGAGGGAAGGAACATTGATTTCAAGCCTGCGCTTGAAGATCTTTATTTCGAGGGCAGTCCCGCCAACTGAGGAGATTAGTCACACCGAAGGAGCTACAACAGAAGATGTTGATGAGACAGATGATATAGATGAGGCGGAGTTTGACACAAGCATGTATCATTTCAGTGAGGCATATACCTCGAGCGAGGGATAGCAAGAGTTTGAGCGAAGCTCACAGGAACAACAACAAGCTGCAGAAGTGGTGCAAGAAACAGGATAAGTTACTCGCCAAATGCCTCATGGCTATCAAGTTTCTGAAGGACAAGATCAGCTGCTCCTCTTCCACTACAGCTATTCCGCAGGGACAGCTCCCTCAGGACATGCCCTCGAGGAGATATGACGCGCCTGAGCCAAGTCGGCACGAGCCTGAGCCTAGAGAGCGGGAGATTCCGCATGTCCCTGTGAGGTATTCATCATTCAAGCCTCATGAATCTGGGAGGAAGAGGAGGACCACACTCACTGAATCTAGCAGCAGAAGTAGACGACTTATGCAGTCTCATAGTTTACGCGACCGCGGTGCTGGCCGCAACAGAAGAAGAGAGGTCGAGTATCCTCAGAGCGGTGCTGGTCGCCACAGAGCTGATGAGGTCGAGTACCCACCCTCTGGAGCTGATACGGAACATGGCGGTTCGTCCATAGCCTGGGAGCAATCACAGGCAGCCATTGACGACCAACTTTGCTCATTCTTCGACTGAGGAAAGCGCCTCACTTCACCATTGTATTATATCATCTCTTGTAATTTGTTCTTTATTTTGTTTATGTGATTGGATTTGTCCTGAGTACTCTCTTCCAAGTTTATTCACACAATGTACTGTGTGATTTAAGTTTGGGGGAGGGCTCAGGAAGTGTGTGTTGCATTGTATATACTCTTGAGTCTGCATTCATCTAAGGCATAGAAAAACCAAAAAAAATTGAAAAATGTCAAAAAAATGATTTCACAAGAAAATAGTGTTCATGTAGTTGCATTACATTTAGGATCGAGTCTAGAGTGTTTCATTTAAGATTGTTGCATATGCATAGGGGATAATGATGAGATAGCCTTGTAAGCATTTTGCTTCACCAGATAAACTTAGTGCCCTCGTTGCTAGTTGTTTGTTGCGTAGTCAAAGAAATTGAAGTAAAACTGTACCATGCCTAGATTGCTCTACTCGAGCACACTGTCATGATCTGATACCATTCCCTATCAATTTGAACCTGAATCTGATCTTTAATTATCATGTCTGCATCAAATTTAAACTCATGGATACCCTAAAATACTTGGATTTTCTTATTCATTTTGATCACTCTTATTAATCCAAGTAGCTGACTCTCCTTATTAGAGCAGTTAACCCAAACCCAAACCTAAACTTTCTTTCAAGCCCTATATCACTTGTGAGTGTTTGTGAGGTCTTATTCCGATTAAGCTTGGTAGAAAGTGTTAGGTTCGTAACGACAGAGATAGTGTCTCATGTAGTTCTAGTTCGCATTTTTTGGATTGGATAGGACTAGGTGGGCGCTTATACTTTGGGTTGAGATGTGTTTAAAAGAAAAAAAAAGGGTTGATTCATTGATGAGAAAAGGTAAAAGAATCTAGGTGAAGTAAGCTAAAGAAGGAGAAAAAAGTCTAGTAAAGGTTTTGGGATTTGTAAAGAAAAGAAAGAGTTCTTGTTAACTATTGAAGATGGGCAAAAGCCCTCGGTTTTAAAATGTTAAAAACAGGAACCTTAGTCGTTGAAGAAATCCAAATCCGCTAGATGTATCAAAGTGTTGAGAAAGCTTCTCCTAGAGTTAAGAGAAAAGAAAAGAATGATTAGAAAAAGGGCTTAAAAGATTCATGAATGCAAAGGGTAGAGTTAAGTTCTTATATTGGTATGGGAGATGGGATTACATTAGAGCTTCTTTTGATATACTCTGGGTAGATGTGATCTTATCTCTGTATGCATAGCTTGGGGACTTATCTTTAGCATTCTACTAAATCTTAATCATTTTTGAGAGATCCCGTGTTACTAAAGCCTATTCTGTAAGGGACCATCTTTGTCTCTTGACCTTTTACCTTAGCCAAATGAGTTCATTGATGATGCATTGCTTGATTCACGTTCCTGAACTAATGAATGTTAAAGGAATTGGTAGATTTGAAAACATGTGTAGGTCGAGCATATGAGTCGGATTGATTGATAATAAGGCATTACTAACGTTTTTGAGTAGAATTCGATCATATCCCAGCTTAGAACTATCAACTTGGACATTGATTTCCTCTGGTTTATCTGGTGCTTTGGCTCTGAGTCCTGGCTTTCAAACTTCACCTCCAGCTTGTTCTTAATTGTTTGCTTGAGGGCAAGCAAAGACTAAGTTTGGGAGAGTTGATAAGTGTGTATTTTGCATGTTTTGAGCATCCATTTGTCATCACTTTAGCATCATATCATTACTGTTTTATACCATTTCAGATCATTTGACATCACTTTCCATGTTTAGGATAGTTTGCATGCATGTTGCATATTTGTGTTGTTTTCAGATGATTCGGAGCTGTTGACGAGCTAATTGGAAGAAGCGGACCTGATCATGTCAAACCACTCGACCCCCAGGTCGAGCAGACGCTTCACGACCTCAACAGACCACTCGACCCCCTTGTCGAGTAGGGGATTTAACAATTTCACCTCATCCACTTGACCATCACTCGATCACGCCACTGTACCTGGAAGTCGAGTATCACCATCACCACCACTCGACTACATACTCGATGGCGAGCTTCATAGTCTTCTCCATTCTGCACTCAACCAGACATTCGAGCACAAGGAAGAAAAGATGACTCCAGCTTATCACTCGACCTCTCACTCGACCACCTGGGTCAAGTACAGTTCTTAATCCGTCCCAATACTACGTCATTTTGAGTATTAGGGTTTCAGATTATTTTACTATAAGTAGCATGTACTTTACATTTTCGAGAACAAGTTTTTATCAAGGTTTTATTTCGCAAACACTGTGTTCTAGACCTTTTGTAATCCGGATTTCTCTTTATCTATTCAGTATTCAGTATTTGTTCTTGATTTTCGTTTACTGTTGTTCATCCTGTTATCATCTTGCTATTACACTGTTGTCATCATGTTTTCATTCTGTTCAACGTTTATGTTCTCTACAATGATGTCTAAGTAGTGAATAAGTTTCTGAGGATGGGTTAGAGTATTGTAGAATTCTCAGTATGCTAGGTGGTTCAGTTTGATTGATAGATCCCTTCTGGATTAATTGTTCTTAATGCCTATTGCTTTCTGATCAACTGGAATTTAAGCCCAGACATTTTCTGCGCCCAAAAGGTGTTCGATGAAATGTCTGAACCACTAATTCCAGAGATTCGTGGCCCTGTACCAAGGTATTGGTTGCAGGGACCGTTTTGGCTTTAACTTGTTGATTTGTAATGCCTGTTAGGTTAGCTCTCGTCAATGGTGATTGAGTCTGGGACTAGGTTAACTTGAGGGTCTCTGTTGCGGTGACACTTAGATTTGGTTAATGAACTTATTGTCTAAGGATAATTATTGAGCATCTCAATCACCTGTAAACTGAGGAAACGAAACTACTCAATTATCCCATCCTTAGGAATTCTTTATCTGATTGAATTTATTGTTTACTCTACTGTTGTTTACTGCATCTTGTCATCTGTTGCTTAGTTTCTGTAATTCTTTCTTGTACTCGACCTGATACTCGACCACCCAGTTGTCTGGCAACAGACTGTACAGTCGAGTATCTTTGTTTCATTTACTGTCGGTTACTCAACCAGTCACTCGACCTCACCCAGTGCTCTGCAAAGAGCTGTGTTGGTCGAGTGTCTTACTCTTTCTGCTTGATTTTCTGTTTCTGCATGTTCACTCAGGACTGCTAGAACACACCAAAACCTGTTATTGCTTGGCTTGACTTAGTGACTTCTGATCACATCTTGATTGTTCGCATCACACCCATTTGGATTGACAACCTAAAATACTACAACAACATGATTGGTGTTTTAGGATAATTGACTAAAAATCTATTATCAAAGTACCTTTGAAATCAAGTAAGGTCCCCTCCATTGAGCTCGGAGCTTTTCGGCGTTCTTTTCTTTGGTGTTACTGAAGACTTCTCGAAGTACGAGATCACCCACGTTGAAGCGACGTTCTCGAATGTTTCGATTATAGTACTTTGTCGCCGCATTCTGGTAGTTTTGGATCCGGATGATAGCTTGATCGCGATGTTCTTCGGCGAAGTTGTTGTGATCTCATAGCAGTCGATTGTTTAGTCCAGGGTCCTCCGACATCATGCATCTGCGTAACGTTGGAATTCCAGCTTCGCTCGGAGCCGTTGCCTCGATGCCATAAGCTAAGGAAAAAGAGACAATGACGTAGGTCGTCGAGGGGTAGTTCGGTATGACCAAAACACGCCTTCCAGCTAGTTTGCCAAATTTCTTTTCTTGGGACCGAGTCTTTTCTTGATCTCGGCTATGATTGTTTTATTTGTGGTCTCGGCTTGTCTGTTTCCTTGAGGATACCGTGGAGTCGAATTGCTCATGCGAATGTTCCACCTAGCAAGGAAGTTCCCTGGTGATGAGTAAGACGAACTGCTTCCCATTATTCGTAACGATCTCATAGGGAAGATCGTGTCGACAGCTAATATTTTTCCAAATGAATGCGACGACATCAGTTGATTTAACCTCGTAGTACGCCTGTGCCTCGACCCATTTGGTGAAATAATCGGTTAGGACTAACAGAAATCTTTTAGACCCTGACGGGGGCATTAGTCCCACGATGTCCATAGCCCACCATATGAAAGGGTATGGCGTTGTGATCGAGTGCAATATTTCGGGAGGAACATTCTTCATCAGGCCATGTCGCTGACACTGTTCGCACTTCGCCGCGTAGGCCTCACAGTCAGCCAACATAGTTGGCCAGTAGTGACCATCTTTCTTGATTTTGAGAGGCAAGGCTCGTCCGCCGGAATGATTACCACAGTCCTCATCGTGTGTTTCCTTCATGATTGTGGTGGCTTCCTTTTGATCCACGCAAGTGAGGAAAACTCTTGTCGCACTTCGCCTATACAGCCCGCCATCCACCATGATGTAATTTGCCGCCATTGTCTTTAGACGGCGAGCCTCCCATCGATCTGCCGGGACTTCGCCGTAGGCGATGTAGAGTTTTATGGGATCTAGCCAATATGAAGGTTCTGGGTCGACTTCTATTCCTGGTGCATCGGTTGCGTCAATGTTCGAATCCATGGCCGTTACGGGATCTACGATCACGCAGGTCGAACTTGACAGCTCGATACTTGGTTTCGCTATACTTTCGACAAGAATTGTTCGTCTCAGGTCAGGATTCGTGTTCGAGGCTAGGGCGGCTAAAGCGTCTGCTGTAGAGTTGTCATTTCAGGGAATTTTGACCAGCGCGAACTGGTCGAATTGTTTAGACAGACCGTGGACTAATGAAAGATTAGCTCGCATTCTTTCATTTTTGGCTTCAAACTCTCCGCTGAACTGGCTAACTACGAGCTGAGAGTCACTGAAGGCTTTGATGTGCCTGGCTCCAAGACGTTTCGCAAGGCAAAGTCCTACCAGAAGTGCTTCGTACTCTACTTCGTTGTTCGATGCTTTGAATTGGACTCGAAGTGACTGTTCTAGGATCTCCCCGGTTGGTGATTGGAGTAAAATTCCGAGATCGAAACCTTGTAATGATGATTAGCCATCTGCGTAAAGTATCCAATTCTCGTCTAGGACCTCGTCGATCACATCCGGATATAGCTCGGTCATAATATCTTCTAGGACCTGCGACTTGAGGCTAGAGCGATATCGGTACTCCACGGCGTACTCGCTTAGCTCGATGGCCCATATCGTGATTCGCCTGGATTGATTCGGACTGTGAAGTACTGTTCGAAGTGGTTGATCGGTGAAAACCACTATGGAATGCGACTGGAAGTAAGGCCAAAGCTTTCGAGCGGCCGTTATTACTACCAATGTTAGCTTTTCCAAGGTCGGATATCTAGTCTCGGCGTCATTCAGGGCCTTACTGGTGTAAAAGATAGGTTTCTCATTCCCACGGTCATATCTCACCAATACCCCACTCACCGCCAAACTTGACAGCGAGACTTAGAGATATAGGGTTTCTCCGACTTCGGGTTTGGCTAAGATCGCCCCACTCATGAGGTAGGATTTGAGCTCTTGGAAAGCGGATTCACACTTATCGTCCAAATGAAAATCCTTGTTGCCACGTAGAAGTTTGTAGAAGGGAAGACATATATCCATCGAGCGGGCGATGAAGCGATTTAAGGCTGCGATACGACCTGTCAACCTCTGTACCTCCCTCTTGTTCTGAGGGGATGGCAATCCGATTATTGCATCGATCTGCTTTGGGTTAGCTTCGATTCCTCGTTCGGTGACTATGTATCCTAAGAATTCGCCTGATGTCACTCCGAACGTGCACTTAGTAGGATTTAGCTTCATCCGGTACTTGTTGAGGATATCGAAGCACGCGGTGAGGTGCTTGATATGATCTTCGGCTCGTAAAGATTTCACCAGCATATCGTCGATGTAGACTTCCATCGTGACCCCAAGCAGTTTGGCGAACATCTCGTTGACTAGTCGTTGGTAAGTCGCCCCAACGTTCTTTCACCAAAGGGCATGACTATGTAGCAATATATTCCGCGATCCGTGATGAAGGCCGTCTTTTCACAGTCGTCTTTATGCATCAGGATCTGATTGAATCCCGAGAAGGCGTCCATGAAGGACAAAAGCTGATTTCCTGCTGTCGCCTCGACTAGGCGATCTATGTGTGGCAGAGGATAACTGTCTTTCATCGATATTCTCTTGGATGATCTTGCAGCGCGGTGCCTTTATTGATTTGCGAGCCAGTCATTCATAAGGCGTAGCTCGCTCTTTGTCCTGTAATTGCGATAAGATCTCCCTCCTTCGCTGCTTCTTTTCGATGATGTAGCATGTCCGGGAGACCTTTTGGTTGCCGTACAGAGTGAAGATCCCCGTCGTTATCGGGAACTTCAGACAAAGGTGGTATGTCGAGGGAATCGCCTTCATCGAATAGACCCAGGGGCTCCCAAAGATAGCATTATAGATTGGTTCGGAGTCAATGACGACGAACTTAGTCTTTTGTGTGATACTGCCCACTTGGAACTGGAGCTTGATCTCTCCTATCGACATCTTCGCCTCTCCATCATATCCTGTCAGAGGGCGAACCTTGGGAGTTATCTTCCTTTCGGAGATCCCCATCTTCAAGAGAGTCTTCAGGAACATTAAGTTGACCGAACTACCGGTGTCGATCAAAACCCATTCTACGTCGAAGTCCTCCATTACCAGTTCGACGACTAGTGCATTATTGTGAGGATGCTGAATACCATTCGCATCTTTCGAAGTAAAAATGATGGGTTCCTGACTTAATGGTTCGGCTTCAGGGGCGGTTCTAACGCTACATACTTGCCAAGCTCTTTTCTTCAAGGCTTAGACCGAATCTTCGTCGTCGAACAATCTGGCCATAATCATGGAAATTCTTCCACGAGGATGGTTTGGAGCTCGTTGGGGTTGCTGTCCCCTCCATCTTTTTGGGGGGGCGGGGAGTTTGTTCTCCGGAATCCTAGCCTCTTCCGTGTGATCTTCTTCTTGGTTCGGTTGATGCTTTAACAAGTATTGCCCCTCATTCACCGGTTCGCCTTGAGCCTGTTTGAAATCGTCCTTGCATTTATTCTTCCCATTCTTAGGATAGTAGACCGCCTCTACTTCTCCAGACTTGTACTTTTCGAGGAGGATGTTCAGAAGATGTTTGCACTCTTCCGTGGAATGTCCTCCGAACTGATGGAAACGAAAGTATGAATTCTTCGAGTTCTTTGGTTTCCCGGGCTGTTGAGGTTGATCGTCCGAGACTATTGCGGCAAAAACCGTTCCTCGTTTATTCGCTTTTGGGTCATAGTGTTGAGGCGGCTCCTTGTAGACCTCCCGCGCTTTTTCCTTGGCTTTGGGTGGTTGGGACTTCCCTGCCAGCTTGGCGTCTTCCTCTTCAAGGAAGGCGTATCGTGATGCTGTATGTAGAGCGTCATCAAGATCTAGCGGTTCTCTAATCGCCAAATATTTCCTCAGTTGGGACCCTTGGAACAGTCCCTTCCTGAAAGCGGTCATCGCAGCTTCATCCGTGATGGTGACTTTGGAGAGTATTTCCTTGAATCAACCTAGATAGGCGTTCAATGGTTCGCCGTTTTCTTGAGTCATACTCCAAAGGTCGGAGCTAGAAGCTCCTGGTGGAATGAACACTCGGTATTGCTTTAAGAAAGCAGTTGAAAATTGGATGAAGTTGTCAATCGAGTTCGCCTCAAATCTGGAGAACCAAGTTAAAGCGTTTCCAACGAGGCCTTCGGTGAAGAGCTGGCAACAACCAACATCTCTCTTCTCGTCCGAGAAGTGAGCTTTGGCGACTGTGATCATGAAGGAGGTCATGTATTGCTTGGGATCGCTTTCGCCCCCGTAAATTGGAATTCAGAGCTTCACTTGAGGAATCCGTGTGTGTGTAACCCAATTAGTGAAAGGAGTCTTTTGGGTTTCTTCGATCATTCGCTCGATTTCCGGGGCCGAACTGACACCCTTATGGACTTGGGATCCGATCTCTCTGAGCTTTAGGTAGATATCGTTTATCTGTCCAGCATGATCTAAAGTTGGGGACCTGGAGATATGACCAGATGCCATTGGGTGAGACATAGGCGGTCTGCCGTCTTGGTTGGCGGGATGAAGCGACCCTGGGAACCTGGAGTTGACCCTATTGGATTGTGCATCTGTGAGGTCGAAGATAAGACCGCGCGGTTGAATCATTCTTGGCGGTGTTACTTCAGAGTTCGGACGTTGGGAGATCCCTTTTGCTAACTCGTCGAGCCGACGGTTTGTCTCTGTGACAGAGTTGGACAGGTCCTTGGTCACGGTTGTGAGAATGGCTTTGAGGTCTTCCAAGGAGAAAGGTGGTGGAATGATGGCAGGGGCGATAGGATTCGCCTCCCGAGTTGACTGATCGTCAACCGTTTTCACGGCTAACTCTAGAGAGCTGGAATTAGATGGGAGCAAAATTAATGAACCTAAGGTTCAATTAAAGCATGTGATGCCTATTGGCTCAAAAGATAACTATCCCAAAAGATAAAGAAAATACGAGAAGTAAATGAAAAATTTCTTCAAGAAGAACCAAGTCCTCGTGACGATAGAGAAAACTATGAGATTTCCATTAACAATCCCCATGATGGAATCATATGAGATAGAAATGATATTGATGATGAAAATGAAATATTCTCATTTTCTTTATCTAAAGAGATAGATCATGAGAATGATGATCTAGATCCAAAGACATTACCCGAGTGCCAGAAAAGGCGAAATTGGGAGAAATGGAAAAATGCCTTCACTACAACAAATATCCACATTGATAGCACAAGAGGATAGCTCATTTTCCGTTACTGCTATGAAAGATGAATTTTTATTTTGATTATTTTTTAATAGTGTTTGATAAACGCTATGATAGAAAATCACTAAGCGGGAAGCTAAAATCATCTATTCCACCAATACTTATGCGAAAAAAATTCACTTAACCGCTTATTGTCTCAGATCTAAAAATATTAAGCGACAAAACGCTAAACACATCTTAAGAAAAAAAAAAATCCCCAAAATTGATTCCTTCAAACCCTAAATTTCTTCTTTTGTCCATCTCTAATTCCACTTCATACATCCCAAATTCTACATTGTTCTTCACCTTTCTCTCCTCCTTTCTCTCTTCTTTCACTCATCCTCTCACGTTTCAGTTGGAAAAGGTTTGTTGATTTTGTCTCTCTTTTCCCTTTGAATCTATAGCTTCTAATCCTTGTTTGTTGGTTGTGTCTCTCCTCTGTTGGTTTTGTCTCTCCTCTTTCTTTGAATCTGCAGCTCAAAAGGGTAAAAATTTTGAAGTGTTTTTGTGCACACAAGGTGTTCGACGAATTGACTGTGAGACTAAAACCAAGAAACGACTCAACATCTCTTTCTCTGGGTTCGTTTCTCTCTTCTCCAAGGTTGTGGTTTCTCTCAAATCACTATGATTCATAAACCTAATTACAAATACTTTATCTATAACATCGTAAGTGTTCTTCCTCATGTTGAATTATGTTGTGTGTATGGTTCGACATTGCATTCAGCCGTGGATATTGTAGTATCTTAGGTCATTAAGCAAGGTCTCTTTGTTAGCATATGTAGCATAACAAAGATTTTGTTTTGTTCTTTATGTTGTTTGGTGCTTACTTGGTTAATTTGTTTCAGGTAATACTTGAAGACTATGGCTTTATGTGAGTATCAACATTCCTTCTCTCATGATTCTCTAAATTGCTGTTACTCTCTTTGGATTCTCTACATTGAGTTTATAATGATTTGGTTATATGATTAGTAGTTTTCCTCCTAATAATGACTTATAATTTTCTCTATTTCAGTTTAGTATTGACAATATACTTAGCTTCAATTAAGCTACTAGGAGACCGAGTTTTGGTTAAGACCAATGAGACAGAGAAAAAGACTTTACTTTCGAATATAGAGAATTGCGAGATGGGTGATAGTCAAGGTAGCATCAAACTTGCTTAATTGGTTTGGTTTCTAAAACATCATTTTGTGGATTGTTAGTGGTTAGTTAGATTAGCTGGATTGATTTCACTTATGTGGTTTGTCATTTTTGTTTTCAGAATTATCAGAAGTTCCTGATCTAAGTCAATGGTGTTCAAGTTATGTCTATGAATCACCGATGATGGATACAAGTGATGGTCTTGAGTTTGCTTTTCTTGGAGAAAGTAAAGGTAGAAAGGAAATGGAATTAGTCTCTTCTCAGGCTAAAGATATGTCTCAGTCGCAGATTGAGTTTTCAGGTGAGTAAATAGATTTGTTTACTAATAATGTGACTTAATAAGTTTGTGTTCAAGAAGCTGAAATTTTACTTGTTTTATTTCATGTTCTAACATAAGATATTATGAATCTTGTCGTTGAGGACAGTGAGATAGATGAAGACAACAGTCTTTGGGGAAAACCTAAGAGAAAAGGTAGCAGTGTTTTCCGAAAACCTAAGATAAAGGAAGAGACTACAACAACCTATGAAGCTGAGCTAACTTACTTGAAGAACCGAGTCCAATATCTAGAAAACGAAGTAAGGATTTTGCATGATCTCATCAATAATTTCATTGGCAAAAGTAGTATATAAAAGTTAGGATATTAGTTTAAGTGTTGGATTGAGACTTGTGTTATGTATGAATTGATTTTTGATTTATGAAATGGTGTATACTTTTTGGATGTTTATTATTATATATGTATTTGATATTTTGAAAACTAATCAGGTTTCACCAAATGCAAATAGATTAAAACAACCGCATAAAATAAGAGTCATGACACTGAATATTATAGCATTATAAACATTATAAATCATAGCCTATATATATCGCTATTATAAGTCGATAAATGAAAGCGTTTTTCTAATGCGCTGGTAGAATACTCTATCATAGCATACAGAAAAAATGCTATCGTATATGGAGGGTCTACCATAACAGGGGCATAAGACAGCGTTTATGAAATCGCTATTAATGACATTTTATAGCGTTTCTCTCGTGATAAGAATGTGGATATTTCTTGTAGTGCTTGCAAGTTGAATTGAACTCCCTTAATAAAAGAAACCTATTGTCACTTCATTTGAGAATGTAAAACATGTTGGGCACAAGTGGGTATTCGTGCGAAACAAAATTGAGAGAGATGAGATCAAACGATATTAAGCCCGACTTGTTGCACAAGGTTTCTCTCAAAGGCCATGAGTTGAATATGAAGAAACATATTCTCCGGTCATGGATGCAATTACATTCAAGTACTTAATGAGCCTTTCGGCATCTAATAATTTAGATATATATATATATATATATGAAAATCCTGAAAGGATTAAAAGTTATAGAGGCATTAAACACATCAAAGTCTAAAGATATATATGTGGTCAAATTACAGCGATCACTTTACGGATTGAAACAATCCGGATGCATGTGATATAATCGTTTAAGCGATTATCTATTTAAGTAAGGGTATGTGAACAATGAAATCTGCCCTTGCGTCTTCATTAAGAAATCCCCTTCGGGATTTCTGAGCATTGCTGTTTATGTTGATGACCTAAATATAATTGGAACTCCAAAGGAGATTGATGGTGCACGAACTCATATGAAAGAAGAGTTCGAAAACGAAAAATCTTGAAAAGACAAAATTTTGTCTCGGACTCCAAATTGAGCATTTTGAATATGGTATATTTGTACATTGATAACACTGTATTTTACTCATTTTAGGTGTATGTTTATCATCATTTAGCTGTGCATTTGCTCATTGTATCATATCATTTTACACCATTTTAGATTATTTTGCATACTTAGGCATCTAGGATCATCTTGCATACGCATTGCATGTTTGGTGTGTTTTCAGGTGCAGAAGGAGCTAAAAAGGACTCTACTCGATCCATTCACTCGATCCAGGCAACTACAGAGGAGGCTGCAGTTTACTCGACCCTCTTACTCGATCAAAGCAGCCTCAGATGAAGCAGTAGATTGATCTACTCGCCCCTCCTACTCGATCCTCTACTCGACCCATTTACTCTACCAAGGGTGACCAACTCTACAAGACTTGTTGAGCTATCAAAGCGTCTTCGGATCCTCCTCATTCCCCACTCAACTAGACATCTGAGCATATAGATAGGAGAGGAAGAAGCATCTACTCGACCAATTGATCACTCGGAGCATTGATACAAAGGCACAGACTTTGCAGCACCCTCCTTACTCGATCCCCAAGATCGAGCATCCGCCCAAACCGCCTCAAGTCTCTTGTCTTCTAATGAATCTAGGGTTTCAACATTTTACTATAAATAAATCCCTTTGGGGTTTGTCCAAAGGATCAAGCTTTTTCTTTCAGTTTTTCTTTGTTTTCTTGAATCTTCAAACCTTAATTACTCTTAATCTATTTCGTTTTTGCACTTAGTTGTTTTAGTAAAGTTGTTTAGCTTGTTTAGACCTATATTTTGGTATGATTTCAGTAATTTCTGGGTTTGTGTTCTTGAGAATGTTGCTTGAGTAGTGATTAGGGTTCTTGAGGATGGATTAGATTAGGGTAATCTCTAGGTTAGTTAGGTGGTTAAGATTAGGTTAGAACCCTTCTAGATTCGCTTGGCCCCTATGCAGTTTTCGTTGGCTAATGTGGAGATTCGATGATAGACATCCAGCGTCCAAAAGACGTTCAAATGGATGTCTGATCTACGAATTCCAGAGATTTGTAAACTCGACCAAGACATTGGCTTGTCTGCTTATTGGCTTTGGTAGATTGTTTCTTAAACTCTGCTCTGCTATGTTTCATCAACGATAGTTGAGATTAGGAAGTGGTAGAGTTATGGAGGTCTCTGTCACGACAGTGGATTGACCCGGTTTTTGAATCTATCGTCAAGGGTATCTACCTTTCACCTATTAGCCATCTGATAAACCCTAGAGTTGCCCTTATCAATGAATATCCTTAGGACTTCTATTAGATTTATTTGTATCCCCTGTTGATTGCACTTTTATTTTACATGTTATTTGTATCCCCTATTTGTATCCCCTGTTGATTGCATTTTAGTTCTGCCTGTTGGTTCTACTCGATCCAATGATCGAGTAGGGCTCTTAAGTTCTCAGTTTGAATCCTGACCTAGGATTGTTACTAGAAACCCACCATCATTATAATCTGGCTTGACTTAGTTACTTCTGTACACGTCTGGATTGCTAGCAATAACAGTGGACTGGATTGACACCCCCTATAGATGCATCGACATGTTAGTGTTTGTAGGGGAATTGAACTGAACCTCACACCCTTCAGCAAATAAGTAGGCCTGAAAAACCTACTTATCATGCATCAATCCAATTAAACAAAAAGGATTTTAAAGCGCTTTAATATGGATAAAGCGAATCCTTTAAGTACTCCAATGGTCAATAGATCTTTAAATCTTGAAAATGATCCATTTAGACTTTGTGAGGATAACAAAGAATTTCTTTGTCCCGAAATACCTTATATTAGTGCTATCGGTGGACTTATGTATCTTGCAAATTGTACTAGACCATATATTGCTTTTGCTATTAATTTGCTTGCAAGGTACAATTCATCCCCAGATATGTCTTTACCATTGGAGGAACTACAATCTCGTGGCGTTCTCAATAGCAGACTATAGTCGCCACTTCATCAAACTACGTGGAAATAATTGCTCTTCATTAAGCATGTAGAGAATGTGTTTGGCTTAGATCCATGACTAACCATGTTCAAGAAGCAAGTAGATTAATCATCAAAAGAGAGCCAACAACAATATATGAAGATAATGCTGCATGTGTTGCTCAAATCAAAGAAGGATATATCAAGAGCGACATAACAAAGCATATCCCTTCATTATTCTTCTCATACACTCAAGAACTCGAGAAAAACAAAGAAGTCGACGTTCATTACATTTGTTCAAGTCACAATGCAGCAGATTTATTTACAAAGGCGTTTCCAACCTTCACATTTAGAAACCATGTTAAAAGTATTGGGCGTCATTTACGAGACCTGTGAAGTCTTTTCGAGGAGGAGTTCACGTCACTATACTCTTTTTTTCTTGTCATGGTTTTTATCCCAGTGGTTTTTTAATGATAAGGTTTTTAACGAGACAATACATAACTCATCAAAAGTAATGGATAATCACGGGGTAGTGTTAAGAATGGATAATGATTATCCATTTACTTTATTTATAACTTATCTTTTACTTTCTTGCTAAGTTACTTGAGCTCTAAGTTCTATCCATTATTTACTTAGTATGTACGAAGCTTATTCATTAAGTTTTGTTCTCCTATATATAGTTGTGTTCGTTGATGAGAAATGAATGAGAAGAAGAAGTCTTTGATAATCTCTCTGCTGTTACTCTCTCTTCTGATATTTCTTTAACACAATCTACATATACATTTTTGCAACCACTTTGTGAAATTAATCGTGGAGTTGGGACTTATTTACAGTGGTTGCTACTGACATTTAATTAATTGTTTCAATTTTTGGCAAGATTTTCTCTAACCAGCTCCATACTTTCGAAACTTTCAAAGATTTGGGCCATTTGATTTTAATATGTGTTGTGATCTTAACTATCCCAAATTTGAACTAGAGTTTCTGAAATTATATAAAACAAAATATGCAAGGAGAAATCGGTGGTATCGTAAAATCCCTTAAAATGAGCTAATCACATCTAAATACATTTCATATCTTCCTTTAAATAATCCTACGAATTAACACACCATTGTAATAAACTAGATAAGTATGGATGTGATTATCCATCACTAATCTCTATCCATAAGATATGGATGATGCTTATCTCTATCCATTACTTCCTCTTTAAGATTTGGATGATGTTTATCCATTACGTCCTCCCTAAGATATGGGTGATGTTTATCTATTACTTCATCTCTAAGATATGGATGATGTTTATCCATTAATTCCTCCCTAAGATATAGATAATGTTTATCCATTATTTCTTCGCTAAGTAATTTACTTTCTAACTAAGTAAACTCTACTATATATAGTTCATTTCATTCATTTGTAAGTTACAGAAGAAAGAGAAGAGAAAGAGAAAGCAATAAGAAAACTCTTGTTTCGAGTTTTACTCTCTCTAGTCCTCATTCTTTTTTCTTATTTTAATCTTTTATAACACGTTATCAGCACTATCGTCTTGCTGGGTGATTGTCTAACCGACCGATCGTCTATTTGATCAAGCATCTTTTGAAGTAACATTTAAATTATGTTAAATTCATTTTAATTCATTTTTAATAAATTATATGCTTGATATTTTCGGAGTATGAGATTATACCTCCTCCTTAATTGAATGGTTGGCTATGCCTCTTCGAAATGGCATAAATGGCTCATTAATTGAATGATTATTTATTTATATAGATAATCATGGCAAATCTAGCTAAGCTTGATGTTGTTGCCCTTGATGTATCTGGCAAAAATTTTATGACATGGGCATCAGATGTTAAGATGCATCTAAGATCAAATGGGCTTTTTAGCACCATAGATGCATCTGAAACGACATCAGATGAGAGCAAAGCTAAAGCCATGGTATTTCTACACCACCATCTGCACGACAATTTAAAAAATAAATACATCACGAGAGAAGATCCTGTGGATCTATTGCAATCACTTAAAGATCGTTTCGATCATCAAAAATATGTGATTTTGCCTAAAGCCAGACATGAATGGCTAAATCTCCGGTTTTTGGATTACTAAAGTGTTGGTGATTATAATTCCGCCATGTTCGGAATCACCTCCAGGATGATATTATGTGCTGAAAAAGTGAGCGATTATGATATGATTGAAAAAACGCTCTCCACCTTTCATCCTAGAAATGTAATCTTTCAACAGCAATATCGGGCCAAAGGATACATTCGTTATTCCGAGTTGATGCAAGTCCTTTTGGTTGCTGAACAAAATAATGAACTCGTGATGATAAATCATTTATCTCGCCCACCTGGATCAGCTACACTTTTAGAAGTGAATGTTGCTACATCCGGTGATGATAATTGGCGAGGACCCAGACCTTGTCTAGGCCGTGGTCGTGGTCGAGGAAAAGGAAGAAGTTTCCATCCCAATGATATCAACACGGAAAAAACCAACAATAATCTTTATGTGAATGATGTTGGTCGTGTTAAGAAAAGACATGTTGAAATCACTTGCCACAGATACGGCATGAAAGGACACTTGTACCAGACGTGTCATATACCAAAACATAGCCGATCTGTATCAAGCCTCACAAAAGGCAAAAGAAAGGGATGTTGAAACTAATCTCATCTGTGATGAGGCGGAACTTTCCTTTAAAGGCCAAGATGATGATAATCATCTTGATATGACAGATTTTCTCGATTGATCATGACAATGGAAAATCAATGTAATATGTTATAGCCATATGTATAATCATGCTATGCATGACAAGCATTATAGATGCTTTTGTAATTCTGGAATAATGACATATGGATAGCCTATGTCAAAGTTTTATGAATAAATATATTTATTCCAGAAAATATGTTATGACATATGGATAGCCTATGTCAAAATACGCGATTGAGGATGAAAATATATGTCTGGCAGACAGTGCTTCTACACACTATCTTTAAAGATAAAAGTACTTCTCCTCTCTCGAAATAAATGACTCCGCTAGAAGCGTGAGTACTATAAATGGCCATGCAAAGATAATATTAGGCTTTGGCAAAGTCAATTTTACAATGCCAAGGGGAACTCATTTTAAAGTAAATGATGCATTATATTCCCCTAAGTCTCATAGAAACTTGATAAGTTTCAAAGATATCCAAAGTAATGGATATCATATAGAGACTATGAATAAAGATGGCATTGAATATCTTTGCATAAAATCCGAGAGGCAATATATATTAAGAATTGCCAATGCTATCCTGCAGATTATATTGCACAAAAATAAATATAATCGCATCAGATGTTAATGTAAACTCGAGTAACAATCACTCGTGTGAGTTTACTAGTACATTTAAGATATGGCATGAAAGACTTGGACATCCTGGTTAAGTCATGATGCGAAAAATTATGCAAAATTCTAATGACCATCCATTGAAAAACCAGAAAATATTTAAATCTGGTGAGTTTTCATGTAAAGCATGTTCTCAAGGAAAACTCAGAATAAGTCCATCGCCAAACAAAATTGGGAATGAAAGACCTGAATTCTTGTCGAGAATTCATGGTGATATATGTGGGCCAATCCACCCACCGTGCGGGCCAATTCGATATTTGATGGTATTAATTGACGCATCTACTAGATGGTCACATGTATGTCTTTTGACTACACGAAAAACGGCTTTCGCAAAATTCATTTCCCAAATAATCAGGTTAAAGACACAATTTCCTGATAATGCCATAAAGAAAGTCAGGCTTGATAATGCTGGGGAATTTACTTCACAAGCCTTTAATGACTATTGTGTATCGATGGGATTTGATGTAGACCATCTGGTCCCTCATGTTCATACACAAAATGGCATGGCCGAACCATTAATTAAACGGTTGCAACTCATTGCAAGACCGTTAATATTGAAAACAAAACTCCCAATTTCTATATGGGGTCATGCTATATTGCATGATGCGGCTTTGGTTCAGATTAGACCAAGCGCAGATAATGAATATTCCCCTTTACAAATGCTTATGGTCAAATACCAAATTTATCCCATCTCCGCCTTTTTTGATGTGCGGTATATGTGCCTATAGCACCGCCACAAAGAACAAAAATGGGGCCCTAAAGGAGATTGAGAATATACGTCGGTTATGTATCACCGAGTATAATAAGGTATCTTGAACCACAAACTGGTGATTTGTTTACGGGACGTTTTGCCGATTGCTATTATAATGAAGATGAATTCCCAGCTTTAGGGGGAGGAATTCATAAAATGCATGTGCATAAAGATATAGAATGGTGCGCACCATCTTTAAAATATTTTGATCTCCCCACAAAGCAACGTGAGTTGGAAGTAGAAAATTTTGTACATTTACAAAATATGGCAAATCAATTACCAGATTCGTTCATCGATACAAGAAAGGTGACAAGGTCATATATCCCCGCTACAAAAACCCGTCAAGAGTTAAAATTCCTAATGAGCTGGAATTAGATGGGAGCAAAATTAATGAACATAAGGTTCAATTAAAGCGTGAGAGGCATATTGGCTCAAAAGATAAAAATCCTCGAAAGAAATTGCAAGAAGAAAATAAAAAGGTTCTTCAAGAAGAACCAAGTCCTCGGGACGATAGAGAAAATCATGAGATTTCCATTTATTATGCCCATGATGGTATCATATGGGATAAAGATGATATTGATGATAAAAATGGATTATTCTCCTTTTCTTTATCTAAAGAGATCGATCAAGAGAATGATGATCCAGATCCGAAGACTTTATCCAAGTGCCAGAAAAGGCCAGATTGGGAGAGATGGAAAAATGCCATGCAAGCTGAGTTGCACTCCGTTAATAAAAGAAATGTCTTTGGACCTATTGTCACTGCATCTGATAGTGTAAAACCTGTTGGATACAAGTGGGTATTCGTGCGAAAAAGAAATAATAAAAGATGAGATCACACGATATAAAACATGACTTGTTGCACAAGGTTTCTCTCAAAGACCAGGAGTTGATTATGAAGAAACATATTCTCCGGTCATGGATGCAATTACATTTAGGTACTTAATGAGCCTTTCGGCATCTAATAATTTAGATATGTACCTTATGGATGTAGTGACAGCTTATTTATATGGATCTCTTGATAATGATATATATATGAAAATTCCGGAAGGATTAAAACTTCCCGAGGCATTAGACACATCAAAGTCTAAAGATATATATTTGTCAAATTACAGCGATCACTTTACAGATTGAAACAATCCAAATGCATGTGGTATAATTGTTTAATAGATTATCTACTTAAGAAAGGGTATGTGAATAATGAAATCTGCCCTTGCGTCTTCATTAAGAAATCCCCTTTGAGATTTGTGATCATTGCTGTTTATGTTGATGACCTAAATATAATTGGAACTCCATAGGAGATTGATGGTGCACGAACTCATATGAAAGAAAAGTTCGAAACAAAAGATCTTGGAAAGATAAAATTTTGTCTTGGGCTCCAAATTGAGTGATAAGTGTGTATTTTGCATGTTTTGAGCATCCATTTGTCATCACTTTAGCATCATATCATCACTGTTTTATACCATTTCACATCATTTGTCATCACTTTGCATGTTTAGGATAGTTTTGCATGCATGTTGCATATTTGTGTTGTTTTCAGGTGATTTGGAGCTGTCGACGAGCTAACTGGAAGAAGCGGACCTGATCATGATAAACCACTCGACCCAGAGGTCGAGTAGGAGCTTCAAGATCTCAAGAGACCACTCGACCCCCAAGTCGAGTAGAAGACATCACCACTTCACCTCACCACTCGACCACCAGGTCGAGTGTCTTCATCTCCATCTCCTGACCACCACTCGATCACATCACTCGACCCCGAGGTCGAGTGTCTTCATCCCATTGCCAGACCACTACTCGACCTCATCACTCTACCTGGAAGTCGAGTATCACCATCACCACCACTCGACTGCATACTCGATGACAAGCTTCAGAGCCTTTTTCATTCCGCACTCAACCAGACACTCAAGCACAAGGAAGAAAAGAAGACTCCAACTATTCACTCGACCTCCCACTCGACCCCATGGGTCGAGTACAGTTCTTAATCCGTCCCAATACTTTGTCGTTTTGAGTATTAGGGTTTCGGAATATTTGGCTATAAGTAGCATGTACTTCACATTTTCGCAAACAAGTTTTTTATCTAGTTTTATTCCGCAGACTTTGTGTTCTAGACCTTTTGTAATACGGATTTCTCTTTATCTATTCAGTATTCAGTATTCAGCTTTTGTTCTTGATTTCGTTTATTGTTGTTCATTCTGTTATCATCCTGCTGTTACACTGTTGTTATCATGTTTTCAACTTGTTCAACGTTTATGCTTTCTGTTATGATGTCTGAGTAGTGAATAGGTTTCTGAGGATGGGTTAGAGTAGTGTCGAATTCTCAGTATGCTAGGTGATTGAGTATTGATTGATAGATCCCTTCTGGATTAGTTGTTCTTAATGCCTATTGCTTTCTGATCAACTGGAATTTGAGCCCAGACATTTCCGCGCCCAAAAGGTGTTCAATGAAATGTCTGAACCACTAATTCCAGAGATTCGTGACCCTGTACCAAGGTATTGGTTGCAGGAAGAGTTTTGGCTTTAACTTGTTGGTTCGTAATGCCGGTTAGGTTAGCTCTCGTCAATGGTGATTGAGTCTAGGACTAGATTAACTTGAGAGTCTCTATTGCGGTCGCACTTAGATTTGGTTAATGAACTTGTTGTCTAGGGTTAATTTATTGAGCATGTTAATCACCTGTAAACTGAGGAAACGAAACTACTCAATTACCCCATCCTCGGGAATTCTTTATCTGATTGATTTTATTGTTTACTCTACTGCTGTTTACTGCATCCTATCATCTGTTGCTTAGTTTCTGCAATTCTTTACTGTAACTCGACCTGATACTCGACCACCCAGTTGTCTGGCAACAGACTGTGCAGTCGAGTACCTATGTTTTATTTTCTGTCTGTTACTCGACCTGCCACTCGACCTCACCCAGTGCTCTACAAAGAGCTGTGTTGGTCGAGTGTTTTACTGTTTCTGTTTTATTCATGTTCACTTAGGACTGCTAAAACACACCAAAACCTGTTATTTCTTGGCTTGACTTAGTGACATCTGATCACATCTTGATTGTTAGCATCACACCCATTTGGATTGACAACCTAAAATACTACAACGACATGATAGTGCTTTAGGT
This sequence comes from Arabidopsis thaliana x Arabidopsis arenosa, assembly GCA_019202795.1. Classification (NCBI taxonomy): domain Eukaryota; kingdom Viridiplantae; phylum Streptophyta; class Magnoliopsida; order Brassicales; family Brassicaceae; genus Arabidopsis; species Arabidopsis thaliana x Arabidopsis arenosa. Next base: position 11,377,997 of record CM032917.1, read on the forward strand.
TTAATTGATTAAAAACCTATTATCCTTGAGAATTTCCAAGATGGTATATTTGTGCATCAATTCAATTATACAAAAAGGATTTTAAAGCGCTTTAATATGGATAAGCGAATCCTTTATGTACTCCAATGGTCAATTGATAAGTGTGTATTTTGCATGTTTTGAACATCCATTTGGCATCACTTTAGCATCATATCATCACTGTTTTATACCATTTCTCATCATTTGTCATCACTTTGCATGTTTAGGATAGCGTTTGAATGCATGTTGCATATTTGTGTTGATTTCAGGTGATTTGGAGTTGTTGACGAGCTAACTGGAAGAAGCGGACCTGATCATGTCAAACCACTCGACCACAAGGTCGAGTAGAAGCTTGAAGACCTCAACAGACCACTCGACCCCCTGGTCGAGTAGGGGATTTCACAATTTCATCTCATCACTCGACCCCCTGGTCGAGTGTATTCACCTCCACCACCTGACCGTCACTCGATCACATCACATGACCTCGAGGTCGAGTGTCTTCACCTCCACCACCTGACCATCACTCGATCACGTCACTCTATCTGGAAGTCGAGTATCTTCATCACCACCAGTCGACTACATACTCGATGGCAAGCTTCAGAGTCACCATTCCGCACTCAACCAGACACTCGAGCACAAGGAAGAAAAGAAGACTCTATCTCATCACTCGACCTCTCACTCGACCAAATGGGTTGAGTACAGTTCTTAATCCGTCCCAATACTGTTTCGTTTTGAGTATTAGGGTTTCAGAATATTTTGCTATAAGTAGCATGTACTTTACATTTTCGAGAACAAATTTTTATCTAGTTTTATTCCGCAGACACTGTGTTCTAGACCTTTTGTAATCCGAATTTCCCTTTATCTATTTAGTATTCAGTATTTGTTCTTGATTTCGTTTACAGTTGTTCATCCTGTTATCATTTTGCTATTACTCTGTTGTTATCATGTTTTCAATCCATTCAACCTTTATGCTTTCCACAATGATGTCTCAATAGTGAATAGGTTTCTGAGAATGGGTTAGAGTAGTATAGAATTCTCAGTATGCTAGGTGGTTGAGTTTGATTGATAGATCCCTTCTGGATTAGTTGTTCTTAATGCCTATTGGTTTCTGATCAACTGGAATTTGAGCACAGACATTTCCGCGCCCAAAAGGTGTTCGATGAAATGTCTGAACCACTAATTCCAGAGATTCGTGACCCTGTACCAAGGTATTGGTTGCAGGGAGCGTTTTGGCTTTAACTTGTTGATTCGTAATGCCTGTTAGGTTAGCTCTCGTCAATGGTGATTGAGTTTGCGGTGGCACTTAGATTTGGTTAATGAACTTGTTGTCTAAGGATAATTTATTGAGCATGTCAATCACCTGTAAACTGAGGAAACGAAACTACTCAATTACCCCATCCTCGGGAATTCTTTATCTGATTGATTTTATTGTTTACTCTACTGTAGTTTACTGCATCTTGTCATTTGTTGCTTAGTTTCTGCAATTCTTTCCTGCAATTCTTTCCTGTTACTCGACCTGATACTCGACCACCCAGTTGTATGGCAAAAGACTGTGCAGTCGAGTGTCTCTGTTTCGTTTACTGCCTGTTACTCGACCAACTCACTCGACCACACCTAGTGCTCTGTAACGAGCTGTGTTGGTCGAGTGCTTTTATTATTCTGCTTGAATTTCTGTTTTCTGCATGTTCACTTAGGACTGCTAGAACACACCAAAACCTGTTATTGCTTGGCTTGACTTAGTGACTTCTGATCACATCTTGATTGTAAGCATCACACCCATTTGGATTGACAACCTTAAGTACTACAACGACATGATAATGCTTTAGGATTAATTGATCTTAAAAACCTGTTATCATCAATAGATCTTTAAGTCTTGAAAATGATCCATTTAGACCTTGTGAGGATAACGAAGATTTTCTGGGTCCCGAAGTAGCTTATATGAATGCTATCGGTGGACTTATGTATCTTGCAAATTGTACTAGACCAGATATTGCTTTTGCTATTAATTTGCTTGCAAGGTACAATTCATCCCTAACATGAAGGCATTGGAATGGGATAAAGCACATCTTCCGTTATTGATATGAGTCAAATTTCCCTAATGACTACTCTCTCAAATAAAGAGATTGTTATAGCACTTAGGGATCGAATTCCACAAAGTTCTCGGATCACACAATAGATTAACAGTTTTGAATAAAGCTAAACAGAAAGTATTATAAAAGTAAAAGACAAGAAATCAATTAAAATTGGTTGTAGATTCAGATGATTAAGATGTCGGGTTTAGAAAATTCTCAGGAGATATCAGAATCGTAGATCTAGCAGTAAATTAGGTATATTATCGAACCATTCTAGAACACAAATCACTAATATAAAGTAACCGGTGGTATTCCGCGAAACTCACTATGCTTAATAGTATTGATCCCAACTCTCTTGTAAATCCCTAGAACTAAGCAAGCATTATAATCAGGTTTGATAAGTTCACCTAAGTAATGGACACTAGCACGCATCTAAATACTAGGCTCATCTAAAATAGTTCCATTATTAGATACCTATGGTGGGCATACCTAATAACCTAAAATCAAGTTCTAGCTATTTACTCTAGAACTAACTAGAACTAGCATTAAGAATAATCAAAAATGAAGAATTCTAAATATATTATCCTAACAGGGTTTTTGATTTACTAATTCATCCAAATCCCTAATAAGAATCTCTAAACCCAACAAGAGAACTACTCAAGCATGATCATAGAAGAACAAAACATGATTGAATAAGAAATCAATGATGGAATTAAGAAGAGAAAAGAGTTTAGAAGAATCTTCTCTAAAGGGAGTCTCCACAGGGTTTTGCTTCCAAGAATAAAAAAGATAATCAGAGTTAGGTCTAAACAATGACTTTTAAAACTATATATATGACCTAAAACGTGCAAGGACTTCTTCAAAAATAGGAGAAAGTTCTGGGCCGAATTTGAAAATCTTCAAACATCAATAAGTTGCGCAATTCCCTTACCGTCAGGTATTGGTGTCGCTCAACACCGGGGGTTGTGTCGATCGACACCTACGTCAATTTTTGTCTCCGGATTGCTGCCGCAGCTTAAGTTGTCTGTTTTGCTCCAGAATGCTCCATAATCTCCAAATGCATCCCAAACATGTAAAGACCTGAAAAAGACTAGAAAAGACTCTACAAATAACAAAATGACTCTAAAAACTATACCTTAATCATAGCTAAAAGCAGTGAAAATCGAGGTATATCAGTTATCTTCAAGGTACTACTAATTTTGGATTATATTATCCTAGAAACCCCGAGTTTGGTCAAGTTGGTTTTGCAGATGCAGGGTATCTGCAAACCGGATATGTTTTTACCATTGGTGGAACTGGAATCTCGTGGCGTTCTCAAAAGCTGACTATAGTCGCCATGACTAATCATATTCAAGAAACTAGTGGATTAGTCATCAGAAGAGAGCCAACAAGAATATATGAAGATAATGGTGCATGTGTTGCTCAAATAAAAGAAGGCTATATCAAGAGCGACAAAACAAAGCATATCCCTCCACGATTCTCATCTCATACACTCAAGAACTAGAGAAGAACAAGGAAGTAGAAGTGCAATACATTCGTTCAAGTGACAATGCAGCAGATCTATTCACAAAGACGCTTCCAACTTCGACATTTAGAAAGCATGTTCAAAGTATTGGAATGCGTCATCTACGAGACCTGTGAAGTTTCTTCCAGGGGGATTTCACATCACTGTACTCTTTTTCCTTTGTCATGGTTTTTATCCCAAAGGGTTTTTCCATGACATGGTTTTTAACGAGGCAGTACGTAACTCATCAAAAGTGATGGATATTCAAGGGGGAGTGTTATAAACTGGATAAGTATGGATGTGATTATCCATCACTCATCTCTATCTATAAGATATGGATGATGCTTATCTCCATCCATTACTTCTTCCTTAAGCTATGGATGATGTTTATCCATTACTTCCCCTCTAAGATATGGATTATGTTTATCCATTACTTCCTCCCTAAGATATGGATGATGTTTATCCATTACTTCTTCCCTAAATAATTTACTTCCTAGCTAAGTAAACTCTACTATATATAGTTCGTTTCATTCATTTGTAAGTTACAAAGGAAAGAGAAGAGAAAGAGAAAGCAATAAGAAAACTTTTGTTTTGAGTTTTACTCTCTCTAGTCCTCATTCTTCTTTCTTATTTTAATCTTTTATAACAACCATAAATTTTCATCATAAAATAAAAATCACAACTAATCCAATCAATTCAAAACCTTCAAATAAAGGAAAATCCTCAAAAAATCTTGCAGCTTATTACTCCCCATACACGATATTAACCCATTTTCCATACCACTATATAAAGAACCAACGAGATTTCTTTCATCACCACTCACATTACCATTAGCTTTAAAGACGTCCGCCCCTACACCAAAACATGAAGAGTTCAAGTCAAAGTTCTTCATTCCTGGAAATAATACACACAAAAGACTAGTGAAACACTTGAACTCATTTTCTCTGATGAACATGTAATCTATATTTAATTTTTATTGGCTCTTTATATCGTTTCCTTCATTTGTTGATAATGATTGAAAGTTAATCTATGTTGTAGAACAAAAAAATCCACGCCACAGTTAGGACAGACTTGGTATCAAGACATGTTAATAAGCTAACTGTTGGCAGTGGGTGTTTGTTGAGATGTTTACTCTCAACTATGCTGGCGGTCAATTAAGGCCAACTAATCAACTGTACAAGATGACATTAACCAACGGAACCACTGTAATGGGATTTGAACCTGTATTTGATTCTATGTTTCTATCATTGGCAAAGTTTCAGAAAATCCAGAATGGAGAGTTTAATCCATATATATTAGTTGGTAAATCTCTATTAAAAAAGTTATAATTCTCTTCGAAATTTTTGTTCTTATTTCATTTAAACTAACACTTTTTTTTTGTTATAGATGTCACTGGTCTGATTGTTTTTCTAGGAGAGCTGCAGAACTTAGAAGCAAATAACAAACACACAACCAAACTCGAATTTGAAATTCGTGATGAAACGTTTGTTTTCAGCGTTTATATTTTCTGCATTAACCATAACTCTAAGCCGTATATTAAACTTCATCTCACCAATCAATTTTTTTACGTCCCATAGTGATGAGAGGATTGACGGTACTTTGTGGGGTACATTTGCTGAACAGATTTTTAGGGCATGTCAAAACTCTAATCGTGGAATGGTGATTTGCATTCTCAGATTTGTGAAAATCAAATCTTCCAAAGGTATATCTAATTCATTCTCGGCTTCCTCTCTTATGGTTCAATGAATTGCTATTAATATACGGCTCTATTATACTAGGTGTAAGGACTCTATCAAATTCCTTTGATGTTACTCAAGTGCATGTCAATCCGCCTTTCTCTGGAGCTGTTTTTTTCCAAGAGGCATAAGTGAAGTATTTAGTGTTTTTCAGCAAGTTTAAAAATGTTTACTTATTGGAAAATCTGTTGGTGCTTACTGTAATTGATTGTTACAGACTACCCTCTTATGGCCTCAATCTCATCTCCCGCGAGAGGCAGCCAAGGTGGAAAATGGTTGTTCACAAAGATGTTGATTTCCTTGATTATCTAAGGAAATCAATTTCTGACTTGAAGTGTTCAATTGAGGTATGATTCATATCACCTCTATCAAATAAGCAATTCTATTTAACCCTTCATGTCATCTCTTTAATATAATTCAAAAAACGTGATAGCTTTTTTTAGATTGGAAAGTTTAGGGTTTTGTGTAATGTGTATGTAATTGACACGGATTGGGCATGATATTACATTAGTTGTAAGACTTGCAACAAGAAAGTAAACCATATCGATGCTGGAGTCCATGGTGTGAATAACAAGGGGAAAAACCAAGGTTTTGGTGTGCCACTTGCAAAACTGTGGTCACTAATGTCGTCCCAAGGTAATAACAATCAATCCATGGTTTTAGTTAAACTATTTCATTACTCATTTTGGTTAAACTATTTCATTACTCATTTTGTGTAAATTTGTGTTACAAGTTTATGCTTTACGCTAATGTTATGGACAATCTTGGAGAGGCAAGGTTTCTCTTATTTGATTCAGTTTGCTCTGAACTCATTGGCGAGTCAGTCGCATCTATTCTCAATGGATCACTCGATGAGGTAGGTTCTCTATGTTTATTAACACAAACAGAAGCGGTGTAAACTGAATAGATCCTACACTGATTGTAATATACATTTTTCCTTCTTAGGTTGTGGACCCTGAGAATTTGCTACGGCCAGTTAAAAACTTAATTGGAACGACCTTTCTCTTCTTGGTGAAGGTTGAAACGAACATATATCAGATGGAAAGGAAGACTACAAAGTTTGGAAAGTTCTTTGCAAGGTTGAAAAAGAACACATACCATATTTTGCTGATATGGTGAATCTTGCCTCTATTGTGTCAGCTGATCAGGTTAGCTAAATCAAACATTATCTAAAATTTAGTTGCCCGTGTATTGACAATTGGAAACTGATATGCGAAACGATTCTTTCCCAAAGGCACAACTCATGTTAGAGAATAGCCACGACACATCAGACTCCGGTACTCCTTCTTCCATGGTATTGCTGATGAATCCTCCACCTCTAAGAAGATATATGTTGAACCCATTGACTTGGAAAAGTCAAACCTAGAATTCAGACTCACTTCTCAACACGCACAACTAGGAGATCCTAGCGGAAAGGATAGGGATGAGAAAGGAAAAGGCGTGGAGACTGGAGTACCAAGTTTGAGGAGCAGCGTTCAGTATGAAAAGAAGGACGTGGCTGTGAAGGTCAAAGTTGAGAAGGAGTGATCACTCTCTAACTTTCACAAATAAATTCAAAAGGTTTCACTTTGATTTTCATTCCCAATATAGGATCATCATGTTGGACTGTTTTTGTTTGGTTTTTGTTTTACTAGATTTTGATTTGTTATAATAAGTTCTCTATTCGTAGACATCTATTTCATGAGATTATTGCTTTAATAAAGTTTACTGTTTTTGCATAATATTTTGTACTACTTATATTCCCAGTTCCTATTGTTACACTAATTAGCTAAGGTTATTTAGTTAGAACAGAAAGTTAGACCAACATGGAAATATAATCACTAATATGAATCCCATTACAGTAGTTCTAATTTCAATTAAAAACAAATTATTGAATTGGAAACTGTACATGGTGTAAGGACTTATACTTCACATGGTATGTAAGCTCACAAAGGGCAGTTTCCCAACTTCATCTCCAGTATACTCTTCCTGAGAATAATAAAGTTCAGAGTATGAAGAACTGTAGATAACAGAGAAAGCAAACTTTTGATTACGTCTTATACATATCAGTTCTACATTCAACCATCATGTCATCAATAAAACGCCTGTACTCATCCAAGATTTTGGTTTTGTTCAACTCATGCCAGGTTTTACCGACTATTTCATCAAAGCCAAAGACTTGATTATGACTAACAAAAGTTTTTTACCTGGCAGATCATAGTTTCTAACAATTATTAATCTCAAAAATTTGTGGGTTTTAGTGTTTTCATCAGAAATAACAAGCAGACAATAACATAGAGTTCTGAACAGAATAATTACAATAACATGAAGCCTAATGATGGATTAAAAAATGAAATATATGGAAAGTGCTAGAAGCGTACTAACAAGCAGTAAACATTGTTAAATTAATCATTACATGTGTCTTCGATTCAGTACCCAAAATATTTCACCGGATTTTTCTCATACTTAAGCTACTTATACAGATAATTAGTAAGAAAACATCTATTGTTAAACATACCAGATCTGAAGCATTCCTTGAAATATTGGTGGTACGAATAAGAGAGTTTATTGTTCTTTGTGCAAGTTATTTTTCCTCTCTGATCAAGTTTAGCTGGCTGAATAAAACAATTTGTGAACTTATGATAATGGTAATCACAGCCTAACAGCATCATATGCATTTACTTTTCATTGTCTTTACAAAACTGGACTATCACAAGTTTGTATTAATCAAGAATCACTTTATGTTGTTGATATTCTAATTCAGACATTACTTTAACATAAATTATCCCAGCAGTCCATAACAAAGGCAACAAATAAACAAACAGAAAAGAAAGTACTCAAAAATGTAACACTTCAAAAGCCTAGGGAAAGAGAATCACCCACCATTTATAGAATATTGAAGTAGCTAGAGAGAATCAAGTTCAGGCAAGTCAAATAGAGAAATTGCAGTCTTAATTTCATAATGTGATAAGGATACTACAAATAAAAAACAGATCATGGTTTCTAGCACCTGCATGACAGATCATCAAATATTAAAGTTTTGTTCACCTCATGACAGGTTTTACTTACTATGTCTGATATGCATTTGACTTTATTATGACTAACAAAAGATAGTGACCTGGCAGATCATGGTTTCTAGCAAACCGCAGAAAATTTGATCAATCTGAAAAGGTATAAAATGTTATGAACAGATGTAGCCAAGTCATCACGTAACAAAATTTTTATTTAGAGTGATAATCTCAGAAATTTTATTTAGAGTGATAAGGTGTTCAAACCCGAAATGTCAAGCAAGCAATAACATTGATTAGAACACATAATAATTATAAAGCTAATGGTGATTTTAAGTTACATGAATATGAAGATTCTTTAAATATATCTCGGTCGGCAGCACTTGCGTTTTTCTGCAACATATGAGATCAATGTGCCTTGCATCAAGAGTTTGAAATGTTCCTATACATCGTAAAACAGAAACACTTTTAGTTGCAGTTTAGTGATGGAATAGACTAACATCAATAGAAACAGATTAGAAGTTGCTTAGTGTCTTTTACCATTACAGGCAATGAGGTCACAAACAGGGCAACATATTAAGCTTTAAGCTACAAATCTGGAAAGAAAAAATTCGGCTATTTACCATGTTTATAGCCACCATTAAAAATAAATCAAATCATTAGGCTATCTACATATGTTAACCTATAAAATCTGAGCTATATGAAGTAATCGAGAATTAAATGATTCATGGGCCATGTGGTACTGCAAATACGAATTTTCCATGTATGGTTGAAGGTAAATGTTCTAAACAATACCCAAAGAAACATCAGGATATTACCAAAGTTGGTAAGGATGGTTATCCCATCTATCGAAGGAGGATGACAAAAGACTATATTGAAAAGGGTGGTTTTAAATGTGATAATAGATATGTTGTCCCTTATAATAAGAAGCTGTCACTTCGATATCAAGCTCATATCAACGTGGAATGGTGTAACCAGAGTGGTTCTTTCAAATACTTATTTAAGTATATCAACAAAGGTCTGGATCGTGTTGTATTTATTATTGAGCCAGCCAAATAGGATAAAACAACAGAGACTGCGACCCCTGGAGAACCTCCAAATTCTACTGAGAAAAAATAGGATGAAATCAAAGATTGGTTTGACTGTAGGTAATTGTTTAAACCGTCCCCCATTTCATATATTGGCATTAATTTTAATGTGATATTTACAAATAAGTTTCATATGTTTAGGTACGTATCCGCCTCGGAAGTTGTTTGGAGGATTTACAAATTTCCACTTCAACAACGATCTACAACAGTTCAAAGATTATCTTTCCATTGTGAAGAGAAACAACCTGCTTACTTTGATCCAAACGCGGTTATTGAAGATGTCCTGGAACGTATAAGCAATGAAGATTCAATATTCATGGCTTGGTTGACTTTGAATAGGAATAATACTGTTGGAAAAATGGTAAACGTGCTAGAGAACTTCTATATTCACAAATCTCTGCCTATTTTACTTGGGATGGAAAGAATAAGCATTGGGTTAAGAGATGTAGAGGATTTTCTTTGGGGCGTATTAACTACGTGTGTAGGAAAATGGAAGATGAATACTATCTTCGAGTGCTTCTCAACATAGTCAGAGGGCCTATGAGTTATGAAGACATCAAGACATTTAATGGTGTCTTATATCCATCATTCAAAGAATCATGTTTTGCAAGAGAAATTTTGGATGAGGATCAAGTTTATATAGGTGGTCTACTTAAAGCTAGTCAGTTCTGTTTTGGAGATTACTTGAGAATTGTTTTTGCTATGTTGCTTCTATCAAACTCTCTCGCAAGACCGGATCACGTATGGTCAGAAACATGATACCTTTTGGCAGAAGATATTGAGAACAAGAAAAGAGAAGACTATAACAATTCATGTATTCAATTTTTTTTTTAAACTGATCATTTTACACTTTGTAGTAAATCGTCTTCATTAATTTGTTTTTTTTTCAAAATATCTCAATGCTTATCAATTTCTTCTTGATGACTACGTGCAGAACCAAAACTTACAATGGCTAAACTAAAAAACTACACTCTACAAGAAATTGAGAAGATTATGTTATCTAATGGTGCTACACACCAAGATATTCAGGATTCCCCGCAGCCTTCTAGAGAAGGTATTGATAACTCCAACCGTTTAGTTGTTGATGAGCTGAGACATAACTTAGATTCCAACTTGCAAGAAAAGCATGACGAGTGGTTTCAGATGCTAAATATTGAGCAGAGAGGCATATATGATGAGATCACCGGTGCTGTTTTCAATGATTTGGAAGGTGTTTTTGGTTTTTATGGATTTTATGGTTTTAGAGGGACTGGGAAAATTTTTATGTGGAAGACATTAGCAGCTGCTATTAGATGTAGAGGACAGATTGTGCTTAATGTCGCCTCGATTGGCATTGCGTCTTTGTTGTTAGAAGGTGGTAGGACAGCACATTGAAGGTCACACCTAAATCTGATCTTGCTAATTTGATTAAAGAAGCATCTCTTATTATCTGGGATGAAGCGCCAATGATGAGCAAGTTCTGTTTTGAGTCTTTGGATAAAAGCTTATGTGATATACTCAATAAAAAGACAACAAAGTTTTTGGTGGAAAAGTTGTTGTTTTTGGCGGTGATTTTAGACAAGTACTTCCAGTTATTAATGGCACAAGGAGAGCAGAAATTGTGATGTTTTCACTTAATGCTTCATACCTCTAGAACCACTACAAGGTTCTGAAATTAACAAAGAACATGCGACTCCTATCAGGCGGTTTAAGTAGCGAGGAAGCCAAAGAGATACAACAGTTTTCTGATTGGTTATTGGCTGTTGGTGATGGTAGGATTAATGAGCCTAATGATGGAGAGGTACTTATTGATATTCTAAAGGAGTTGTTGATTAAAGAAGCAAGAAACCCAATTGAAGCAATCAGCATAAGGAAATATATGGGGATCCATCAGAACTTCATATGATAAATGATCAAAGTTTTTTCAAAGGAGAGCTATTTAAGCACCACCCAATGAAGACGTCAACACTATAAACCAGTATATGTTGGGACATTTGGAAAGTTAGTGACCAAACAGACTTTGGCTTTTTGTCGTGTAAATCAAATGGATGCCTAAGATGGAGTAAGCTAATTACACGTTGTGTTTTTTTGTAGGTGAAGAAAGGATTTACTTAAGTGCTGATAGCATTGATCCAACAGATTCAGATTCACTCGCTAATTCTGTAATTACCCCAGATTTCTTGAACAGTATAAAGCTCTCGGGTTTGGCTCATCATGCTTTATGTTTGAAGGTTGGTGCTCCTGTTATATTGCTTAGGAATCTTGATCCGAAAGGAGGGCTTTATAATGGGACCAGGCTACAAAAAACGCAACTTACCAAACAAGTTGTGCAAGCGAGAGTAATAACTGGAGATAGAATTGGTGAAATTGTCTTGATTCCTCTAATCAACCTTACACCTTCAGATACGAAGCTGCCATTCAAGATGCGAAGAAGACAGTTTTCACTGTCTGTTGCATTTGCTATGACAATCAATAAGAGCCAGGGACAATCACTTGAGCAAGTTGGTCTTTACTTGCCTAAACCCGTCTTCTCTCATGGCCAACTGTATGTTGCATTGTCTAGGGTTACCTCGAAAAAGGGTTTGAAAATCCTAATACTAGACAAAGACGGAAACATTCAAAAGCAAACAACAAACATTGTTTTCTACGAGGTTTTTCTAGAACATAGATTGAGTAACATTTACTCAATCTATGTGACAACAAACTTGGGTAAGTTAACTTCACATTAACTCTTTGTACATTGAAGTTTCAATTATGGTTTGAATCACCCCCACTCATAAATTTATATCTCTATTGTGTTTATAATATAAAATGCAGGTTCTTCACAACCAACTCAAATTCAATCCAACCACATCAAGGAAGTAGCAATACATTCTCTATTCTAAAACGAATCTCTTTTTTCACTTAAGTTTAATCACAACTCTCAGTTTTAAGCAAACATGTCATACTTTCGGTTTAGAGCTTCAACATTTGGTTAAAACAACAATATGAATTACTTCAGAGAATGAGCATTGCTATTAGATTACCATCTTAAGAAAATCGTCTACTCAGATTGATTTATAATGGATTGATCTAATCTCTAGGATGGAAATGAATAACTAGAAGCTAACAAGTTCAATAAAGCCTCCTCTTACTAAGTTAACTGAACTTTTGAAAAACAGTTATTATCGTAAGTTTATAACAATAATGGCAGGTAAAAACAAATATTTAGGAGTTTTCGTGAATCTTTAGGAGAAACTTCACAATTTGGTGACAAGCATATCAATCAAGAAGCTCATTCATTCTACCAAAGCATTGCAAAAATAACCACAGAAAACAATTATGTATGGAACTATATAACTACAAGAATGTAGTGCTTACAAACGCAGCTGGTGTCCTTTAGTAGACTCTAGAGCTTGAGGATCTGAGAATGAACATGCAATATAAAAGCAAAAAATTGAACCAAAACAAGCTAGAAAGATTACCAGCAAGAGGCAAGGTACCAAGACTATATGCAACCAACCAGTTTGGAGAGCCGTGTGGACAAACAGTGGACCTAAGAAGCTACCACCAATACCAATCGCAATGACATCTTTCAGCGGTTTGCCAATTGCTCCAACCTGTCAATTAGTGCAAAAAAACTCAACACAAGGAGATGAAAACGTTAAGAGGTAGGTTTTATAATGGCATCTAAAATTTACCCATGAACGCAAATCAAATTTTGTCAGAAAATTTTTTGATCTTATCTAGAACGTTCCAAACTTCTGGAACCACATTCTTTCCATCAGGCTTGATAAGTGCATCCTTTGGAGCACGGAGAGCAACATGAAGAACTGATCTATTCTCTGTACTGTTAATCTGAGCAAGCCATTTAAACAAATCAGACACCATAGATGATAGAGAGTATTTCTGTCTCAGCCCACAGAGTATTCTTTATGGAGGTTTTCCAGACACCAAAACATTAAAAAAAAAAAGCAAGCAACAAACGTTGTTTCAGCAAAAATCAGAGTAAATCATTCAATAGAATCATGCAATACCATCATTCAAGAAGAGAAGGAAACCCAAAAATTGAAGATTGGAAAGGAAGAGGAAGCAACAGAGGCCAAATTCTCAATCAATTCTCAGCAAATTGAAACTCGGTCCTTCACATACAACACATGTCTCAATGTAGAAAATCGACACTTTCACATACAAATATAGACCGAAAAGAAGAATTTGATTCTCCAAATGTGATGAATTCATGAAGCGACCCTCAAGTTCAGACCAACCAAACAACTAATCTATGAAACAACAATGCTTAACAAAATCACCAACAAAGAAATATAAAAAGCACAAAACATCAGTTATGGATGCACCAATGAATCACAAAAAAGAACCACCGCTACTAGGCCGAGCTATTGCTGGAGGAGGAGCACGGTTTAACAAAACACAATTACATAAACAGAGTAACATCTTATACAATCAAATTGCAGAATCTGAACCGTGTTCTTGGACTTAAAAAACGTCCTTCAAAATGCATATTAACAACGATAAAAAGCGGTTCAATATCCAGAGTTGAGTCACAACATGTGAGATTTAAAAAAAATATACATTTACTAAGATGTTCACCTGAGTTTACAGAGATTTGATGGAGCTGTAAACTGTAGCTCCTAATCGGAAAACAAGGAGACAAAGATTTAGCATCTTATGAAGGTCGTTTGTATTGATATATACTCGCGGGAAGCACATTAAGAAGCAGCTAATTGCAACGGAATTGTCTGTCAGAATTTTTGGAATTGAAACGAAGAAGAAGCCGGAATTTTCAGGATCGCAGATGAGATTCCTTCATCTCTCTTACCGACAACAAATTTTAGGAGGTTAAGTTTTTTTTTTCCGTTTGGGCCGAATAATAAACTTTGTGCATATCAGGCTTGCTTCCACCCCAAAAAAAAACTAAATATGGGATTTTGATATTATTGGGCTTAAAATCACTAATTTGTTTTGTGCCTAAGATCACTAATTTGTTTATTTTTAAACACATATCTTCTCTACATTTTTTAAAAAACCATTTTGAACTATATTTTTTACTACATTTTTTAACTCTGCCAAATATTTAAAATTTAGGCACTATTTATAAAAACACTCTTACGACATTCGCAAATTCATTACAAAACAAATTAAATTAAATTTTGCAAAAAGTTATAAAGTCGACATATATACACTACTCTTCAACATTCCAATTTCGTCTACATTCCGAGTAGAAAGAAAATTGTATTCTACAAAATACAGATTCTATATATTTTGTAAATAAACCGTAGTCTCACGTAACATACTATAACCACATATTATACATTTAAACCCAATTATAAAATCTATTACTCAACTATACGAAATACCCTCAATATATAAATTTTGTGAAAAAACTAGCCCCACTGTGTACCGCGGGTCAAAATCTAGTATAATAATATTATTTGTTTTGAGTTTTATTTTATAACAGAATTTAACTTATACGATTAAGTTGCATAAGTATTTCCTATAATGTGAAAATGACATGTTGATGGTTGTGGTAAAAGCAAAATATTGTTTTCTTCAAGTTGGAAAGCTGAGTAAATCTTGAGTTTTTGAAGTTACTAGGACAAATTAAAGACCACTATTTAGCAATTAAAAATATAGAAAAAGCTTTTTGTAAAGAAACAAAATAAACATTTTTGTTTTGTATTGTGAGATGATGTAATAAAATAAATAAATAAGTTTTTGTACTAATTTTTATGATGTTTGGAGGTTTAAGATTTAGTTTTAGCATACAATGTTTTTAGAATTTAATATATTCTATAATTTGATTGGGAACCAATATTTATCATTGCATAGAAATAGATAACAAAAATAGTTTACTTTATACGATGTGGCTTTAAAAATGGAATAACATATGATTTTTTAATCTTAATATTTTTCTAATTTTGTATTTGATATAAAACATTCTACTCAATAGTAAGTAATTTGAAAGATTCAAGTGCTTCCCATAATCATATCATATTCTCTTTCTTGAAAAAGGACTCACTACAGGAAAAGTGGGTATTAATAGTAGTTGAAGATAGCGTTTTGGTAGTATATGCTATAGTTTTGGTTTGACCAGTTCAAAACAAACGCTATTCTATGTTGAGCGGCAAAAAGTAGTTTGTCTCCCGCTTCAATATTTTGTTTATCGATAGCATATGCATAATTAAAATGGTATCAAATGGTGAACCGCAAAATAATTTTTTGTTGACCCGCGAAATTAAATTTGACTAACCCTGATTAAAAGAAAAAAAAAAACATTTTACCCAGAAAAATCCCCTTTCTCTCTCGAGTGTTTGACTTTGGTTCTCACGACATCTCTTTTCTCAAATCCTCAATCTCGTTCTCTTTGCTCGTAATCAGACGCTAATTTTATTCATTTTCTGTCCAAATCGATCCTCGTTCCTTTAATTTTGGTTTTGATCTCTCTATCAATCGACTTCTATCAATCGATCTCTCTATCAATCGATCTCTGTGAAGGCTTAGTAAATCCAATTCTTTTGAATCGTCTTCATCAGTCTAAATCGAAGTTGTCTGGTCGAATTTGGGATCTAAGGTAATATTCGGGTTTTGATTTCAGATTTGGGAATTAGGTTAATTGATAATCGATTTCTAATTTCTCTGTATGATTTGGCTTGTTTTTGCAGTTCAGTTTAGGGAAGATCCGAAAGGTATGTGAGATTTTGGATTTAATCGAATTCACTACATAAAAGTGTTGGGTTTTAATTTTAAGGTAGTGATGATGTTGATTTTGTTTTGCAGACGGTTTTCAAAGCTGGAAGGATTTGTTGTTGGCGACTGTTTTACTCTGTAAGCTGTTATTCTCATACTAATTTGTTTTATTTCAAGTATGTGTTGATTTGATTGAAAGTTAGCTGAGTGTATTATTGTTTGAATTTATCATCACAAAAACTATAATTGGTGGTGGAGTTGTGGTCCTATTGTCGTGATATGGACAAGGCATGGGTGTGGCTTCCAAGGTATGAGTCTTGTTGATACTGCGTCTTGTTTGATTCAATGATTTAAGTGATATGAACTCTGTTTGTCTGATGAAACATATAGGGCAAGCCGAATGTATGTGGAAGGAGCAACAAATTTTGTTACTGTTGCATCAAGGAGGTTAGGGATTCTAACTGAACTTTTTTGTCCCTGCATCGGTTGCCGTAATGTTTGCCATCAAGAAGTAGACACAATATTGGACCATCTTGTGATCAACGGTGTGGAAAAGAAGTGCATGAGGATTTCTTGTTGGAGTATGCATTGTAAAAGAAAGTATGATATTATTGATGGTCCAACATTAGAATCTGAGGCTTATGATTTGGTAAGGACGGCTTATTGTAGTGGAGAAGGTACACAACCATTAGACAACTTTGGAGGAGAGAATTTGGATGGTGAAACTGTAGAAGACTCTGACTTTAGGCAGAAACTGAAAGATGCTGAAACTCCATTGTACTCGACTTGCTCTAATTACACCAAGGTTTCTGCAATAATGGGTCTAAACCGCATAAAGGTGAAGAGTAGAATGTAAGAAAACTACTTTGATCAGCTGTTGACGTTAGTCCATGACATGCTTCCTAAAGAGAATGTCCAGCCACAGTCTACTGATGCAATGAATAAATTCCTGAAGATTTTTGGGTTTGGATATGATGTCATTCATGCATGCAAGAATGATTGTATCTTCTATCGAAAACAGTTTGATAATATGGAAAGTTGTCCTAGGTGTGGGTTTCAAGATGGGAAACAGATAAGAATAATGGTGAGGTAAAGAAGGGGATTCCAGCGAAGGTACTAAGATATTTTCCAATCAAGAACAGATTTAGGAGAATGTTTAGATCAAATAGGATTGTAGAGGAATTGAACTGGCATTCTAGCAATGCAAGTGGAGATGGTACAATGCGGCACCCTGTTGACTCTCTAATGTGGGCTCAAGTAAAAGATAAATGGCCAGATTTTGCTATGGAACAAAGAAATCTTCGGCTCGGTCTGTCTACAGATGGGATGAACCCCTTCTCCATTCAGAACACCAAGTACAGTACCTGGCCAGTCTTGTTAGTGAACTACAATATGGCTCCAACTCTTTGTATGAAGGCTGGGAATATAATGTTGGCTTTGTTGATTCCTGGTCCAACAGCTCTAAGAAGCAATATTGATGTGTACCTTGCACCATTGATTGATGATTTGAAGGATTTGTGGGCTGAGGGCGTTGAGGTCTACGATGTTTTTTTTAAAGAGAAGTTCACGCTTAGAGCTATACTCTTGTGGACTATCAGTGACTATCCAGTATTAGGCACTTTATCTAGCTGGAAAGTGAAAGGAAAACAAGCGTGTTGTGTATGTGGAAAGGACACACCTTGGAGATGGTTGAAGAATTGCCGGAAGTATGTGTATATGGGTAATAGAAAGAGACTGAGACCAGAACATCCTTATAGACGCAGAAAATCATGGTTTGATAACACTGTCGAGGAAGGCACAACAAGAAGGATTCAGTCTGGTAATGAGATATATGACATATTGAAGGACTTCAGGAATGATTTTGGAAGACCCTTAGATAAGGAAGCTAAAAGAAAAAGATCAGACTTGTTAGAAGATGAGGTGGTGCAAGAGGAAGAGTGTGATGAAGGCACTGATCTGTGGCGGTGGAAGAAGCGATCAATATTGTTTGAGTTAATATACTGGAAGGTAATATTTTATGTTTTTTCTAAGTCTTAATAACACTTTACAGTTTTTAAAATGATAGTCAAGCTGATTCTTTGATTATCTATGTCTTAGGATATGCTCGTGCGTTACAATATTGATATGATGCATGTGGAGAAGAACTTGTCTGATGCTTTACTGTCTACATTGATGCAAAGTGCTAAGTTTAAAGATGGCTTAAAGGCAAGAAAAGACCTGGAAGATATTGGAATCCAATAGCATTGCACCCAGAGACTCGGGGAAAGAAAACATATTTGCCTCCAGCAGCCTACTGGATGTCTAAGGACGAGAAAAAGGTATTTTGTCAGAGATTGTCTAAGTTTAGAGGTCTTGATAGCTATTGTGGGAATATTGCTAACTGTGTTTCAGTCAACCCTCCTATGATTGGGGTTCTAAAGTCCCATGATCATCATGTACTCATCCAAAATTTGTTACATGTTGCTTTGAGAGGCTTGTTGCCAAGCGGACCTAGGGCTGCAGTGACTCGAGTCTGCAACTACTTCAACAGATTTTGCCAACGTACCATTGACCCAGAGAATCTAATTTCCTTGGAGTCTGAAATTGTAGAGACAATGTGTCAACTTGAGAGGTACTTTCCTCCTTCTCTGTTTGATATCACGTTCCACCTCCCAATTCGTCTAGCAAGAGAAGCACGGTTAGGAGGTCCAGTGCACTTTCGCTGGATGTATCCATTCGAAAGGTTTGAATTTATTTATATCTTTACATTATGTGCTTTGACAAAAGTTAATTTCAAACAATGACTACAAATTGTACGAGTTGTAGGTACATGAAAATACTTAAGGCATATGTAAAAAACTATACTAGACCAGAAGTGTGTATGGCCGAAGGATACTTAGCCAGAGAGTGCATTGCCTTCTACTTAGAGTTCCTTCAAAATTTTGTACCACTGCAAGAGGCTGTAAACCGTAATGAGGATGTTGAGGCTGATGGAAGTGTTGTTGAAGGCAGTCCATTACATAGGGGTCAAGAAGTTGTCCTTTCAGAGAAAGAGAGAGACATAGCACATCGATATGTCTTGATGGACATGGCAGCTATGGATCCCTATATTGAGAAAGTAAGATACTTATACTATGTCTTTATAGTTTCTTTATTACATATATACTAGTAAGATAACTGCTTTATCTATGGAAAACAGGATTGCATTTGGAAGAATTGCAGTCTCAGGATGGTCGATGTGCTAGAAATGAAACATTGCTATGGAAATTTCATACAGAACAGTTTGCCCAATGGATTAAAAAAAAAAGGTTTGTACATATCTATTTCATACTCTAACACTCTTTCTAATTTTTAAAATTAATTCATGTATCTTGTTATATGAACATTAGATCCCTTCTAACTCAGAAGTTCATTCGATGAAGCTGAGGTGGTTGGCTTTTAGACCGAGACTAACTGCGCAAAGCCATAAAGGGTTTATCATTAAAGGGCATCGCTTTCACACTGATGACGTAAAGCGGAAGACTCAGAACAGTGGAGTGACTTATGAAGCTTTAAGCATGTGTAGATCTACAGCACGGGATACTAGACAAATTGCTGACACAGTGACCTATTATAGAGTGATCAAAGAAAAAATATTTCTGGACTATCACATGTTCATAGTACCATTTTTCAGATGCAATTGGGCCACTAGAGGATATGGTATCAAGCAAGAGGATGGATTCACGCTTGTGAACCTTCATATGAATCAAGCGTCATATATGCAAGATCCCTATATTCTCCCTTCACAAGCTAAACAAGTTTTTTACTCTAGAGAGAATGACACATTACCGTGGTATGTTGTTATGAGAGCACCTCCGAGAGGCTATCACGAGTTGGAGACAGAGGAAGAGTTTGTTGGTGCACCTTTATCAGACCAACTAGTTGATGATTTGGGGAATCAATCTTCTGATGATGAGAGTTTCTTTGTTAGGGATGATTGGAAGGGATCATAGTGGCAGAGTAGTATATATGGAATTATTTTGAATGTCAAAATTTGACTAACTGTTAATTCATGGTTTTTCAGGATCTTAATTATTTAGGACAAGAGGAGAGTTAGTACGTCCCAGTGAACGCCAGCGAGGCGTGGAGACAAGACAGACCACAAAGCGGCCAAAAACTATGAAAGCAAAGAAGGAAAAAATTGCAGAACTGATGATTGATGCTTATGAAGATGTTCTTGAGATATTGGAAGGTGAAAGAGATGCTTAGGAGGTTGTTGGTGAGGTGCAGGGTGGTGAGGAAAATGTCTAGAAAGATTGTACAGAGGCTTCTGTTGGTGATCAAGAGGATGTGGCTGTTGAGAAAGAAGTTGTAGAGGAAGATGAGCATGTTCAGTCTGAAGCTGAACTTGTAGATATGGAAGCTGAACCAGTTGAGAAGGAGGTAGAAGCAACTGAGAAGGAAGCTGAACTAGCTGAGAAGGAGGCTGAACCAAGTGAGAAGGAAGCAGAACCTACTGAGGATATGGCAGCATGAACTAATGTTAGGGAAGAGGACTCGCAGCATACTGATGCTGGTACAGAGATGAATAGCAGTTCAAGATTACAAACACCGCAGTCAGCTCCTCCTGTAAAGAAGAGAAAAGGACCAACCAAGATGTGTAAAGTGGCTAAAGATCCTCAAGAAAAGGTTGAAGTTTACTTCACTGAGCTAGGTGAATATGTAGGATCTGATTTAGTCACACTGTCATCATTTCTTGGTACTATTGTGCGTGAACATGTTTCGGTGACACTTGATGACTGGAGGAAACTGGATAGTCAAACAAAGGATACCATTTGGGAGGAAATTCAGGTTTAAGAATTTCAATATACAGATTCATATGTTATACGTATTTGATCAAGATTAACATATACCTTTTTTACAGGAAAAGTTTAACATGAAGGAAGAGTGGCAGAGATATGCTATTTTCAAACAGATGGGTTGTATATGGAGGTCTACAAAGTCTAAGCTCCTAACTCAGGTGCGAGATGCTAAGAGTAGCACAAAGAGAATGAAACTGAAACCAAGCAATATACTATCTATTCGAGTTTGTAATTCTTGGATTAAGTGTAGGACTAGCACAACTTTCAAGGTGAAATTGTTTGAATTTTTTTCATTGTGTGTACCTACTATTATTATGTATTGGAGTCTGCTCAACAGTCAATGTCATTGCTATTGCAGGAAAAAAGCAACAAGTTTAGGGAATTGAGAAAGGCTCAGATTTCCCACACAACCAGGCGCAAGGGAATGTTTCGCCTAGCTCATGAAATGGTGAGATCTTTTATGTACTGAAATCAATAGAAGGTACCAAAATTCTGATAAGTTAGTAAGTTGGATTACTTGTAGAAAAAACACACTAATGACCCTAAAAAGATCACAAGGAGTAAGGTTTGGATAGCAGGACACAATCACTTTGATGGTAGACCCGTGAGACCTGAGTTTGCTGATACAGTTGTAAGCAGTCTTTATCTTGTTAATTCCCTTGTCACTGATCAAAAAGGCATTCTATATAACCCAAATTATATTTAATATTTTGAATCAGGAACGGATACAATCACTTGATAGTCAAATGGACTCCATTTCTTGTGATAACATAAAAGAAGATGTTGTGAGTCAAGTTTTGGGAAAAGACAAACAATGACGTGTCAGAGGGTTGGGCATAGGGATAACTGTTACCAAGCTAGCTTTCATTCAGGCTAGAGACTCGAAACTTGAAGAACTGCAAAACGAGGTTGAAGACTTGAAGAATATTGTTCGTGAGATGGCAGGAAAGAATGTAAGTTCTTCTCTCACTTATCTATGTTGAATTAGCTGTAGATAGTTAAATATGACTACAAGTATTCTAATTAATTTTTTATTAGAAAAACTCTACTTGGACTTCTAACTCGGAGGTCAATGATGTTAGCAAAGGAGTAAGGTGTCAGATACTGGATTGGTATTCAAGTAAAGATATTGTTGTTGGTGAAGGAGAGTTTTGCTCTGCTGAACCTAACTATCGGATAGGTCATATTCCACTAGGTGAATATGGCGCAGCTGTAATCGTCACGACTGTATCAGTTCCACAAGCATCTGTTTGGAGGCCAACGCCAGATGTGTTCTTACTTCAACAAGCGTTAGGAGTCAAAATTGCATGGCCAGTTAATAAAGTTATATTGGACACTGGATTGGAGAGTCAGAATGAGTCAGAAACGGCAAATGAAGGCAAGGTAATGTATTTTAACTATAACTATATATATTCACTTGTTCCATCGGACGATTACTAATAAATACTACTCTAATATAGGATACTGGTGTAGATGATGATCAACTTGGTAGATGCAGAGTTTTAGATTGGAAATTGGATGAAGTTATAGCTGAGGGTGTTATCTGTTCAACCAACAACAATGAATTGATCGATAACATACATTTGGGTGTGAATGCAGTTATCCTGAAAGTTGAAATAGTCCTTAAACCTGATGCTTGTTTGTGGAGACCAAGTCCCAAATATTTTGTGATGTCTGATGCATTTAAAACAAAGATAGCATGGCCTGACCATAGAATAGACATAGACTTTGTTGATGAACCTGTACAGGGAGTAGGCAGAAGATCATGTACTATGGTAAGTCCGCTTTAGATAATATCTATGTCACTCTGATGCATATATTAATATTTGTGTTGTTGTCTGGTGCTAGAGTGCAAGTAACACAACAAGCACAATTAAAGGAGGACATGAATTTGGCAGAAAGTCATCTACTCTCGTAAATTGAGCACTAGCTTTTTTTGGTACTTTGGAAAATTTTGATGTGTATGGTATCCATGTTGCTGTCATGAGAGTAATTAATTTGTGTTCATTTTGGGTACAAGTAACACCACCAGCACAAGTAACACCACCAGCACAAGTAAAGTAGCAAAGAAAAAGTGCATTCTGTTGGCCGCAACTTTGCAGAAAGAAGAGTATGCTCCACTGACCCAGCTGCTATTATCCATCACCTCTCATTAGGTCCGATTGCTAGCAAAGTGTGGGTAGAAGTTTATAAGATTGGTGATGCATGTGTGTGAAGACCAAATTCAGAAATTGAGTACATTTCTGATGCAATAGGAACGATAGTGGCTTGGCCAAATGACAAACTCTTGTTCATCTAAGTACTTATCTTAAAATTAAATATAAGTTATGTGTTTTTGGATAATTATGTTTTTAATCATTTTTTTTCCTCTAGTGAAAATGTGCACATACAAAAAAAAAAACAAAGTATATTAGATGACGTAGAAATCTGAACAAATATTTCTGGAAAAAAACTCAGTAAAGTTTAATTACAAGTATATATTAAACGTATACGTTATCAAACTTAACTATTATACATTTCATTTAATTTATAATTACAAAAATCAAATAATTCATTTGTTAAATTATACATAATCATATCTAAAGATTATATATATATATATATATATATATAATTAGTTTAAACTCATAATTCTTAATATGTTTGACTATTGTACTTTCTATACCATAAACTCTATACTCTAAAGGGTTTAGGGTTTATAGTTTAGGGTGTAGAGAATTCAATGTTGAAACTTAGTTTATTAATAAATTAGCTAATTAAACTTTCAAAGTTATTTAATAATACAAAGTACATTAAATTAAAAACTAATAAACATATTACAAATTATTTTTTTAAAGAAATTATAATTGAAATTTTTCTACCCTTAACCCGAAACTAGCTCTAAGCCCTTTAGGGTATAGAGAATTCATTTTTGAAACTTAGTTTACTTGTAATATATAAATTAGCTAATTAAACCGGAAAAATTATTCAAAAATACTAAAGAACATAAGTAAGAGATTTCCAAACATATTACTTTAGAAATTTAAATTACAATTAATTGTTTTTCATTAATCATTAAGATAAAACAAAAAATCGCTAATCTTAAGACATCACTCGGTTAGCTGAAGTGGCGTATTATGAGACCATTGGATCAGATAATCATCTGATTCTCGACATCTAAGGCATCATTAATTATCTTAATTTTTTAATTACTTCACCTAACAAAATATAAACCACACTGCACCACGACCTTTCGCCTTTCAAACATGATTGCAAAAAAAAAAAAAAAAACAGAACCCAAAATCTTCGTTCTCTCATATTGAAACCCGACTGTCGAAGCTTCTCGACTTCTTTTCCCTCGTTTGCTTTTCAGACTCAAAGCCGTGTATTACTTTCCTTTGATATCATTTGATTCTATCATTTTATTCAACTCTCTCTTTTTTTCTTCACTAAATTCATATTTTATTTACAGGTTCAGAGAATGCAGATGGAGATGCCGCCTCTGTACATGTACATGAAGTTTATTCTTTGAATCGGAGCTGCTGAGGACGTCGTAAGTTTTACTAAATTTCAACTCATGAGGAAGAAAAATAACGGAAAACATATTGCTCATATTGTTGTTGTTTTTGATGATTGTAGTAAGTAGAAGTGTATAAGTGAAGAAGACGAAGAATAAGGATTAGGTGACTCAGAAAGTTTCCATGGATTTGAAACAAGGATCCACGAAGAAGACGAAGAAGCTTCGTGTTCATATTTTTTTTTTCAAAAATAATTAATTGTCATTTTCTAGACAAAGTAGAGTGTAATGGGCTTCTGAAAACTTGAATTGCGCTTCTGAAAATTTCACAAAATTGAAATTTTTCATTTGGAGTTCCGAAAACTTGCTATTTTATAGATACCAAACAACATAATTTTTGATGGGCTCTTCTTTTAAAACAATAAACAACAAAATTCAACAATTTAAATTTATGCCCAAATATTAAATTATCTAAAACCCAAATAAAATAATATAATTTATGAAATTATAAAAATTTAAGATATCAAAAAAAATTTAAATACAGATTTTTTAAATACAAAAATTTAAATTATAGTTTCACAATCATAATAATTAGACGCTATAGCTTATATGATGATTACTGCTATAGTATAAGATGCTATCAAAATAATCTATTAGACGCAAAAGAAAACTGCTATTGTATATACTCAATTATATTTCTTATAAAATGCTATAATATCCCTTGTTATAAATAGACTTTTTAATAACAAAATCAGAGCGTTATTAAAAACACGGCAATTGCATTAAAGAAAGCGCTATCATTAAAATAATAATAATAGAAAGATGGTAAAACCCTATAGAAAGGGGAAGACCTATTATCGCGGGCGATGATAGAGCGTTATTTCGTTGGATCCAGTAGCGTTTTTTCGATGCTATTAATACGCGTTTTTCCTGTACTGACTTGTCCTCAAATCCGGACACTCTTTTTTTTGTCTTTTTTTTTTTTTGGTTTACAATTTTTTTTTTCTTTTTGGGTTTTTTTCGGAAAAAAATAAATAGAAAAACTTAAATATAAGAAAATAAGATGGAAAGATAGAAGATGACTGAAAAAAAAATAAAAGATGAAAAGATGCTAGAATGATAGACCGAGCTTAGAGTGGTGCTCTGCTACCAAATGATGAGAATCTCCCACGAAGTCCACACTCTAAGTCGGGTGAAAGATATTTCTTAGATTCAACGGATGGTGAAGCGACGAAGAATAAGCATGGTGGACTGAATTGTCACACAAGAGCTACGGATGACTCTTGATTTACCAAACTTGAATTCCTTAGATATGACTGATATGTCTATAATTTCCATGTTTTCTGCATTATTCATCATCATTTTGGGTCAAGTTTCATAGCATTCATCATTGTTTCATATCATTTCTCATTATTCTTGCATACTTTGAATGATTAGGATAGCTTTGTCAACATATTGCATTTTAGAGTTGTTTTAGGTGATTTGGAGTTGTTGGTGAGCAAATTGGGAAAAAGGAGCCGGAATAAGAAGCCACATACTCGACTACCAGGTCAAGTAACATTGAGGCCATTCTTCTCACATACTCGACCCCCTGGTCGAGTAACATTGGAGCCATTCGTCCATCCACTTGACACTGTGGTAGAGTACCCGTAGTCAAGTCCACTCGATGACACCACTCGACCACGAGGTCAAGTAACAACTTGACCTCCACTCGGGCATCCACTCGACCACCACACTCGACCAGGGGGTCGTAACATGCATCACTCGACCAAGCACTCGATCGCATCTTCAGAGTCTTTTCAACTCTGCACTCAACAAGAGAAGCTGGGCATAAGGAAGAGAAGAGGAGAAGAAGAAGGGTTTGGAAGAGGTCACGAGCTTCATTCGATCACAAGGCCCATCTTGGCCCATTAACACTCTATGGGTCGGTCGATTGGATTCCCGGCACATCTCCTATCATTTCATTTCGTTTTGTATATATAGGGGTTTTGAGGGTTTTGTCCTAAGACATCTAGTCGACATCTTGTTTTTTGGTTCAGTTTTCTATTCTGTTTTAACTAGTTTACTCTAGCTCCGCCCCTTTGCTTCTACAACTTGTAATTCGAGATTTTTCTAAGTTATTCAGATTCTGCATTTGATTTCGTCTATCATCTTGTTTCTGTACTTTTTATCTCTTTACTTATGCAATATACTTATCTATTTGCGATTATGTCTTTGAGCATGTTGTCTGAGTAGTGACTTAGAGTTCTTAAGGATGGGATAGAATGGTTGTGGGATCCGTAGTCTGTAGAATGGTTAAGTCTTAGAATTTTTGGACTAGTTGTGTTTACTGCTTATTTTTGTCTGATCAACCGGAATTCAATCCAAAGCATTCCCGCAACCAGAAGGTATTCGATGGAATGTTGGATCCACTAGTTCCTAAGATATTCATCTCTATCTTAAGGGATTGGCCGTTTAGAGCGTTTATTGACTTTATCAGTCGGTTCTTATTACCTACATAGTTAGATTCCGTTAATGGGAATTAGTTTGGGCTAGCTTTGCTTGAGGACTTCTATCACGGGAGTGAATTAATCTGTTGTTGAACATGTTGTCTAGGGATAGCTTGATTGCGCTTGTTAACCATCCGAATAGGCTAGGATACCAATCCATTTGATAACCCCATCCTTAGGAATTTCTCGTCTATTTGATTTCTCTAATTCATCGCTATTGCTTAATCTTTCTCATTGCATGTTGCTTAGTTTTCGCATTTCTTACATGTTATCACCAACTTACTCGACCACACCTAGTTTCTGGTAATAGATTGTGCAGTCGAGTGTAGTTGTTTTATTTTCTGCCTATTACTCGACCACATCATGTTCCTGCCATCAGCTAGTGGTGGTCGAGTGATTTGTGTAATTCTCTTATAATTTTATTTTCTTCATGTTCACTTAGGACCGTTAGAAATCTCAAACCTGCTATTGCTTGGTTTGACTTAATGACTTCAGATCACATCTCATCTGTTTGCTCACACCTGATTGGATTGACTCCTAAAATACTACAAGGATAGGACAGTGTATTAGGATTAATTGACTAAAATTCTATTATCAATTTGGTGTCGTTGCCAATTGGGTGTTTTCTTTGTTATATTTGAGATTTAGTTGTTTTATTTTCTGCCTATTACTCGACCACATCATGTTCCTGCCATCAGCTAGTGGTGGTTGAGTGATTTGTGTAATTCTCTTAGAATTTTATTTTCTTCATGTTCACTTAGGACCGTTAGAAATCTCAAACCTGTTATTGCTTGGTTTAACTTAATGACTTCTGATCACATCCCATCTGTTTGCTCACACCTGATTGGATTGACTCCTAAAATACTACAAGGATAGGACAGTGTATTAGGATTAATTGACTAAAATTCTATTATCAATTTGGCGTCGTTGCCAATTGGATGTTTTCTTTGCTATATTTGAGATTTTTGGAAACGTTAAGATGAAGTTCGTTTGTTACAAAGTTAATGACTGTGCCTTTATCTATCTTTGTGTGTTTTCAGGTACTCACACTCACCAGCTATTTAGGACCTGTCTCTGATTGGTCTACTCAAGCTGGGCTGATACTTGTTGCATGCATACATGGTCACAAGGACATCATAATTTCCTCTTCAACGACAATATCGACCGAATTGCTCACTCTCTACGAGAACAAACAGATATTGATACAATGGATGATGTTGTAGATGATTAGGAATTGCCCAATAACATTGGTGCTGGCGACTTCTCACACAACCACAACCAGCGTAATGGCATTGTCCCTCCGCCGTTTCAGAAGAACAATTTTGAGATAAAGAGTGGTCTCATTGCTATGGTTCAGGGGAACAAGTTTCACGGTTTTTCAATGGAGGATCCGCTCGATCATCTTGACGAGTTTGAAAGGGTTTGTAGCCTAACAAAAATCAATGGAGTTTGATGTAGGTCAAATTAATCCTATGACCACTCTCTCAAATAAAGAGGTTAGTTGCAGCACTTAGGGATCGAATTCACAAAGTTCTTGGATCACGCAGTAAACTAATGGCTATCAAATTAAGCTAAGTAAAATAGTAATGAAAACAAAAGAAACAAAATATAAGCAATAGCAATCGATTCTGAGTTGTGAAAACAAGATAAGAAAAGCGTCAGACATAGGGTATTCTCAGGAAAATAGATGATCGTAGATCTAGAAATAGCTAGGTTGTTATCGAACCGTTCTCGAACTCAAACTATGATTTTAGAGTAACTGGTGGTGTTCCGCGAAACTCTCTATACTTAGAGTTAAGATAACCAGATAAGCCGAGAAATCCTATACGAAAGCATGCATTATTATCAAGTTTGATTAGTTCACCTAATATCTACACCAGAGCCCTTCTATGAGCCTACCTGTTCGTTCTTAAATGCCTAGGCTCATCTATGATAGTTCAAATAACAAGTACCTATGGTGGGCATACCTATTATCTAATATCAAGTTCTAGTTAGCTACTCTAGAACTAGCATTAAGAACAATCAAGATGAAGAATCCTACAGATAACCTAGAAAGGGGGCAATCTACTAAATCATCTAAATCCCTAATGAGAAACCCTAAACCTAACAAGAATACTACTCAAGCATGGAGATTGTAGCAAACAACATGATTAGAATACAAATCTAATAAGAAAATAACTAAAGAAAAGAGCTTAGAAGAATCTTATCTAAAGGAAGTCTCCACAGGGTTTTGCTCCCAAGAACAAAATAGAAAAAGGGAATAGCCTCCCAAATCTTAGGTCTAAACATTGACCTAAAAACTATATATATATATATATTTATGTGTGTGTCTTAAAAACGTGATGGGCCTTCATTAAAAACATAGGAGAAAGTTCTAGGCCGAAATTGGAAATCTTCAAAACATCAATGAGTTGCGTCTTCGAATTGCTGTCAGGTATTGGTGTCGCTCGACACCAGGGGTGGTGCCGTTCGACACCGACGCGATTTTTAGTCTCTGGATTTCTTCAGCAGCAAAAATTCTCTGTTTTCCTCCAGAATGCTCCATTATCTCCAAATGAATCTCAAACCTGTAAAGACCTCAAAAAGACTAGAAAAGACTCTACAAGTAACAAATAGACTCTAAAACCTCTACCTAAATCATAGCTAAAAGCTTTAAGACGCAAGAAGAAGCTTGATTAGTGTTTTGGAGTCAAATATGACTAGATGTCATGTGTATGATTGAGTATAAAACCTAGAAACACAAACGGATCTTAAAAGTCTACGTAGTGTTTCCTTGTTAGAAGATACAAAGCCAAAGACTTATAAGGACTTCCGCTACACCATCAAAGCTTTAAGACGCAAGAAGACGCTTGGTTATTTGTTTGGAGTTATATATGAGTTGATGTCATGTCTATGATTGAGTATAAGAATTAGAACCACAACCGGATTTTAAAAGCTTAAATAGTATTTTTTTTGTTAGAAGATACAAAGATAAAGACTCATACGGACTTCAGCTACACCATCCAAGCTTTTAGAAGAAAAAAGAAGCTTGGTTAGTGTTTTGGAGTCAAATCTGACTTGATTTCATGTGTATGATTTAGTATATGAACTAGAACGGCAACCGTATCTTAAAAGCCTAAGTAGTGTTTCCTTGTTAGAAGATACAAAGCCAAAGACTAATACAGACTTCGGCTACACCATCAAAGCTTTGAGAAGTGAGATGAAGCTTGGTTAGTGTTTTAGAGTCAAATATGACTTGATGTCATGTCTATGATTGGGTATAAGAACTAGAAACGCAACTGGATCTTAAAACCCTACATAGTTCTTCATTGTTAGAAGATACAAAACCAAAGAATCATACGGCCTTCGGCTAGACAATCAAAGCATTGAGAAGCAAGAAGAAACTTGGTTAGTGTTTTGGAGTCAAATATGACTAGATGTCATGTGTATGATTGAGTATAACAACTAGAACCACAACCGGATCTTAAAAGTCTAAGTATTGTATCCTTGTTAGAAGATACAAAGACAAAGATTCATACGGACTTCGGCTACACAATCAAAGCTTTGAGAAGCAAGAAGAAGATTGGGTAGGGTTTTGGAGTCAAATATGACTAGATGTCATGTGCATGATTGAGCATAAGAACTATAACCGCAACCAGATCTTATAAGCCGAAGAACTGTTTCCTTGTTAGAATATACAAAGCCTAAGACTCATAAGCACTTCCGCTACACCATCAAAGTTTTGAGACGCAAGAAGAAGCTTGGTTAGTTTTTTGGAGTCCAATATGACTAGATGTCATGTGTATGATTGAGCATAAGAACTTGAACCGCAACCGGATGTTAAAGCCTAAGTATTGTTTCCTTTTTAGAAGATACAAAGCCAAAGACTCATAAGGACTTCCGCTACACCATCAAAGTTTTGAGACGCAAGAAGAAGCTTGGTTAGTGTTTTGGAGTCAAATATGACTTGTTGTCATGTGTATAATTGATTATGAGAACTAGAACCGCAACCCGAACTTAAAAGCCTAACTAGTCTTTCCTTGTTAGAAGATACAAAACCAAAGGCTCATATGGACTTTGGCTACACCATCAAAGCTTTGAGAAGCAAGAAGAAGTTTGGTTAGTGTTTTGGAGTCATATATGACTTGATGTCATGTCATGATTGGGTATAAGAACTAGAACCGCAACTGGATCTTAAAAGCCTAAGTAGTCTTTCCTTGTTCGAAGATACAAAACCAAAGACTCATACGGACTTCGGCTACACCATCAAAGCTTTGAGAAGCATGAAGAAGCTTGGTTAGTGTTTTGGAGTCAAATATGACTTGTTGTCATGTGTATAATTGATTATGAGAACTAGAACCGCAACCCGAACTTAAAAGCCTAAGTAGTCTTTCCTTGTTAGAAGATACAAAGCCAAAGGCTCATACGGACTTTGGCTACACCATCAAAGCTTTGAGAAGCAAGAAGAAGTTTGGTTAGTGTTTTGGAGTCATATATGACTTGATGTCATGTCTATGATTGGGTATAAGAACTAGAACCGCAACTGGATCTTAAAAGCCTAAGTAGTCTTTCCTTGTTCGAAGATACAAAACCAAAGACTCATACGGACTTCGGCTACACCATCAAAGCTTTGAGAAGCAAGAAGAAGCTTGGTTAGTGTTTTGGAGTTAAATATGACTAGATGTCATTTATATGTTTAACTATAACAACTAGAACCGCAACCGGAACTTTAAAGCCTAAGTATTGTAGCCTTGTTAGAAGATACAAAAACAAAGACTCATGACTTCGGCTACACCATCAAAGCTTTGAGAAGCAAGAAGAAGATTGGTTAGTGTTTTGTAGTCAAATATGACTAGATGTTATGTGTATGAATGAGCATAAGAACTAGAACCGCAACCGGATTTTAAAGCCTAAGTAGTCTTTCCTTCTTAGAAGATACAAAGCAATAGACTCATAAGGACTTCCGCTACGCCATCAAAGCTTTGGGACACAAGAAGAAGCTTGGTTAGTGTTTTAGAGTCCAATATGACTTGATGTCATGTGTATGATTAAGTATGAGAACTAGAACCGCAAGCGGATCTTAAAAGCCTAAGTGGTATTTCCTTGTTAGAAGATACAAAGCCAAAGACTAATACAGACTTTGGCTACACCATCAAAGCTTAGAGAAACAAGATGAAGCTTGGTTATTGCTTTCGAGTCAAATATGACTAGATGTCATGTGTATGATTGAGTATAAGAACTAGAACCGTAACCGGATTTTAAAGCCTAAGTAGTGTTTCCTTGTTAGAAGATACAAAGTCAAAGACTCATCCCGACTTTGACTACACCATCAATGATTTGAGAAGAAAGAAAAAACTTGGTTAGTGTTTATGACTAGATTTCATGTGTATGATTTAGTATAAAAACTAGAACTACAACCAGATCTTTAAAGTCTAAGTAGTGTTTCCTTGTTAGAAGATACAAAGCCAAACACTCATAATGACTTCCGCTACACCATCAAAGCTTTAAGACGCAAGAAGAAGCTTGGTTAGTGTTTTGGAGTCAAATATGACTAGATGTCACGTGTATGATTGAGTATAAAAACTAGAACCGCAACCGGATCTTAAATGCCTAAGTATTAAATCCTTGTTAGAAGATACAAAGCCAACGACTCATACGGAATTCGGGTACACCATCAAAGCTTTGAGAAGCAAGAAGATGAGGCAGCAGACACTACTCGACCCTCCTACTCGATCCTTTACTCGACCCCTTTACTCGATCAAGGGCGACCTACTCTACAAGACTTGTTGATCATTCAAAGCGTCTTCGGATCCTCCTCATTCCCCACTCAACCAGACATCTGAGCATATAGATAAGCGAGGAAGAAGCATCTACTCGACCAATTGATCACTCGGAGCATGGAGGCAAAGATGCAGACTTTGCAACACCCTCTTTACTCCATCCCCAAGATCCACCATCCATCCAAACCACCTCAAGTCTCTTGTTTTCTAGTGAATCAAGGGTTTTTGAGACTTTAGTATATATAGGTCACTTTGGGATTTTCTCAAAGGACCAAGCTTTTATCTCTTAGTTTGTCTTTGTGTTTTAGAATCTTGAAACCTTAATTACTCTTAATCTATTTCGTTTTTGCATTTAGTTTTTTTTGAGAAAAGTTGTTTATCTTGTTTAGATCTACATTTTGGTATGATTTCAGTAATTTCTAGGTTTGTGTTCTTAGTTATGTTGCTTGAGTAGTGATTAGGGTTCTTGAGGATGGATTAGATTAGGGTAATCTCTATATTAGTCAGGTGGTTAAGATTAGGTTAGATTCCTTCTGGATTTGTAGGCCCCTATGCAGTTTTCGGTGGCTAATGTGGGAATTCGACCATAGGTATCAAGCGTCCAAAAGACGTTCAAATGGATGTCTGATCTACGAATTCCAAATATTTGTAGATTCTAGCCCAAGAGATTGGATGTTTAGACTGTTTATTGACTTTGGTAGATTGTTGCTTAAACCCTGCTCTGTTATGTTTCATCAACGAGAGTTAAGATTAGGAAGTCGTCGAGTTATGGGGGTCTCTGTCACGAGAATTGATTGACCCGGTTTTTGAATCTATCGTCTAGGGTATCTGCCTTTCGCCTGTTAGCCACCTGATGAACCCTAGAGTTACCCTTATCAATGAATCCATCCTTAGGACTTCTATTCTTCTTAGATTT
The DNA here is from genome assembly GCA_019202795.1 of Arabidopsis thaliana x Arabidopsis arenosa. Classification (NCBI taxonomy): domain Eukaryota; kingdom Viridiplantae; phylum Streptophyta; class Magnoliopsida; order Brassicales; family Brassicaceae; genus Arabidopsis; species Arabidopsis thaliana x Arabidopsis arenosa. Next base: position 11,411,545 of record CM032917.1, read on the forward strand.
ATTCGCATCCACCCCCTGATTGCACTTTTATTTACCTGTTATTTCATTCACCTGTTGATTGCATTTTTAGTTATTAAATTTGTCACCTGTTGGTTCTACTCGACCCAATGATCTAGTAGGGCTCTTCAGTTCTCGTTTTTGTTGTTTGCATCCTGACCTAGGATTGTTACTAGAAACCAACCATCATTATAATCTGGCTTGACTTAGTTGCTTTTGTACACATATTGATTGCTAGCAATAACAGTGGACTGGATTGACACCCCTATAGCTACATCGACATGTTAGTGTTTAAGGGGAATTGAACTGAACACACAACACTTCAGCACATAAGTAGGCCTTAAAACCTACTTATCAATTTGGCACCGTTGACAATTCATTGTTGCATTGTTACATTCAAGATATCAGAAAAAGTTAAGATCAAGTTCTTTTACATTTATCAAGTTACTAACTCATCTTTTCGTCTGCTTGTTTTTGTGGTATAGGTACTAATCTTTGTGCATGCATACTCGGTCCAAAGGTTCTGCACATCTGCTACCTTTCAAAGACAGAATTGACAGAATAGCTCATGAGTTACAAGAAACCAAAGCGAAGGCAGTCTGTGATCAGCAAAGACTAGCTGCTGTGGATCAACAGAACATACCAGTCTATGTTCAAGACCCACCTATAGTTGATCAACCAAGAAAAAATTAGTGCAGGTGATGCCCCAAGGAATCATCACCAAAGACAAGTGATAGTGCCACCACTAGTTCAGAACAACAACTTTGAAATCAAGAGTGGTCTCATCTCGATGATTCAAGGAAACAAATTTCATGGTTTGCCTATGGAAGATCCCCTGGACCATCTTGACAGCTTTTATAGGCTCTGTGGCCTTACAAGATCAATGGTATCACTGAAGATATGTTTAAGCTCAGACTATTTTCCTTCTCTTTGGGTGACAAGGCACACCACTGAGAGAAGACTCCATCAACTCATGGGATGAAAGTGAGAAAGCTTTGTTTGCCAAGTTCTTCTCTAATGTTTTAACAGCTAGATTGAGGACCGAGATCTCCGGGTTCACACTGAAAAACAATAAAACTTTCTGTGAAGCCTGGGAAATGTTCAAAAGCTACACCACTCTGTGCCCCCATCACGGTTTTAAGAAAGCTTCATTATTGAACACACTCTATAGGGGAGCTTTACCAAAGATCATAATGCTACCCGACAGTGCCTCAAATGGAAACTTCCTAAACAAGGATGTAGCAGAAGGATGGGAGTTAGCCAAAAATCTAGCACAATCTGATGGGTGTTACAATGAAGACTATGATCGCTCAGTGAGAGGAACTGGAGGCAGTGAGGATAAACAGAGCAAAGATATCAAGGCCCTGAATGAAAAGCTAGACAAGCTGTTACTGGCTCAGTAGAAGCAGATACACTACATCATTGATGAAGAGCACTTCCAAATGCAAGGGGGGAATGACCAAACTAAATAGTTGTGCTACATTCAGAAACAAGGAGGTTTGAACAAGGGCTACAACAACTACAAACCCAACCCAAACCTCTCCTACAGAAGCACTAATGTAGCTAACCCCCAAGATCAAGTGTATCCACCACAACATAATTAGTCTAAGCCATTTGTTCAGTACAACCAAGGTTATGTCCCCAAACAGTAGTTTAATGGAGGCTACCAACAGCAGAATCCACCATCAGGATTCACTCAACAACCACAACAAGCCCTAATAGCTCAAGATCCTGAAATTAAGCAACTTATTTAACATATCATTTAAGGACAAGCTACCGAGCTATGGCTTTTGACAAGAAGATCGCTGGATTACATGACAAAATAGATTGTTCTTACAATAATCTAAATGTCAAGTTTGAAGCTCTGAATTCCAAAGTCAAGTATGTGGAGAGTCAGTTCGCATCCACCTCTGCTCTGAAGCATCTTCAGCAACTTCCAGGAAAAGCAGTTCAGAATCCTAAGGACTATGCTACTGCAAATGCTATCACCATTCACCAAGAAGATGGGTCTCCACCAAGTCATCAAACTCCCAATACGGAGGACAGTATGGTTCAAGAAGGGGGGGATTCAACTCCAATTGCTGCACCTGCCACCCAACAATTCATCTGGACTATAGAGCACACACCTCTGCTGGATACTCACCATTTAAAAAAGAAATTCAAAGTAGAAAAAACCAAGAAGGATTAGAACCAAGAGATGATTAGTAGTGTCACCGCTTAAGAAACTTACAACAAGAAAGTCATCCAAGAAAAGCTAGATGATCATGGTTCATTCACTCTACCATGCTGTCTAAGACCATTGACATTCAACAGGTGCCTTTGTGATTTGGAAGCATCTGTTAGCCTTATGCCTCTATCTACAACTAAAAGGCTAGGGATCATGGAATACAAGTTCTGCAACCTAGCTTTACTCTTAGTTGATGGTTCTGTTACACATCCTCATGGTCTAATAGAAAATCTGCCTGTCAAGTTTGGAAATGTTGAGATACCTACAAATTTTGTGGTATTGGTCCAATACTATTGGACATATATGAAGAAGGAAAGGATCTCCTGATCCTAGGCAGACCATTCTTACCTTCAGCTGGAGCAGTCATAGATGTCAGGAATGGAAAGATTAATCTGAACCTTGAAAAAGGCATCAAGATGAAATTTGACATCAGCGATGCTTCATGAAAGCCAACAAGAGAAGGGTAGAATTGCGAAGTCCATGACATGAATGTTGATGAAGAAACAGAAGCTGGAACCCCACCAAGATTCAACTATACTTCTCAACTCAGCAAGCTGAAGAGAACTTTTGACCACAAGAAGAAAACCTTAAATGGGTTAGTTCAGACTGAAGATCCTACATAAGATGACTGGTATGAGATGAAAAAAAAAATTAAATGGCAAAGTAGAGTCATAAAGAGGTTATCTTCAAGGGTGATGAAGCTGAAAGATCAACTATAGATGTTTGAAAAAAGAGTTAATAAGTATTCAATGGGTATTGACCCACAGAAGATGGAAACTGCACTAGCTATCAAAGAGGACAATCATTTTACAACAAAATGGTTTGCATGAGAATATCAGAAAGGAGTTCATTTAGAGGAAAGTATCTTAGAGAGTAAGTTGTTGAGTGAGGAGGAAATCCTTATTCCGGCTTATTCTCCACGAGTGCCTAAACAGCCCACCAACCCCTCTAGTGAAGAAGAACACTTGATTTTTGATTCTGTTGCTGAAGAACTCTTGGAGCTCTAGATTGGATATCAAGCTCAGGAGGATGCAATTGTAAATTTAACTCATAAGATGGAAAAGTTAAACAGCACCATTCTGGAACTTCAAGAAATGATTAAAGGCTACCCCAGTTTTGAAATTAAGGATTGGTCAAAGGAACCTGGTTCAGAAGATGAAGACTACTTTGCTGATCAAAAGGAAGCTTATTTTGAAGAAAAATCAAATGATTACTCATCCTACCATATGTCAAGGGAGAATGCAGAGTATGACTTAGGCATTGAAAGTTCAACCACTGAAAATGAGGACTTCTCAGCTCCTCTCTTCAACCTTTTTTCTGACTAAGCTCTGTAAGAGTCAAGCTCAGTGACTTAAAACAAGCTCACTTGGGAGGAAGTCCCATGTCTATCTATATATATATAACTTTATATTTTCTTTGTTATTTTTGATGTTTTTGTTTAAGTGTTTCAGGTTTATTTCATTGACCTTGAGGAAGTCAACGGTCGAGTAAATTCAAATCAAGTCAAGAAAAGATCTCAACCGTTGATCGAGTAAAATGAGGAGGAATATTCTAAGCCATTGGATTGAATGACCAAATGAAAGAAATTGTCTCCACCGTTTGATCGAGTGACAAGCTACAAAATTCATCTCCACCGTTTGATCGAGTGCTTAAGAATGAAGCATTCTCCACCGTCCGATCGAGTGGAGAAACCAAAGTGACCACCTTGTGGACTGCAACGCCTCGTGACCCGCCTCCATTCAATCCCATGATGCCTCCTTGTCTTCTTGTCCCATCATAATCACTTTGGTCCCCCTCCCTATCGCAATTCCCGAAGTCAACAACCTCATCTCTCCACCTCGCATACCAAAACATTCTCGAATTCTTATAACTCTCTCTCTTTCCTTCACTTCCCCTTCTTATCAAAAACTTTGCAAAATTCATTTGATTTCTCCATCATTCGATTTCCTAACCTACTAAATTTGGGTTTTGAGTCTCTCCCATTCTTGTTCTCAATGACAAATAGGCGCACGCTCTTGTCAAGGATCCGAAACAGAGCTCTCTCCCCATCAAAGAGGTGTCCAACACCTTCTTCGCATGCAGCAGCTCAAGGACTCTCTGAACCATCACCCATGGGGTCGAGCAGGAGAGAACAAGCAAGTTTCAAGATCGATCACAGCGAATCAAGCCAAGAAGAGGAAGCGATGCGAGAAGAAGAAACTTTCAACTCTCCTGCCAAAAGCACCTGATCCCGAAGGTCGAGTAAGGCCTCAGCAAGGGAGTTCTCGAGGAATAAGGCAGCCATTACTAGAGGAAAGAAGCCCGTGGGGAGGAGGTTGGAACTGGTAGATGAAGATTCTGAAGAAGAAATGGCTTCATCGGGGGAAGCTGATCAAATAGAGAAAGAAGGTGGTGATGATTTAGAATAAGAGAATTGCGCAATTCGAAACGAGTAATACAGGCTGCTGAAGCGCAACGAGTGTTTAGGAACTCGATGCCCTCATCCTGAGACCATGGAGAGACTCGACATCTATGATGATGTAGACTACATGTTTAAGCAATGCAGCCTGAATATTCACATGTTTCGACCAATGTAGGGGCATGAAGAAGAGACCATCCAGTTTCTTTCATCCGTGGAATTGTTCATATATAAAGAGTTAGAGGACGATGGAATCAGGCTAGACGGAAGTTTGGGATACTTGGAGTTCTGTGTTTATGACGTAGAGTATCGGCTTCCAATCGAGCATCTAGAGCTGATGTATGGGTTTCCAAGCGGAAAAGACACGAGTCATCGTTTTGACAAAAGAGAGCTTCAGTCATTCTGGGCCACGCTTGGGTTTTAACAGGGGTTTTCGTCCTCTAGGACAAAGAGCAACGAAATAAGGAGTCTGGTGGTTAGATACTTTCATAGGTCTTTAGCTAGTACACTATTTCCAAGAGAGAGTAATGGGACCTTTGTCAATGGAGAGCTAGAGTTGATGGAGACAGCGCTGCAGGAGTTGCTTGGGTTAGCATTGGATGGTCTCGTTCTAGCTGGAGATCAGATAGACGCTTCAGTTTCATTCTACCTAATCGAACATTTGCTGAGGTACAGAGATGGGCTAAGGGTTGTGGTAGGAGAAGTGACCCCAATTTTGAGAGCATGCAATGTACCTCTGCATTCAAAGCCGATTCCTCCGAGATAGATTGATATGCAACACCTCATCAATTCCAAGAGCTTTTGGTCGTAGCAGAAGAATAGCCTATATAAATATAGGTTTGATCACCCTGAAGCAGGACAATCTATTTTTTCCCTCTCAAATCTCGCTTCCACTTCGATTAGAGATGGCGGCAACATCGAGTTTTGTCCACTAGTAGAGAACCTCTATGCTTCAGGTGATGAAGTTGTGCCGATGGAAGGAGTGAATGATGATGAGGCTCCAATTCGACATTCAGATAAGGAGGCAGAATCTATGGATATGCAACACAACGGTTTTACTTTAAGGAGTACTACGCGCCAAGGCAGAGTAAAGACAAAGAAAATTCACAAGCGCCTTGGTTTTCTCCAAAGCTGGTGTAACCTTCAAGACATGGCTTTCGCAACACTCAACAAGAAGTTTAACGCTCTCCAACTCAAGTTCAGCTGTTCTTCTTCTACTACGGCGATGCCACAGGACATGCCTTTTAGGAGAAGCGGATCCACTCGACATGAACCTATGCAATATGATCCGCCTGCGCCACCAAGACAGACTTCATATGAGCCGAGAGAACACCATGTTGCACCTTTGAACCTAGGGAGAAGGAGAGGAGGAGTAAGATAAAGAAGCGCATAAGGACAGAGAAATTGGATGCTGGGGCAAGCCACTCTACCGCACCACTCGAGGAGCCACTTGATCAACAGCCCGAGCAAAGGGTAGAGCATCCAACTAATCCAATTCCAGCACAACCCACTCCCTGGAGCTACACAAAGGAGAGCATGGATGACCTTGTCTCTGCCTACTTCCCGTGACCGCTAAGGTAACACCATCACCACCATTGTATATACCATAGCTTTTTATTTTTATTTGTGTGTTGTTTCTTTGTGGTTTTGAATTCTCCTTCAGATTCTTATTATACAAGGGACTGTGTAATTTACGTTTGGGGGAGGGTTCAAGACATGTTTGAAATTGTGTTCTCTTTTCTTATTTCAAATTTTGCATCATCTAAGCATAGAAAAAAACCATAAAAATTTGAAATATTTTCAGAAAATAATTTTATCAAAACCAGAGTGTCATGTAGATTGCATTTCATTTTAGGATTGTATATTGTGTGCTTGCATTTAGGATTGCTCATTTGCATAGGAATAATGATGATGTTAAACCGTTAAGCATGTTTTGATTCAATGAAGTAAGTTTAATGCCCAGGTTGTTAGTTCTCTATTGCATAACCGATTGTTTCTCTGACGTAAGAGTGCACCCTGCTTTGAATTTACAACTTGACTATACTACTTTGATTCAAAACTCGCTTATCTGATGCCATTCCCTATCTATTAAAACATGAACTGAATTTGCAATTATCATGTCTATGCATTGTTTGTGAACTCATGGGTACCATATACATAATTGGATTATCTTATTCACTTCACCACCCTTTTTTAGTCCAAGTAGCTGACTCTCACTTTTAAAGCAGTTTCCCATACCCTGAGCCTAACCTTATTTCAAGCCAAAGATCATTTGTGTGTGATTGTGAGGTTTTTTTCGATTGAGCTTGGTATAACGTGTTAGGTATGAGCCGACAAGCGCAGTCTTTCATGTAGACCTAGCCCACGCTTTTTGGGTTAGTTAGGACTAGGTAGATACTTGTATTTGGGATTGGGATTGTGTATGGATTGAATGGGAAGGAGAATGAGAATGAAAAAAAAAAAAGAGTAGGAGTTTAAAGTTCTTAAAGGGGGATACAAAATAAAGTGTTAGTCTAGTAAAGAGTTTGCAACTCAAAGAGAGTTAGACATTATGATTCAAAGAAAAACGGAAAACGCCCTATACGCTATAAGATTAGAAGAAAAGCGTATAGTTTATCAAAATTTAAAGGGGTTTTGTTATAATGGGGCACTTTACAAGTTTGTAAGCCCATTCAGAACACTTTGGAGGGAGTAGGCACTTTTTTGAAGTTTTTTCACTATTTGATAAAAATCAATACTAATTTACCCTTCTATCATGTGAGCAATTAACTCAACTATGGTTAACTTGTTTATTCTCAGCCATTGGATATGTAGGAAAGTGAATAGATCTAATGGCTTTGGAAGTATCTCTCTTCTCACTTTCTTTTCTCTCTCTTTCTTTTATAATTTTATTTTTCTTTAGTTTGTCACATTCTTTATTTTATTTAATATCTTTTAACTATTTTTTATAAAATATATAATAATAACATTTTTTCCTTCATTTTGAAACCCACATTACTATATTTATTCGTATTATTATTTATTGTATCAGCAACCCATTAACAAATTCAGAAAATAAAAAATTCATATGATCTAATCCATATGGACAACAATGAAATATATAATCTTTAATGAAAACCATGTAACTATAAATTCTAAAATCATTATAAACAATCATAGTTCCTTAACACTAAATCCTAAACCCTAAACATTAAATACTAAACTCTAAACATTAAACCTTAACTCCTATATTTAAACCCTAAACCCTAAACTTTAACCCATAGACACTAAGCCCTAAACCATATACATATACCCTATATCATATACAACAAACCCTAAACCTAAAACCTTAACCCAAAACCCTATAACATTACCTTAAACATAATCCTAAACCTAGACTCTAAGCCATATACCATAAACACTATACCCTAAACACTATGCACTAAACCCTAATGGTAAACCCTAAACCCTAACCCCAAAATCCTATAACATTACCCTAAACCCTAAACCACTAATTTCCTAAACTATAAACTCTAAAATCCATACAATAATAATTATACCCTAAACACCAACACCTAAACCCTAAACCCTAAACCCTAAACCTTAAAATATAATTCCGAAACAGAATTTCCTTAAACCCTAAACCCAAATAAACTATTAATACTTATCACTAAACCAATTACACATAATTAGCAACCATATATCCTAAAAATTTAACATAAACAATTAACCTTAACACCTAGCGTTAGCTTTACGTTATCCATCATAACAAAGCTACGTGCTTTGAGAACCCGAAAAATACTTATATCTTAGGGCATATATTGTTTAACTATACATATCAACGTGGTCATATATTTTGGGTTGGACAAATCTAGAAATTTTGTATACTGGTCCAGTATTGATAGTCTCTACAATCCTTTTTTTTGCAAATCTGTAAAGGAAAAAAATCATTATGTATTGTATGTAGAAATCCTTATAACCTAAACCCTTAACCCTAAACCCTAAACCTGAAACCCTAAACCATAAACCCTAAACCCCTAAACCCTAAACACTAAAGACTAAACCCTTAACAATATACATATACCATATCACGTACCCTAAAGCCTAAATCCTAAATTCTAAGCTCTTAACTTTAAACCTTTTTGTTGTTGTCCATAAATATTAAACATAAATCTCCTAAATATAAACAAATTTAAATAAAAAATCCATATGATCCAATCCATATGGACAACAATGGAATATATAATCTCAAACTAGAAACATGTAACCATAAACCCTAAATCATTGTGGACAACCATGATTTCTTGAACCCAAAACCCTAAATCATCAAAACTAAACGCTAAATCATAAACAATAAAGCCTAAATCCTAAAATGTAAACCCTAGATACTAAATCCTAAACCCTAGACATTAAACCCTAGCCCTTGACTTTAAAGCCTAAACCCTAAATCCTAAGTTTTATATGTACATAATCTATAACCATCACTTCTGGTCCATGATAATCTAAAGCATTCTTCTTAATCTTAAAACGTAAAATATTATTGAGATCGATGTGTTCATAAACAATCATACAACATACACTCGTATTTATTATTTGTTAATATGTAATCGTGGATAAATAAATATTAACATTTTCGTAAATAAACTTTTGTGGATATGACCAACAGAACTTGTTTCACCATATGTTATCAACATCTTTTTCATAACGTAACACCTGTTTTATGGATCGTATTATCAAAACGCAATCATTTTGAATTATAGACCATCAACACACATCCACCAAACTCTGACCATGTGGTCATTTCAATCATTTCGAATTATCGACCATCGATGCACATCCACTAAACTCTGTCCACGTGGTTTGCATACAAATAAGAATGACAAAATAGTAATTTGTATACATATCATCCTTTCCTTGAAACTCTAGCCGCCTATCACTCTGCTAATCTTCTTCCTCTGACCCATTAACCTATTTAACCACCAATTCTTCTTTGATTCATCAAAACCATAACCGTTATTACTACCATCATCATCATCTCTCTTCCACCTCTCACATTTCACCTCTCCATCAACTATCACAAAAACAAATTAAAGTCTTTACCCTATTCATCAAAATTAGGTCAAATTAAAAAAACAAAAGTAAATTTTTTTGAAAATAATTGATTTTATCACCGGATTTTAACAATTTTGACTAATCAAGTTGAATCAAACAAATTGGTTTATAAAATCTATAAAATTTGATTTCTATTTGAATCAAACAAGTTGAAACTTTGCTCAAATATTTGAGACATGTAATTGAGTGAGAGTGAGGAAGAAGAAAGAAGGAAAAGAGATTTGAGAGAGATGTCACGTCATTTGGGAGAGAGGAAGAAGAAAGAAGGAAAAGAGAAGGAAGAAGGAAGAAAGAAAAGAGAAAGAAGAAAAATATTATTTAATTCCTCAACTACATCAAAGAAACTATTGTTAACTTACTCCCATAAAAGTGTTCATTGCCTAATTAGAACTCAAAAAGTGCCCTTTTGCCTAATATTCCCAAGTTTAAAACCAAACCCGCTAGAATCTTGAATTGTTTTAAAGAATAACCCCTTAGAACTTGAACCAAAAAGAGAAAAGAATGGGAAAAAGTGTAGAGTTAGGACATCTATGGGATTGGGATCATCTTCTAAGCTATCATACTATACATCATTGGGTAGATGAAAGTCTGTTCTTGTATGTGTCTGTTGGCTATTACCTTTAGCATTCTGCTAAAGCTCAATATTTTCTATGAGAGTCCCCTGTTACTCGACCAATCATTAGAGGGACCATTTTTGTCTCTTAGCCTAAGCCTGAAACCAAGTGAGTTCATAACCATTGCATTGCTTGATCCATTGTTCGTGCTTAATGAATGTTAAAGGGAATTGGTTGATGTGAATGCTTGAATAGATTAAGGCAGGTTGTTAGGTTGCATTGTGACGAGTATGACTAAAGTTTTTAAGTAAGGATCTATCACCTTGCAACCTAGAATTAGCTACCTAGACATTGATCTCACCCATTCTATATGCATGCTTCGGTTTTTGAATCCCCACCTTCAAATCTCTCCTTCAACTTAAGATTTTTTGTTTGCTTGAGGGCAAACAAGAGATAAGTTTGGGGGAGTTGATAACACTGTATTTTACTCATTTTAGGCATGTATTTATTATCATTTAGCTTAGTGATCACCCATTGTATCATATCATTTTGCATCACATTTAGCTTATTTTGCACACTTAGGCAGTTAGGATCATCTTACATACATATTGCATGTTTTGGTGTGTTTTCAGGTGCAGAAGGAGCTTACAAGGAATCGTACTTGATCCTCTACTCGACCCCTTTACTCGATCCAGGTAGCCACAAAGGAGGAAGCATACACTACTCGACCCTCCTACTCGATCCTATACTCGACCCTCCTACTCGATCCTCTACTCGACCCCTTTACTCGATCAAGTGCAACCTACTCTACAAGACTTGTTGATCATTCAAAGCGTCTACAGATCCTCCTCATTCCCCACTCAACCAGACATCTAAGCATACGGATAGGAGAGGAAGAAGCATCTACTCGACCAATTGATCACTCGGAGCATGGAGGCAAAGGCGCAGACTTTGCAGCACCCTCTTTACTCGATCCCCAAGATCGAGAATCCATCCAAACCGCCTGAAGTCTCTTTTCTTCTAGGGAATCTAGGGTTTTTGAGACTTTAGTATAAATAGGTCACTTTGGGATTTGTCCAAAGGACAAAGCTTTTATCTCTTAGTTTTTCTTTGTGTTTTAAAATCTTGAAACCTTAATTACTCTTAATCTATTTTGTTTTTGCATTTAGTTCTTTAAGTAAAGTTGTTTATCTTGTTTAGATCTACATTTTGGTATGATTTCAGTAATTTCTAGGTTTGTGTTCTTAGTTATGTTGCTTGAGTAGTGATTAGGGTTCTTGACGATGGATTAGATTAGGGTAATCTCTAGGTTAGTCAGGTTGTTAAGATTAGGTTAGATCCCTTCTCGATTCGTTGGCCCCTATGCAGTTTTTGCTGCCTAATCTGGGAATTCGACCATAGGTATCCAACGTCCAAAAGACGTTCAAATGGATGCCTTATCTACGAATTCCAGAGATTTGTAGATTCTAACTCAAGAGATTGGATGGTTAGACTACTTATTGACGTTGGTAGATTGTTGCTTAAACCCTGCTCTGTTATGTTTCATCAACGAGAGTTGAGATTAGGAAGTGGTAGAGTTATTGGGGTCACTTTCACGAGAGTGGATTGACGTGGTTTTTGAATTTATCGTCTAGGGTAGCTGCCTTTCGCCTGTTAGCCACCTGATGAAACCTAGAGTTGCCCTTATCAATGAATCCATCCTTAGAACTTCTATTCTTCTTAGATTTATTCGCATTCACCCCTGATTGCACTTTCATTTACCTGTTATTTCATTCACCTATTGATTGCATTTTTAGTTCTTAAATTTGTCACGTTGGTTCTACTCGACCTAATGATCGAGTAGGGCCCTTAAGTTCTCATTTTAGTTGTTTCCATCCTGACCTAGGATTGTTACTAGAAACCAACCATCATTATAATCTGGCTTGACTTAGTCGCTTCTATACACATCTTGATTGCTAGCAATAACAGTGGACTGGATTGACACCCCCTATAGTTGCATCGACATGTTAGTGTTTAAGGGGAATTGAACTGAATACACAACACTTCAGCACATAAGTAGGCCTAAAAACCCTAAAACCTTACTTATCATCTGTGTAGGAATCAACTTATTCTTGTCATTCTTAACCATTGTAAACCACATGCACTTGACTAACCCAATCACTATATGAAATTGGAAAGATAATCTCAGCTTCCAACAGTTTCATGATTTCCTTCTAAAGAACAACCTTTAGATTCTGGTTTAGTCTCTTTTGATGCTCAACTGAGGGCTTTGGCTCATCCTTGAGGTGAATCCTATGCATACACAAGTCCGGAGAGATACCTGGAATATCATCAAGAGAATAGCCAAGAGCTTTACGATACTTGTGCAGCTTGCTTAACAATAAAGTGAGCTCTACCTTGTTTAAAGAAGCATTAACAATGACAGGGTAAGTAGAATTGTCATCGAGAAATGCGTACCTTAGCCCTGGAGGAAGTGGTTTTAGATCAAGTTTAGGAGCTTTTTCTGGGCTCCACTCGCCAACTGTTGATGCGTTTGTAGATGTGCCAATTAACTCCTCTTGAGCAACTAATTGCATCACGTGCTCATTTCTATCGAGCAGCTTACCATACCCGTCGGGAACTTTGTCTATTGAAGGAATTAGAGCATGTTTCAAAGGATCAACAAGTGTCATCTTCATGAGAAATTCGTCAGCCAGAGACGAGATAGTATCCACATAAAAAGTCTACCCATCGATGGTAGGCTTCTTAACCATCTTATTCATGTCAAACTGCATTCTAAGATCACCTACATTCAAGCCTATTCTCCCCTTCCTTAAACCAATAATGGCACCAGTAGTGGCTAAGAAAGGTCTTCCCAAGATTAGAGGATCCTTAGGTTCTTTCTCATAAGATAAAACCAGAAAATCTGTAGGAATGTAGCTAGAACCGACTTATAAAGGGACATCGCATAGGATACCATCGGGTCGACGGACAGATCGATCAGCAAGAACAAGAGTGATTTGAGTAGGTGATATGAGTCAAATTACCCTAATGACTACTCTCTCAAATAAAGAAGTTGTTGTAGCACTTAGAGATTTAATTCCACAAAGTTCTTGGATCACACAGTAGATTAACAGTTTTGAATAAAGCTAAACAAAAAAATATTATAATAGTAAAAGACAAGAAGGCAATTAAAATTGGTTGTAGATTCAGATGATTAAGACGTCAGGTTTAGGGAAATTCTCAAGAAATATCAGAATAGTAGATCTAGCAGTAAATTAGGATTATTATCGAACCATTCTAGAACAGAAATCACTAAATTAAAGTAACCGGTGGTGTTCCGCGAAACTCACTATGCTTAATAGTATTGATCCCAACTCTCTTGTAAATCCCTAGAACTAAGCAAGCATTATAATCAGGTTTGATAAGTTCACCTAAGTTATGGACGCTAGCACGCATCTAAATACTAGGCTCATCTAAGATAGTTCCAGTAATAGATACCTATGGTGGGCATACCTAATAACCTAAAATCAAGTTCTACCTACTTACTCTAGAACTAACTAGAACTAGCATTAAGAATAATCAAAGATGAAGAAGTCTAAATATATTATCCTAACAGGGTTTTCGATATACTAATTCATCCAAATCCCTAATGAGAATCCCTAAACCCAACAAGAGAACTACTCAAGTATGATCATAGAAGAACAAAACATGATTGAATAAGAAATCAATAATGAACTTCAGAAGCGGTTATGATAGCACTTAGAGATCGAATTACACAAAGTTTTCGGATCACACAATAGACTAACAGTTTCGAATAAAGCTAAACAAAAAAATATTATAAAGGTAAAAGACAAAAAAGCAATTAAAAGTTGGTTTTAGATTCAGATGATTAAGATGTCGGGTTTAGGGAAATTTTCAACAGATATCACAATAGTAGATTTAGCAGTAAATTAGGAATATTATCGAACCATTCTAAAACTCAAATCACTAATATAGAGTAACCGGTGGTGTTCCGCAAAACTCACTATGCTTAATAGTATTGATCCCAACTCTCTTGTAAATAAGCATCTCATTCCTTCTGCTGATGTTCCCTCTTCTCTGACATGAATCACATTTCGAGACAAATTCCTGAGCATCCTTAAACAATGTTGGCCACCAAAAACCTACTTGCAGGATTTTTGACACTGTCTTGAAAGTTGCAAAGTGGCCACCATAGGTAGACCCATGGCAATGCAATTTGATGCCATCAGTTTCGTCTTCTGAAACGCATCACTTGTAGATCTTATCTTTGCAGAGAGTGTAGAGAGAAGGCTCGGCCCAGTAGAAATGGTTAATGTCCTTGAAGAACTTCTTCTTCTCATAGCTCAACATATTCGGAGGCTCTTCACCACTAACCAAGTAGTTGACGTGATCAGCATACCACGAAAGCTTATCTTTTATGGCACATACTTGATCGAGTGATTTCAAAATTTGAGCACTCTCGTTCAGTTGTTGAATAGCCATTAGCTGTTCTTCTGGCATGGAGTCGTCAATAGGGACCTTATCTTCAATTCTCATCCTAGAGAGATGGTCAGCTACACCGTTTTCAATTCCCTTCTTATTAACTATCTTCATGTCAAACTTTTGGAGCAATAAGATCCATCTCAACAGCCTAGGTTTGGTATCCTTCTTCGCATATATATGCCTCAAAGTAGCATGATCAGTGTAGACTGTCACCTTAGAACCTACTAGGTAGCTTCTAAATTTCTCGAATGCAAATACCATAGCTAGCAGTTCTTTCTCTGTAGTGGCATACCTTACTTGTGCATCATCCATCGTTCTGCTCGCGTAGTAGATCACATGTAGCTTTTTGTCAATCCGGTGGCCCAAAACTGCTCCTATTGCATAATTTGAAGCATCGCGCATGATCTCAAGTGGGAAGTCCCAGTTTGGAGCTTGGACTATTGGGGTAGTGACCAAAGCTTCCTTGATCATCTTAAGGTTGTCAAACATTCTTCATCAAATGCAAACTCAGTTTCCTTGCACAGCAGTCTGGTGAGCGGTCTGGCCAACTTGGAGAAATTTTTGATGAATCTTCTGTAAAATCCTGCATGCCCAAGGAAACTCCTTATGTCCTTGACAGTTTTTGGCGGCTGTAACTGCATCATCACATCAACCTTAGCCTTATCAACCTCTATTCCCTCTTCTGCAATTGTGTGCCCCAAAACGATGCCTTCTCTAACCATGAAATGACATTTCTCCCAGTTCAGAACCATGTTTGTCTCTTCACATCTTTTGAGTACCCTGCACAAGTTCAACAAATACGAGGAGAAGGAAGAGGCATACACATAAAAATCATCCATGAATACCTCTACCATCTCCTCTATCAAATCCGAGAAAATGGAAGTCATACGCCACTGAAAGGTAGCAGGTGCATTACCGAGACCGAAAGGCATACGCTTGTAAGCAAAGGTCCCATTAGGACAAGTAAAAGTAGTGTTTTCTTGGTCATTTGGGTGAATTGAGATTTGAAAAAATCCGCTATATCCATCTAGGAAGCCATAGTAAAGATAGTTTGTTAATCTTTCTAGCATCTGAATAATGAAAAGCAATGGGAAATGGTCCTTCTTAGAGGCAGCATTTAACTTCCTATAGTGAATACACATCCTATGTCCAGTTATTGTCCTAGTGGGTATAAGTTTATCTTTAGCGTTTTTAACAACTTTTATACCTCCCTTTTTAGGAACGCAATGAACTAGAGATACCCAAGTGTTATCAGAGATAGGGTAGATAACCCCAACATCTAATAATTTAAGTATCTCTTTTTTCACAACCCCTTTTAAGTTTGGGTTTAATCTCCTTTGAAGTTCAATGCTAAAGTAGGATTCGTTTTCAAGATGGTTTCTATGGGTGCATAAGGTGGGTGAAATCCCCATAATATCATCTAACGAATACCCTATTGCTTTCCTATACTTTTTAAGCTCAGTTATCAGTAGGTTTACTTGATCAGTAGTTAGCTCATCATTCATTATGACAGGATAAGTAGAGTTTAGTCAAAGAAAAACGTACCTTAGCCGTTTTGGTAGCGATTTTAAATCGACTTTGGACGCCTTGAGTCAGACCAGTCGTCGGATACTAAGTTGGCTTCAGAGGAGGGGTTGTGATCGAGTAGTTCGGTCGAGCAGACTGAATGGGCCGTCGGTCGAGTGATGCGGTCGAGTATATATTCGTCCTTTTCCCTTCCAACCAAATTTTCATACTGTTCTGGATTCTCAGCTACTTTATGCTCATCTAAAAGCTTATGGTACCCCAAAGTCTCCAAGTGTAAATCTCCTTCCTTGCTATCCTTTGTCAGGGCACTCTATAGATGATCTGTTTCTCCTAGCTCTTCTAGCATTTTGTCAGCTAACAGATCCAACTCTTCAATCCAGAAAACATTTCCTTCTATTGTAGGCTTCTTCATGGTGTTGGTGATATCGAAGATCATCTTGAGATCTTTCCCGAGGTTAAGATCGATCTTTCCCTTCTTGACATCAATGATAACTCCAACTGTACCTAAAAATGGCCTTCCCAGTATCAAAGGATCTTTGGGCTCTTCATCCATTTCTAAAACTAAACAGTTTGTACGTACTTCGACCACGCCTATCATGATTGATAAGTCTTCTAGCAGACCATGGGAAATTCTGACAGACATGTCAGCTAGGATCAAGGATATATTGCAGGGCTTGTACTTGCTGAAATCGAGTTTCTTTGCCACAGAGAGAGGCATGAGACTCACAAACGCACGTAGATCACATAGGCATTTGTTGAAGGCTAAAGGACCAAGAGCGCAAGGCAAGGTAAACGAACCATGATCTCCTAATTTTTTTGGAATGATCTTTTTCCGAATGATCGCACTACATTCAAGACTTAGCACCACCATTCCTTGGACTTCTTTGATCCTCTCTATAATCGTTTCTTTCACATATTTGTTAGAGTCTGGTATAAGTGCAAGACAGTCGACAAGAGGCATTGTGACTTCAAGATTTTTCAATTGCTTTTCAAAGAGAGCTTTGTAGTTTTGTATCATGACCTTCTTAAATCGACCAGGAAATAGGAGTGGGGGCTTGTAAGGTGGGGGAACGAAGACTTTGTCTTTGGTTTTGGCAGCAGCTGGGTTTTCAACAAGAGGTGATACTGCAGGAGCTAGTGGTCGAGTAGATTGGTCGAGTATAGGCTCTTCTATTGCTTTTTTTAACTGAATCTTCATTCTGACAGAAATCCTCCCCATCTCGCTCCAAACTGTCCTTAGTGTTTTGGTTTGGACTTTCTCTTGTGGGCAATTCTTTACCGCTTCTGAGCGTGATAGCATGAGCATATTCCTTTGAATTTTGCATTGATTTGCCTGAAGGTCCTGTAATTTTGGGTGTAGAGGTCGACCAAGTTTGGCCTTCTATGAATCGGATCTTAGATGTCAGTGCTTCAACCTTTATATTGATATCATTGTAACTGCAGTAAACCTTGTCATGAATTTCTGCCATCCTTTTGGACAAATCCATTGCTCATGTTGCTTGTCCCTGGAGAATCTGTTGTAGCATGTTCTTCAAGTCTGAGTCAGGAGTCGATGAAGGTTGTTGATTTTGTTGCTGTGTGAACCCAGGTGATGGAAGTTGCGGTTGATAGCTGCCCTGATACTGCTGTTTAGGAACATACCCTTGTCCTTGGGTGTATGGAACATTTGCAACATTTGTACTTCTGTAAGACAGATTCAGATGGTTCTGCTTGAAGTTGTTGAAACCTTTGTTGTAACCTCCCTGATTTTGCAAATAGCTAACTTCTTCTGATTGGAGAGTCTCCCCATCCTGGACTTGGAGCGTCTCATCATCATAGAGAAAATGGACGTGCTTTTGTTGCACAAGGAGTAACTTGTCCAGCTTGTCATTCAAAGCTTTCATATCCCTGCGGTGCTTCTCATCAGAATGAGAGCTGGTGCGGATGCTTCCACCGTAATCTTCATTGTAGTTGCCATCAGAATATGCCAAATTCTCTACCAGCTCCCATACTTCTTCAATGTCCTTGTTGAAGAAGTTCCCGTTAGAAGCAGTACCAAGAAGCATCCTGATTTTTGGAAGGACACCTCTGTAGAGGGTGTTGAGAAGTGAAGCTTAGGAGAAACCATGATGAGGACATTGCGTTTGATATCCTTTGAAGCGCTCCCATGCTTCACAGAAAGTCTCAACACTTTTCTATGTGAAACCGAAAATATCATTCCGGAGTCTGGTAGTTTTGGAGTTTGCGAAGAACTTAGCCAGGAAGGCTTTCTTACAGTCATTCTAGGAGGTGATGGAGCCTTGAGGAAGCGACTTTTCCCACTGATGATCTTTGTCTCCAAGAGAGAATGGAAACAATCTGAGCTTGAAGCCATCCTCACTGACTCCATTGATCTTTGTTAAGCTGTAGAGCCTATCAAACTCGTCCAGGTGATCGAGTAGATCCTCCATAGGGAGGCCGAGAAACTTGTTGCTCTGAAGAATGGCAATGAGACTACTCTTGATCTCAAAGTTGTTGTTCTGCACTGGTGGAGGCACAATGTCATTTCGCTGATTGTGGTTGCGTGGTGCATCGCCTGCACCAATGTTGGTTGGTGGCACTTGCTCATGTACAACTGCAGCCATTGTGTATATTTCTGTTTGTGTTTTCAGTTGGTGAGCAATACAGTCGATGTTATCGTTGAATAGGAGGTTCTGATTTCCTTGTGAACGTGTATGCATACAACGAGTACCAACTAGTGAAGCTGGTGATTCGTAGCACCTGGATCAAAATAGACAAACAAAAAACACAGAGTTAGTAACTTCCAAGAAAAACAAAAAAAGAACTTGATCTTAAATATTCTCAAATCTCA
This sequence comes from Arabidopsis thaliana x Arabidopsis arenosa, assembly GCA_019202795.1. Lineage (NCBI taxonomy): Eukaryota > Viridiplantae > Streptophyta > Magnoliopsida > Brassicales > Brassicaceae > Arabidopsis > Arabidopsis thaliana x Arabidopsis arenosa. The sequence continues at coordinate 11,430,654 of CM032917.1, forward strand.
AATATAGAAAACAAACACCCAATTGGCAACAACGCCAAATTGATAGTAGGATTTTACTCAATTAATCCTAAAACACTATCCAGTCGTCGTAGTATTTTAGGTGTTAATCAAATCAGGTGTGATGCAAACAAATGAGATGTGATAAGAAGTCACTAAGTCAGGCCAAGCAATAACAGTTTTGAGGTTTCTAACAGCCCTAAGCCAACATGCAGAAAACAGAATTACACAAATCACTAGACCACAACTGGCTTAAGCCAGAAGGATGTGGACGAGTAACATGCAGAAATTGAAACAACTATACTCGACTGCACAGTCAGTTGCCAGACAATGGGTGTGGTCGAGTAAATGCGAAAACTAAGCAACATGCAATGAGAAAGATTAAGCAATAGCGATGAATCAGAGAAATCAAATAGACGAGAAATTCCTAAATATTGGGTAATCAAATGGAGTGGTATCCTAGCCTATTCAGATGGTTAACAAACGCAATCAAGCTATCCCTAGACAACAGGTTCAACAACAGATCAATTCACTCCCGTGATAGAAATCCTTAAGCAATAAGAACCGACTGATAAAGTCAATAAACGGCTCTAAACAGCCAATCCCTTGGGATAGAGACGAATAGCTCAGAAAACTAGTGGATCAAGCATTCCATCGAACACCTTCTAGGTGCGGGAATGCTTTGAATCAAATTCCAGTAGATCAGAAAGAAATAAGAAGTAAATACAACTAGTCTTGAAGGGATTCAATTCTAAAACTTAACCATTCTATAGACTACGGATCCCTCAACCACTTTGTCCCATCCTTAAGAATTCTAAGTCACTACTCAGAAAACATGCTCAAAGACATAATCACAGATAAACAAGTATATTGCATAAGTAAAGAGATAAAGAGTAGAAAAACAAGATGACATATGAAATCAAATGCGGAATCTGAATAACTTGGAAAAATCTCGAATTACAGGTTGTAGAAGCAAAGTGGCGCATCCTGAGTCAAACTGAAATAAAACTAAACAAAAATTTAATGTCGACTAGATGTCTCTGGAAAAAATCCTAGACACCTATGTATACAAAACAAAATAAATTGATAGTAGATGAGTCGGGCACCCAATCAACCGGCCCATAGAGTGATAATGGGCCAAGATGGGCTTCATGATCGGATGAAGCTCTTGACCGCTTCCAAACACTTCTTCTTCTCCTCTTCTCTTCCTTGTGCTCAGCTTGTCTGGTTGAGTGCGGATTTGAGTAGACTCTGAAGATGTGGTCGAGTGCTTGGTCGAGTGGTGGTGAGTGATGATACTCGACTTCGTGGTCGAGTAATGTGGAAGAGTGAATGTCAGAGTGGTGATCAGGTGGTGTGACGAAGTGTTACTCGACCTAGTGGTTGAGTGGCCTGGAGTGTGGTTACTCGACCAGGGGGTCGAGTGATTGGTAAGAACGGCCTCAATGTTACTCAACCAGGGGGTCGAGTGTGCTGCTGGAGTTACTCGACCTGGTGGTCGAGTGTGCTGCTGGAGTTACTCGAACTGGTGGTCGAGTATGTTTTTTGGTTCCGGCTCTCTTCTTCCAATTTGCTCGCCAACAGCTCCAAACCACCTAAAAACAACTCAGAAATGCAATATGCATGCAAAGCTATCCTAATCATGAAAAGTATGCAAGAATGATGAGGAATGATATAAAACAGTGATGAATGATATGAAACTAGACTCAAACCGATGATGAATGAACACAGAAAACATGCAAATTATAGACATATCAGCAGTAACATGAACATAGTTCTTTGGATCAAACATAGAGGCTATTGCATCGAACGAGGAAAACTCAACTCATTCTAGACACCTTTGCTCGACCGTCATCTCGAGTAACCTTTCAATTGCTCCAAAGACGTCATGCTCAACCAAACAACTCAAGTCAAGCATTCTGCAATCAAATTATTGGTTAGTATTCACGGAGAAGTCTATATGGTAGGACAAAGCTATAAGAGATTTAACACATACGGTGAGAGAGCTGAAGGATCAAATCAAGGAGCTCCATGGAAAAGCCAACCAAGCACCACTCGACATCAAGGATGTCCCAAATGATGAAGTTATTTCTTTGCTTCACAAAGAAGGATGCGAATTCACATTAGAACGGTCTAGAGAAGACGATTATCGAGATGATCAAAAAGAAACTTACAAGAAAAGGGCCATTAAGTACTCAACTACTGACATATCAAGAGAGCATGTTGAATACAATGTTGTATCAAACGAGGAAGAAGCGGAGACCTGAATTCCTCTCTATCACCCTCCATTAGCTTAATAAGTGTGACGACTCAGGCTCGAGACTTAAAACAAGCTCACTTGGGAGGAAGTCCCATGTCTAACTTGTACAATTTTTTTTTTGGTTGTCTTTAATGCATTCTGGTAGTGTTTTCGGGAGATAAGTATGTAGAGCTGAGTGAAGTGGATTCTGGCTCTGAGAGTACAACAGTATACTCGACCACAGAGCGATGAAAAATACTCGACCTTATTTTGGGTTCTCCACGCCAGGAGATCACTCGACCACGGTGCTGGCCGCAACAAAGGAGATGAGGTCGAGTACCTACAAGGCGGAGGCTAGACACAACAGGGAGACTTTTCAATGGCTTAGCAGGAATCGCAGGCAAACAATGATGATCAACTCCGCTCCTTCTTTGACAGAAGTAAGTACCTCACTTCACCGTTGTATAATACCATCTCCTCTTTTTGTTTCTATGATGTGTTTTTCCTGAGTACTCTTTTCCAAATTTGGTCACACAGAGGACTGTGTGATTTAAGTTTGGGGGAGGGCTCAAGTGTGTGTTGCATTGTATATACTATTGAGTCTACATTCATCTAAGGCATAGAAAAACCAAAAATGTTTATAATATTTCTGAAAATGATGTCACAAAAACAAAGTGTGCATATATTTGCATCACATTTAGGATTGATTCTAGGATGTTTCATATAGGATTCTTGCACATGCATTGCATAGGGGATTATGATGAGATACCCTTGTTGCTAGTTGTCTGATGCATTGTCAATGAAATTGAAGTAAAACTGCACCATGTATTGAATGCTCTACTCGATCACACTGCCAGGATTTGATACCATTCCCTATCAATTTGAACCTGAATCTGATTTATAATTATCATGTCTTGGCATCAAATTTGAACACATGGATACCCTAAAATACTTGGACTTCCTTACTCATTTTAACCACTCTTGTTAGTCCAAGTAGCTGACTCCCCTTATTGGAGCAGTTAACCCCGACCCTAAACCTTAACTTTTTTTCAAGCCCTTTATCACTTGTGAGTGTTTGTGAGGTCTTATTCCGATTGAGCTTGGTAGAAATGGCTAGGTTCGTAACGACAAAGACAGTGTCTTATGTTGTTCTAGTTTGAGTTATGCGGATTAGATAGGAATAGGTGGGCGCTTATATCGTGGGTTGTAATGTGTTTAAAAGAAAGAAAAGAGTGAATTCATTGTTGATGAGGAAAGGGAAAAAACATTCTATGGGAAGTAAGCTAAAGAAGTTAGAAAAAAGCCTAGTAAAGGTTTTGGGAATGTTAAAGAAAAGAATAGGGTTCTTGTTAGCTATAGAAGAAGGGTAAAAGCCCTTAGTTTAAAAGATTAAAACAGGAACCATAGTTGTTAAAGAAATTCAAATCCGCTAGAAGTATCAAAGTATTGAGAAAGGTTCTTCTAGAGTTAAGAGAAAAAAACGAATGATATCAAAAAGGGTTTAAGAGATTCATGAATGCAAAGGGTAGAGTTAAACTCTTATTTTAGGATTGGAGAATGGATTACCATTAGAGCTTCATTGGTTATACTTTGTGTAGATCAGATCTTGTCTCTGTATGCATAACTTGGGACTTACCTTTATCATTCTACTAAAGCTCAATCATTCTTTAGTGGACCATCTTTGTCTCCTGACCTTCACCTTAGCCAAATGAGTTCATTGATGATGCATTGCTTGATTTACGTTCAAGAACTAATGAATGTTAAAGGGATTGATAGATTTGAAAGCATGTGTAGGTCGAGTATAAGATTTGAATCATAACAAGGCATGGCTAACGTTTTTGAGTAGAATTCGATCTTATCGCATCTTTAAACTACCAAATTGGAAATTGATTTTATCTATTTATTTGATGCTTTGGTTCTGAATCCCCAACTTTAAACCTCTCCTTCAGCTATGTTTTCTTATTTACTTAAAGGCAAGCAAAAAACTAAGTTTGGGGGAGTTGATATGCCTATAATTTGCATGTTTTCTTCATTCATTCATCATCGTTTTGGGTCTAGTTTCATAGCATTCATCACTGTTTCATATCATTTCTCATTATTCTTGCATGCTTTGTGATATATACCTATTTTCACTGATTTTATCTATGATTTAGGGTTAGGATTTTGAGTCTTTATGTTATTTCTCGAGTCTTTTTAGTGTCTTTTCAGGTATTCCATGCAACGGGACAACGGTAGGGACGAGGAGACATTTTGGAGCAAAAGCTAAAGAAAAGGAAGCTAAGGACGATTTTAGATTCAGGAATCAGAGAGAGTGTCGATCGACACACTCTTCATGTCGATCGACACAAGTTTCGGTCCAGAAAAGTCCAAGACGCTTCCAAGTTTACAAAAGAGGAAATTTGCCCCAGAAGACTTTCCTATTTGTATTATTAGTCCTTGGACGTTGTATAGGGTTTTATATACATTGTTTAGACCTAAGTTTCTTTTATCAAGTTCTTTGCAAAACCCTATTTTAAGAGACATAAGCTATTTATCCTCTGCTCTTCAGAGATTCATTCAGTTTTTAATACAGTGAAGAGATCCTTTCTAACTCTTTTCTTTATAAGAGGGTATAAAAATCAACACAACACAGAGAATCGCTTATAACTATATTCTTATTAAGAGTCCCCTGCTATTAAAAGCTTATAACTTTTCTTTAGCATTCTTCTAAAGCTCAGTCCTTTTTCATTGAGAGTCCCCTGCTATTAAAATCTGAACCACTAAAAAGGGACCATTTTTGTCTCATAACCTGTCATTAGCCAAATGAGTTCACTAGTGATGCATATCTTGATTCATGTTTTTGAACTTAATGAATGTTAAAGGGATTGGTTGATCTTGACGCATTGTACATTTGAGTGTAGGTTTGGATCATAACAGAGCATGGCTAAAGTTTTTGAGTAGAAGTCGATCACCTCGCATCTTAGAACTGTTAGCTGGTACATTGATCTTAATTGTCATATCTCATGCTTTGGTTTTGAATCCCCAACTTCAAACCTCTCCTTCTGCTTATGTCTTCTTGTTTGCTTGAGGGCAAGCAAAGACTAAGTTTGGGGGAGTTGATATGTCTATAATTTGCATGATTTAGGCATTCATTCTTCACCACTTTGTCATTGTTTCATCCACATTTCATCTCATTAGGAGTCGTTTTAGTGTGTTTTACATACTTAGGACGATTTTGCATTAGGATTGCATGTGCATGGCATATTTGGTTGTTTTCAGGTACTTTGGATGCTTTTGGAGTTCAAACAGAGGAAAAACAGAACATGAAGTCAGAATGCCCAATGACGCCTTCAGCAAAAGTACTCTATCGCAACCCCGGAGAAGCAAACAGCTCAGTTTCACTCAATCGCGAAGCCGGAGGAATCACCCCATCAGAACCACTCGATCACCACTCTATCACCAGGAAGCATATCTGCTCATTCTCCACTCAACCAGACAAGCTGAGAACAAAGAAGAGAAGAGAAGCCGAAGAAACCACTCGATCACACCCTCATGACATCCACTCGATCGCACTCGATCACAAGGTCGCTGGACCATTCAATCTCGACTTCACTGCATTTCACTCGATCGCAAGACGGAGCCCCTGAAGCCCAGTTTGATCAATGACATATATTCAGTTTTCGTTTAAGTCTTTCGTAATTTCTGTTATCATGTTTTCAATTGTTGCTTTGTTATTGTCTTTGATTATGTCTGAGTAGTGAACTGTATTTCTGAGGATGGGATAAAATAGTTATGGTTTACTTGATCGTTTTAGGTGGTTGAGTTTAGAATTCTAGAATCCCTTCTGGATTAGTTGTGCTTATTGCTTATTTCACTGGCTAATGTGGAGTATGAGTCCAGACGTCCAGCGCTCAGAAGGCGTTTAATGGGCGTTGGATCCTATTAATTCCAGAGATACCTGACTCTACCCCAAGGGATTGACTGTAGAGAGGGTATTGACTTTAACATGTTGATTCCATAATGCCTGCTTAGTTAGAGATCGCTAAAGGGATTTAGGTCAGTGTCTAGCTTTGCTTGAGGATTTCTATCACGGGAGTGAATTAATTTGTTGTTGTACTTGTTGTCTAGGGATAGCTTCTATGAAGTTTTGTCAACCGCCTGAATAGATTAAGTAGACCACACTATTCGATTACCTCATCCTTAGGAATCGTTTATCCATTTGATTGCCTGTTATCATTTTTGCTTTGTCATTCACTTGCCTGCTATTGCCATTCCTGCTTTTAGTTTTATTTCATTTCTGATTATTGCATACTAGGACTGTTAGAACCAACCAACTTTCTGCTTGGCTTGACTTAGAGCTTTCTGATCATATCTCATCTGTTTGCATCACACCGGATTGGATTGACATCCTAAAATACTACAACGACAAGATAGTGTTTTAGGGATTAATTGACAAAAATCCTACTATCAACCCGCTTGCTAACTTTTCCTAGTCTGAACAACCTGTTTCAAGTAGTTATAGCAGTCTGCTTTGTAGTGACTCAAACCTCCACAGTACCAGCATCCCGTTCTCCTTCTTCTGAATTCTGGTCTAAAGTCTGTTTGTCTCAAGTTGTAGGCCTGAGGTGCTCTTCTCGGCTTAGAGCGAAACTCATTCAGAACAGCTATTGTTGATTTGACTTGAGACTTGTCTTCTGTAGTGGATCCTTTGACAAACTGAGTCTCCCTTTTAGTGTTTCCTCCATTGTATCCAAGTCCCCACGTAACATTTGATGTTCTGCCCATGGTTAGAAGTTTGTCCAGATCCTTGGTCCCGTTATTCAGCATCTTGATATTCCTCATTTGTTCTGCCAACTGCTTTTCCAATCCTTCAGACTTGGTTCTTTCCTCAGAAAGTTCATTTTCAAGCTTCGCCACTTGCATTACCAGTGTCTCTTTTTCAACACCAAGTACTTCATTGTCCTTTTTCTTTTAAACCAACTCTTTAATCAGAATTCTGAACTTCTCGATGATAGATCTGGTTCATCAGTGTCTGACTCTGATTCAGATTCCTGGTTAACATCCTCTAGTGTACCATTCTCAACTGTTTCTTCAGTGCCTGTTTCAATCACACCAAGCTCAGCTACCAGACTATTGAGAATCTCTCCTTCTCCTCCTTCACTGTCATCCGTATCACTTTCGCTCCAAGTGATGTATGACTTCTGCTTTGTTTCTTCATTTCCAACACATTCAGCCTTGGTATGACCATAACCTTTGCACCCATAGCACATTATCCCTTTTTTCTTCAGTGTGGGACACTCAGACTTGTAGTGACCAAATCCCTCACATTCAGCACACTGTTTTTTCTGAACTCTTCGAATCTCTACTCATATCAGGTCGTCTGTCTGATGAATTACCCTTGCGTTGTCCTCGTTCCTTTTTCCTGAATAACCTCTTAACAATCAAACCAACCTGATCCTCACTTACACTTAGTTGAGATTCAGCAGCCTTGAGAGTCAAACTCTTTCATGATGAGCGTTCCTTCTTCTTCATTTGCAATTCATACGCTTGCATCATTCCCACCACTTGCTCAAACTTTAGAGTATCAGAATCAAGTGATACATCTATTTCTGACTTGTGAGATTGAAACTTATCAGGCAGACTTTTGAGAAACTTCTTGACCAGCTTCTTGTCCTTATACCTTTTTCCCAAGACAACAGCCTCCTGAGAAATTGAACTTAGCCGACTGTTGAACTCCTCAATGGACTCTTCATTCTCCATCTTCAAGTTTTCAAATTTAGATGCTAGGATATCCAATCTAGTCCACTTCACGTTACTGGTTCCTTCAAAGGTTGTCTCCTGAATGTCCCAAGCTTCCTTCGCTGATGTGCACCCCTACACGCGAGTGAATTGACTCATTGGCAGGGATCTGAAGATGATTGACAAGGCCGTCGAATTGTTCTTAGCGGTTGTCTTCTCTTCAGTGGTCTAATCCTTCTTGGACTTTGGTATTTCTAACCCCTTAGCATCCATGACCACCGGAGCTGTCCATCCTTCTTCCACTACGAACCACGCATCCATTTCATCGCTTTGGATAGCCTGCTTGATAGACACCTTCCAGTAACCATAATGCTCAGCATCCAGCTTCAATGGCTGTTGTATCGTAACATACTGTTGTGAATTCTCCATGACCCTGTCACAAGATCTCACCTGTTGAAGAGATACCACTCTGACTATATTTTTATTGATAACAAACTGATTACAAATGTTATCTTGGAGATTACTTGATCTATTCTACCCAAAAGATCAAACCCAACTAAGAATACCTAAGCCTAATTCTCTTCTCTGTTTCTTATCACTCTTACGTGAAGACAAAGAGAACTACACACTCACCTTCAAGCTTTTGCAATGCTCTGAAGTTTACAATCGTATGACAGTATTCTAGAGTGCTCGAAGTGCCTCACACTAAGCTCTAGAATACTTATACCTACTCTCCAGAACCCTAAACCTAGGATCTCCGAGAATCTCGTTTTAAGGAATCTTTCTTGTTTTCTCCAAGCTTATTCCTTCCTAAATCTTCGAGATAATATCTTCCATATCTTCTCGGTGATTCTTGTCTTTGACACCATGCCAAGTCAGCTTCCATCCTTGGCTCTCCACTTCATCCGCCTTCAGCTTGCCACGTCTGCTCTTGAATTCATGTCTGCAACTCAAGCGTCAGATGGGACTCGATGCAGCTTACTGAAATCCATCAACGTTCTGATCGTCATCAGCTGATTGATTGAACTCTACATCTTCAATCTCCCCCTTTTTGACTGAGTTTGATACTCAAGCATCTCTCAATTGATATGAGAAACTCAAGTGGGGAACCTAACACACAGCCAATAGACATATTGTAGAAACACCATCTAGCATAATTAGTATAACGCGATTAGTCTAAAGATGAGCAATGTGTTAAACAAATAACAAAGCTCCTCCACAAATTAATCTCCCCCAGCATCCTCAAAATCCAAAGGAACCTTATCTCCCCGCTTGAGTAGATAACTTAGTCAAAAATCATGTAAGCAACCAGACATATTCAACCAGAACACTTACCTGTATCGAGAGCAGTCTGCAGAATTTCGATGGCAATTTTCATTGCCCTGCGGTTGGCTGATTCCTTGCGACGTACTACTGCACTCTGCTTCACCTTCTTCTGCTTGGTCGACGTTGCGGAGGCATGAGGGTTGACGGGAATCTGAACCGGGCGTTGCGTCTGGATAACCTGATAGATCAGGTTGGGGAACGGTAGGAAGAGTTTGGTGTCTGGTTTCAGAGCCAGCTGAAGAATGTGATCAAAAGCCATCCTTCCAAAGTCAAATGACATTTTGTGCATGATCATGTATACAAGCTTGACTCGGTCAGGCTGCGCATATCTATCATTCGATGTTGGAGACCAATTGGAGCAGCAGAGTTGTGAAGGCACTCACCTGAATCTTGCTCAGAGAACTGAATTTCCCACCAGTCAGAAAAGCAGCCACTCGATCATCAAACAGTCCAGCCATATCCATTCGCTGTTGTCTCGCATTGATAGAAGGAAGACCATACAGAGTGTTGATCTTCTCAGGTGAGACCTCGTACTCCCAATTCCGCACAAGGACACTGACCTTATACGTGTCGACCTTCACCGTTGGCAGATTTGCCCAGAACTCAAACACCAGTTCCTCCGTGAACGGTTTGAAACCAATAACCGTTCGAATCAGCCCCGCCTTCTCAATAAACTCCCTAGCCGCCTCATCTATCTTCCTAGACAGTTCTACTTCCCCAATGAAATTGCGGTGAGAGAATTGGGCATACCTTTTTTCAGCCTCCGCAGAGACGAATCGGATTCCAACGAAGGAAGATGAAGCGGCGATCCCCTTGCCCTTGTCCTACTTCATCCGCTTTCCACTCTGACCAGTAGCGGATTGCTTCTGATTACGCAATCGAGATGCCACAGATGGCTGAGAAGGAGCAGCCTCTGGACCCTTTGGTTTAGGCTTCTGAACCCGATCCGCTGACGATGGAGTCTCGTCCTCAATTTCGATTATTGGCGGTGTGGGTCTCTGACAGGTACCATACCCCAATCGGGATCCGGCACAGTGAGCTCTTCATCGGACATCACCTCTTGAACTTTCGGTTCACTCCTCTATGGAATTTCTTGCATCGAGTCACCGGGCGGTGAGACTGACAGATCTGAAGATGATTCGGACTCCGATTGTTGTTGAACAAGACGATGAACAGCCGAGAAAATCGATTTCCTGCTCTCTCTCTCACTCGAATTCTGAAGGATTCGCCTTGAGTGCAGTGGGTTGCCTTCTCGACTTCCAAAGATAGTTGATTTGACTCCTCAAACCCTAACTCCTCTTTTTCCCTCCAATACTCGAACAAACATCCTTGAATTCACATAGGCTTTTGAAACTCGAAATGGGCTTGGACCTAAACTGTTTTGTTATTCTGAAACACTTAACAAACGCATAAGTGCTTCCTTGCCAAGAAATTCCTCAATCAAACAAATGATTTTTGTTAGCATCAAATTTCAAGGAACCTCCAGATAAAAACTTAACATTCATATCCTGAACCAGTTTAGTGACCCAAACTGACAATTGACACATGTGGGTAATAGCTTTCCAACAATCATTTCAAAGCTTACCTCTTCCTTGTACTCTGAGGTGTGCTTTATACCAATCAATTGTTCAGGACTCAGCATGAAATTGTCACAACCACTCAGATCGTTGATGAATCAACTCATTATTCAGTGGCTAGTCTTTCTCAGTCATTGTTTTGATGTACATGTTCTTAGACATAGATATGCCTTCATCTGCCTGTTTAATCTGCATTCCTTGTATGTACCTCAGATCTCCGTACATACTTACCTCAAACTCTCTGGTGATGAGTTCAACAAAGTCTTGTACAAGAGCTTGATTTTTCGAACCATACAGCACATTGTCCCCATACAGTTGTACCAACAATAATCCCTTGTTGTCTGATAATACAAACATCTCTTGTCATGAACACTCCAAAGATAACCTCTTTCTTCAAGGAACATGGGCAAACGCTCATAATATGTTTCCGAAAATTGCTTTAAACAGTAGACAGCTGTTTTTAATCTATGAGCCGAGTACGGATGCCCTGGACTCCCGAATGCTCTTGGTTGATTCTCAAACCAATCCCTTTGAGGTTCACTAGTCAAGATTTCTTTCTTGACCACCATCTGATGCACATAAAACTGTGCTGCACATGCACATCCCATCAGAAACCTGATAGATTCACCTCTAGCAAGATGAGTATCGATCTTTGAACCGTCTTCCATCAGAATATAGCCTTGAGCCAGCAGAATATTTCTAAGTCGCATTGCAAGACCTACTTCATCAATGATCTGATTGCAGATATTGGACCCCAATAACCTGATGGACTTTGCAAAGTTCAGTTCCCACTCCATAGCGTCTTCCCAGTTGCTAACACAAGAAGAATCCGAATTCACTTTTCCCCCCCTGAATCTCGTCCATAGCACTGGTGTTGAAGAGATTGCACATTGTATTTGTTGTTAGCCGACTTAAATGATTGTAGTGAGGAACAAGAACTGAGATTGTTTGCCTCTTGAGATCATTTGACCTTTCCCCCAACCACCTGAGCCACGTAAGCCAAATAGACTAATCAAACACAAAACTGAACAATTGCATACCGTTTTGATTGCGAACTCGAATAAAGCCTGCCAGCTTATTGTACACAACTGTAAACTACTGTACAGAACTCATAACTTCACTCATCTGATCAGATTCATCAGATTTATCTGGTAGAGACACTAGCGTTTGATCTTCTGAATCAGATTCATCAACCAATGATGCAGTGCAACATGATTCCTCTAGATTCCACATGTAACAGTTATTTGCAGCATGTTGTCCTTCCATCTTCACAAATCCTTGTTTGTCAACAGCTCTACATTTTGTTTGTGTAAAAATGACACTTAAACTAACATCGAAGAGTTGACTGATATTGATCAGATTCGCTTTGAGTCCATCGACATGGTATACACCTGTTAGATGAGGCAGTGCTTGTCCTGAAGTGTGTCCCTTTTTTTTTACCAAGGCATCTCCAAATTTGACTTTTCTAGATGTCACATCCTCATACCCAGCGAGATTGTATATTGTTCCAGTCATGTGTCTGGAGCATCCACTATCAAAGCACCACATCATGTCACTGAGTTCCACACTTGCTGATGTTTGAGCAAGATGACACTATAGATTTGTTTTCTTGACGTACACTTGTCTGACCTGTCGTCCTGGAGCACCCGTGATATGTCTATAATTTGCATGATTTAGGCATTCATTCTTCACCACTTTGTCATTGTTTCATCCACATTTCATCTCATTAGGAGTCGTTTTAGTGTGTTTTACATACTTAGGACGATTTTGCATTAGGATTGCATGTGTATGGCATATTTGGTTGTTTTCAGGTACTTTGGATGCTTTTGGAGTTCAAACAGAGGAAAAACAAAACATGAAGTCAGAATGCCTAATGACGCCTTCAGCAAAAGTACTCTGTCGCAACCTCGGAGAAGCAAACAGCTCAGTTTCACTCAATCGCGAAGCCGGAGGAATCACCCCATCAGAATCACTCGATCACCACTCTATCACCAGGAAGCCTATCTGCTCATTCTCCACTCAACCAGACAAGCTGAGAACAAAGAAGAGAAGAGAAGCCGAAGAAACCACTCGATCACACCCTCATGACATCCACTCGATCGCACTCGATCACAAGGTCGCTGGACCATTCAATCTCGACTTCACTGCATTTCACTCGATCGCAAGACGGAGCCCCTGAAGCTCAGTTTGATCAATGACATACTCGATCACTGGGAAGCTCATTTCAGCCCGACAGATGCCAATGACACATTTGGTCGCAAGATCATGACGTGAAGATTCGCTATATATTTAGTTTCTTTATTTGTTTCATTTTTTTGCTTATATAAACTACCTCTTAGGGTTTTCCCTAGGGCATCCGCTAGCATCCGCTATTATCCGTTTTTATCTCGCTTTTACATTTTCGCAACTTTGATAGCCGCAGTGTTTCTCCCGCGACTTTGTAGTTTCGCTTTCAAGTATTTGATATTCAGTTTTCGTTTAAGTCTTTCGTCATTTCTGTTATCATGTTTTCAATTGTTGCTTTGTTATTGTCTTTGATTATGTCTGAGTAGTAAACTGTATTTCTGAGGATGGGATAGAATAGTTGTGGTTTACTTGGTCGTTTTAGGTGGTTGAGTTTAGAATTCTAGAATCCTTTCTGGATTAGTTGCGCTTATTGCTTATTTCACTGGCTAATGTGGAGTATGAGTCCAGACGTCCAACGCTCAGAAGGCGTTTAATGGGCGTTGGATCCTATTAATTCTAGAGATACCTGACTCTACCCCAAGGGATTGGCTGTAGAGAGGGTATTGACTTTAACATGTTGATTCCATAATGCCTGCTTAGTTAGAGATCGCTAAAGGGATTTAGGTTAGTGTCTAGATTTGCTTGAGGATTTCTATCACGGGAGTGAATTAATCTGTTGTTGAACTTGTTGTCTAGGGATAGCTTCTGTGAAGTTTTGTCAACCGCCTGAATAGATTAAGTAGACCACACTATTCGATTACCTCATCCTTAGGAATCGTTTATCCATTTGATTGCCTGTTATCATTTCTGCTTTGTCATTCACTTGCCTGCTATTGCCATTCCTGCTTTTAGTTTCATTTCATTTCTTATTATTGCATACTAGGACTGTTAGAACCAACCAACTTTCTGCTTGGCTTGACTTAGAGCTTTCTGATCATATCTCATCTGTTTGCATCACACCGGATTGGATTAACATCCTAAAATACTACAACGACAAGATAGTGTTTTAGGGATTAATTGACAAAAATCCAACTATCAATTTGGCGCCGTTGCCAGTTTGGTGTTTATTTGCTATATTTGAGATCATTAGAAAGGTTAAGATCAAGTTCGTTTTTGTTACACAAGTTACTAACATTGTGCCTTTTCTGTCTTTGTGTTTCAGGTACCTTGCAACCTGCTTTCCAGACGCATCTCTGAGTCGTCTTTTATAGCCCGACTGCATGCATACACGGTCACAAGGAAATCAGAACCTCCTATTCAACGATAACATCGACCGTAATGCTCGCCAACTAAGAGAACAGACAGAAACCGACACAATGGCTGACGTTGTAGATGAGCAAGAGCAACCTACCAACATTGGTGCTGGTGACTTCCCTCACAACCACAACCAGCGTCATGGAATTGTTCCACCTCCAGTACAGAACAACAACTTTAAGATCAAAAGCGGTCTCATTGCAATGGTTCAGGGGAACAAGTTTCATGGCCTACCAATGGAGGATCCGCTAGATCATCTTGACGAGTTTGAAAGGCTCTGTGGCCTTACTAAAATCAATGGAGTTAGTGAAGATGGTTTCAAGCTTCGCTTGTTTCCATTTTCACTTGGAGATAAAGCCCATCTGTGGGAAAAGACGCTACCCCAGGGATCAATCACGACCTGGGATGACTGCAAAAACGCCTTCTTGGCAAAATTCTTCTCCAACTCCAGGACTGCAAGACTCCGGAACGAGATATCCGGATTCACTCAGAAGCAAAATGAAAGCTTCTGTGAAGCTTGGGAGCGCTTTAAGGGTTATCAAACCAAATGCCCTCATCACGGATTTAAGGAAGCATCTCTTCTGAGCACACTTTACAGAGGCGTCCTGCCTAAGATACGTATGCTCCTTGACACCGCCTCCAACAGGAATTTCCTGAACAAAGATGTCGAAGACGGATGGGAGCTAGTTGAAAACTTGACAAGCATCCGCACCAGTACTGAATCTGATGACAAGCACCGCCGAGAGATTAAAGCTCTCCATGACAAAATCGACAAACTCCTCCAAGTGCAGCAGAAGCATGTTCACTTCGCCTCTGAAGACGAACTATTCCAAATCCAAGAGGGGAAGAATGATCAGGGCGCTGAAATCTGTTATGTTCAGAACCAAGGCGGCTACAACAAAGGGTACAACAATTACAGACCCAACCCAAATCTGTCATACAGAAGCACAAATGTCGCCAATCCTCAGGACCAAGTTTACCCTCAACACCAGCAGTAGCAGAACCAACCCAAACCGTTTGTTACTTACAACCAAAGCCAAGGGTTCATTCCTAAGCAACAGTTCCAAGGAGGGTATCAACAGCAACAGCCACAACCTGGTTTCACACCACAACAACATCAGGCCTCTACACCCCAGGAATTAGACATCAAGAATATGCTCTAAGAGATCATGCAAGGCCAAGCCGCAGGGGTAATGGAATCTGCTAAGAAGCTGGCTGACTTGAACAACAAATTTGACAGACAGTTCAATGAACTGAGTAGCAGGTTGGAATCATTGAACACAAGGGTGCGATATCTGGAAGGAATCACTACTTCACCACCTGTTACAAACAACCCAGGCCAGCTTCCAGGAAAAGCAATCCAAAACCCTAAGGAGTACGCCACTGCACACGCAATCACTATCAGACATGAGCGAGAGCTGCCAACTCAACATGTCTCTACATCAAACACTGAGGACAGTGTAATTCAAGAAGGGGAGGCTTCCACTCAGATTGAAGTCTCTGTTGCTGAGATCGACTATTCAGCTCAACCTTTCTATCAGGCTCAGTCTGACTTGGAGGAGAAGGCTGCTATAATCGAGAGGATGGTAAAACGATTCAAGCCAGCTCCATCACCCTCACTTGCTCTTCCATGGACGTTCAGGAAAGCTTGGAAAAGCAGATATGAATCTCTGGCAGAAAAATAACTTGATGAGATGGAAGCTGTGATGCCCTTAGTAGAAGTCCTCAAGTTGATTTCGGACCCTCACAAAGATGTGAGAAACCTGATACTAGAAAGGCTCAACATATATCAGGATTCAGATGACGAAGACGATGTCATTATGCATCAAACCGCTGGAGCCTCAGTCAGTTTAATGCCACTCTCTGTGGCAAAGAAGCTGGGATTCGTTCAGTACAAGCCCTGTGACATCACCTTGATCCTTGCTGATAGAACTTCAAGGAGACCTTTCAGCATTCTAGAGAACGTGCCAGTAATGATAGATGGAGTTGAGGTACCCACTGATTTTGTCGTGCTTGAAATGGATAAAGAGTCTAAGGATCCTCTGATCTTAGGAAGACCTTTCTTAGCCTCAGTGGGAGCAGTAATAGATGTCAGATATGGCAAGATTGATCTCAACCTTGGGAGGCATGTCAAGTTACAGCTTGACATCAACAAATTTCAGACAAGGTCACCAACAGAGGAAAAACCTTAGAGGTCCAGAGAGCGGTTCCAAGTGAAGGCCTTGAGATCAAAAGAGGGAAGGAGCAAATTTCGGTTCAAACTCCGCCATCAAACTCGACTACTCGATCGAGTATACCCTCCTCACTTGATTGGCTGGAACTCAAAAGGAAGACTGATCTACAGAACAGAACCATTCAGAAGCTGAGCTACACTGTTGAAAAGCTTAGAGACAAACTAAGTCGAATGCAAAAGGAGGTTCAGCCCCAGCTCAACCATGAAACGATTTCAAGAAAGGAGATCACCTGGGATTGGTCAGAAGAGAAAGACTATCCTCCAGAGGAGGAAGCAGCCTACTATGAGGAAAGAAGAATTGAGTACTCAGCTGTGCAACTGTCAAGGGAGGATGTTGAGTATGCTGATGATATCAGTGAAGAGGAGGACTTCTCAAGTTCCCTCTGTCACATTTTCTCCACTTGATTAGTGTGAGGAGTCAAGCTAGAGACTCAAAACAAGTTCACTTGGGAGGAAGTCCCATGACTATCCTTGTATATACTTTTTATTTATTTGTTACTTTTGATTCGTTTTGGTTGTGTCTTTGATTCTCAGGAAATGAATAACAGCTGGAGTGATCAACAAGGATGTGATCGAGTGTTCAAATGAAAATTTTACAAAAAGATTTTCATATACTCGATCACAACATAGGAGTGAAAGCTCAGGAGTGCGATCTAGCAGTTTCGGGATAACAATTTTCTACTAGATCGCAAGGAGGAGTGAAAGTGTCCACAGAACGTCAATGACAAACCTCAGTCCCATTAAGCCTACTGGATTTCAGTCTCCACCAAAACTCCCAAAAAGCCCATGCTGTGTCCACTTGTAGCCCATGACACGAAACTAAAGGATCAACAGCCCATACTCGATCACAAGGCGCGTGACTTGAAGGAACCCCATCCTGCCGACATAAAGCACCATGCTTTGTCACCTTATCACTTTGCCGACATCATAACGGGCATTGCATCCCATCCGTCCGTTTAAAAGCAACACACCTCCTCCACTCATTCAAATCGCAAAGGGAGATAAGTGTCACTACTTTTCACTTTTCTTCATCACTTGTTATTTCAAAACATCTCTCTTGTTTATCTCTCTACTTCACTACCAAAAACGCTCTCAACTCTTTCGTTGTTGCTAGCTGTTATTGACTAAAACAGAACCTTAGAAACTACTCTATCGCAACCCTGTCTCTCATTTGCTTGCTTCACTCGATCGCGACCTGAGCTCTCACTATCAAATTCTACTCGATCACAACTCTATATCAACAGGAAGTCATTTCTTTCATTGTCTTTGTTTGTTTCTCACTAACCTACTGAGCTTTAGTTGTGAGTTTCAAATCGATTTCAGCTTCAAGATGAGTTCACACAGCTACGAATCATCTATGGATGCCGACTACAATGTTGATGATGCTGAATCTTGGTCAACTAGGCCAGAGAGAGAAGCAGAGGAGTATAGGCGATTTGTGGAGGAAACAGAGCGAGCAGTCGCCAATGACAGGAGAAGAGAAGAGATTTCCAGAGGAAAACGGGCAATGACAGAGAACCCTGAGTTGGCTGATGAAGAGATGGAAGATGATGCAGAGTACATTCCAGAGCAAACCCGCAAGACCACCAAGTCCCTAATGAAAGAAGACAAGCTGACCCCGGGAGACTACTACAAGGCTCTGAAAAGAAATCCATTTTGGGGAACAAGATATCCTCACCCGGAGACAATAGCGGAGTTAGACATCTTGGAAGACGTTCAGCTCTTGTTCGAGAAATGCCACATGAGGATGAGACACTTCAATTCCTTTCATCACTTCAAGTGGAATTGTTTGAGGGGTTGTCAGCTGCTGAGTTAAGAGAAGAAGGGCTTGGTTACTTAAGCTTCACCATCGACGACCGCGACTATATCATGGCGATCAAGACGCTGGAATCCATGTTTGGGTTTCCCAGTGGCACGGGAATGAAACCGAAGTTTGCCCGAGAGGAATTGAAATCTTTGTGGAACACGATCGGAGACACCACCAGCTTCAACGCCGCAAGATCCAAGAGCAACTCCATCCGCAATCCCGCCATTCGCTATTTCCAGAGAGCCGTGGCCAATGTCCCCTACGCTAGGGAGATATCCGCCACTGTGACGAACCAAGACATGGAGACGTTAGACCTGGCGCTGCTAAGTTTCCTCCGTTACACCAAGGATGGGAAAACGATGAAGGGAGATGCCAATGACACACCACCGTCAATGTATCTTCTCAATCACTTATGCAGGTACAGAGGGTGGGCGATGGCCAATGACAAGAAGAACGCGAAAGGAGCCGTTTGCATTGGAGGAGTGGTCACACCAATTCTCCTATCGTGCGACGTCCCGCTGCGACCGGATCCAATCCAACCACGTTGGATGGATATCGTTCATCTCAAGCTTGCCCATGTGATCGAACATAAGGTCTATGACGGGAGGTACGCTTTCAAGTTTGATCACCCGTTAACAGGCGAAGCAACTATTCTTCTCCCATTCAGTGAAATGACAACCATCACGGTGAGAGACAACATCGACTTCTCGCCACCAAAAGAAATCCTCCATGCTGTGATTGGAGGATCCGCGTCCCGGAATGCTGAAGAAGTAGAAGGTCAGAGTGAAAATGAGGAGACCAATTGGGAGAACTATGACACGAGCCGCTACCACTTTGAAGAACACAAGCCCCCTTCACGAGAAAGCAAGAGTCTCGCGGAAGCACACTGGAAGCTCAGTCTAACCCAAAGGTGGTGCAAGTTTCAAGACAAGATCATCCATAAGTGTGTCAAGGCCATTGAAAACATGCAGAAGGCAATCAGTTGCACCACATCCACCAGTGCGATCACCAGGGACAACCCGCCAGAAGACATGCCATCCAGGCGTCATGACATTGCCCTGCCAAGGCAATCTGCTTATCAACAGAGAGACCGCGCTGTCCCGCAAGAACCCGCACAACACTCGTCTCACGAGGTCAGGGAGCACAAGAGGCGGAAGAGCGCTAGGATGGTTCGATCATCAAGCAAGAGTTGGATAATGTTGGGTCGGAGAACACGTGAGAGTCGTGCTGAACAACCTGCTGGGGTTGCGATCGAGCACAATGACGAGGAGATGACGGAGCCACATCAAGAACAGGTCATGCCTGCTGAGTACACTCAAGCAGATCTGGATGACTACATCTCCAGGACATTCTACTGAGGTAACACACCAAAACCCTTTGTAAATATCGCTTTTGTTTTTGTTTCTGTGTTTATCTTGAATTCTTTCACAAATTTTGATTACACAAGGGACTGTGTAATTTAAGTTTGGGGGAGGGTTCAAGACGTATTTGACTTGTTTTTTGTGAATATCATTTGAGTCTGCATATCATCTAAGTCATAGAAAAAAACAAAAAAAAAATTGAAATTTTTTGAAAATGAATTCCACAAAAACAGAGTGATCATTTAGTTGCATTACATTTAGAATCGAGTCTAGAGTGTTTCATATAGGATTGTTGCATATGCATAGGGGATAATGAGGAAATAGCCTTGTAAGCATGATGATTCACTAAAATGAGTTATTAGTTCTCTGAGGCATTTGAATGACTTTGAAGTAAAACCGCACCATGTTCTATAGAAACCACTCGATGCATGTCATGACACCTTTTCCTGTCAATTTGAACTTGAATCTGACTTATAATTATCATGTTTGCATCGTTTTTGAACTCGTGGATAGAATACATATTTGGATTTTCTTTCACTTATTCACCACTCTTGTTAATCCAAGTAGCTGCTTCTATTATTGGAGTAGTTCCCCCACCCTTAACCAACCCTTCTTTCAAGCCATGTTATTTTGTGAGAGCATGTGAGGCCTATTTTCAGGATTGAGCTTGGTAGAACGTGTTAGGTTTGAGCCGACAAGAGTAGTATCTCATGTAGTTCCAATCCGCGTTTTCGGACTTGGTACGACTAGGTGGGAACTTATTTAGGGATTGAGATTGAGTGTGAAAAGAAAAAGAAAGAAAAAAAAATGGGTTAGAGTCTTTAGGAGAAGGAAGCTGAAAATCATATTGTGGTCTAGTGAATGTTGGAAAAGCATAGAATTGTTAAGATATGCTCTAAAAAAAATAGATGGCAACAAAAACAGAAAAAGAAAAAAAAAATGATAAGAGCCATAAGAGTTTAAGAAAAACCCAATTCACTAGACTAGACTCATAGAGTTTAAGAAAAGCTTCTCCTTAAGAACAAGAGCCAAAGAAAAGAAAAGGAAACATTGATCCAAGAAAAAATCGAAATATGCCTTTAGTGCAAAAGGGTAGACTTAGGATCATCATTGGGTTTAGAGATAGGACCATCTACTTGTTATTCACGGTTTATGTCATTGGGTAGATGGGGTGCTATTCTTGTATGCATAGGTTGGCACTTACCTTTAGCATTCTTCTAAAGCTCAGTCTTTTTTCATTGAGAGTCCCCTGCTATTAAAATCTGAACCACTAAAAAGGGACCATTTTTGTCTCATAACCTGTCATTAGCCAAATGAGTTCACTAGCGATGCATATCTTGATTCATGTTTTTGAACTTAATGAATGTTAAAGGGATTGGTTGATCTTGACGCATTGTACATTTGAGTGTAGGTTTGGATCATAACAGAGCATGGCTAAAGTTTTTGAGTAGAAGTCGATCACCTCGCATCTTAGAACTGTTAGCTGGTACATTGATCTTAATTGTCATATCTCATGCTTTGGTTTTGAATCCCCAACTTCAAACCTCTCCTTCTGCTTATGTCTTCTTGTTTGCTTGAGGGCAAGCAAAGACTAAGTTTGGGGGAGTTGATATGTCTATAATTTGCATGATTTAGGCATTCATTCTTCACCACTTTGTCATTGTTTCATCCACATTTCATCTCATTAGGAGTCGTTTTAGTGTGTTTTACATACTTAGGACGATTTTGCATTAGGATTGCATGTGCATGGCATATTTGGTTGTTTTCAGGTACTTTGGATGCTTTTGGAGTTCAAACAGAGGAAAAACAGAACATGAAGTCAGAATGCCCAATGACGCCTTCAGCAAAAGTACTCTATCGCAACCCCGGAGAAGCAAACAGCTCAGTTTCACTTAATCGCGAAGCCGGAGGAATCACCCCATCAGAACCACTCGATCACCACTCTATCACCAGGAAGCCTATCTGCTCATTCTGCACTCAACCAGACAAGCTGAGAACAAAGAAGAGAAGAGAAGCCGAAGAAACCACTCGATCACACCCTCATGACATCCACTCGATCGCACTCGATCACAAGGTCGCTGGACCATTCAATCTCGACTTTACTGCATTTCACTCGATCGCAAGACGGAGCCCCTGAAGCCCAGTTTGATCAATGACATATATTCAGTTTTCGTTTAAGTCTTTCGTAATTTCTGTTATCATGTTTTCAATTGTTGCTTTGTTATTGTCTTTGATTATGTCTGAGTAGTGAACTGTATTTCTGAGGATGGGATAGAATAGTTATGGTTTACTTGATCGTTTTAGGTAGTTGAGTTTAGAATTCTAGAATCCCTTCTGGATTAATTGCGCTTATTGCTTATTTCACTGGCTAATGTGGAGTATGAGTCCAGACGTCCAGCGCTCAGAAGGCATTTAATGGGCGTTGGATCCTATTAATTCCAGAGATACCTGACTCTACCCCAAGGGATTGGCTGTAGAGAGGGTATTGACTTTAACATGTTGATTCCATAATGCCTGCTTAGTTAGAGATCGCTATAGGGATTTAGGTCAGTGTCTAGCTTTGCTTGAGGATTTCTATCACGGGAGTGAATTAATTTGTTGTTGTACTTGTTGTCTAGGGATAGCTTCTGTGAAGTTTTGTCAACCGCCTGAATAGATTAAGTAGACCACACTATTCGATTACCTGATCCTTAGGAATCGTTTATCCATTTGATTGCCTGTTATCATTTTTGCTTTGTCATTCACTTGCCTGCTATTGCCATTCCTGCTTTTAGTTTCATTTCATTTCTGATTATTGCATACTAGGACTGTTAGAACCAACCAACTTTCTGCTTGGCTTGACTTAGAGCTTTCTGATCATATCTCATCTGTTTGCATCACACCGGATTGGATTGACATCCTAAAATACTACAACGACAAGATAGTGTTTTAGGGATTAATTGACAAAAATCCTACTATCAACCCGCTTGCTAACTTTTCCTAGTCTGAACAACCTGTTTCAAGTAGTTATAGCAGTCTGCTTTGTAGTGACTCAAACCTCCACAGTACCAGCATCCCGTTCTCCTTCTTCTGAATTCTGGTCTAAAGTCTGTTTGTCTCAAGTTGTAGGCCTGAGGTGCTCTTCTCGGCTTAGAGCGAAACTCATTCAGAACAGCTATTGTTGATTTGACTTGAGACTTGTCTTCTGTAGTGGATCCTTTGACAAACTGAGTCTCACCTTTAGTGTTTCCTCCATTGTATCCAAGTCCCCACGTAACATTTGATGTTCTGCCCATGGTTAGAAGTTTGTCCAGATCCTTGGTCCCGTTATTCAGCATCTTGATATTCCTCATTTGTTCTGCCAACTGCTTTTCCAATCCTTCAGACTTGGTTCTTTCCTCAGAAAGTTCCTTTTCAAGCTTCGCCACTTGCATTACCAGTGTCTCTTTTTCAACACCAAGTACTTCATTGTCCTTTTTCTTTTAAACCAACTCTTTAATCAGAATTCTGAACTTCTCGATGATAGATCTGGTTCATCAGTGTCTGACTCTGATTCAGATTCCTGGTTAACATCCTCTAGTGTACCATTCTCAACTGTTTCTTCAGTGCCTGTTTCAATCACACCAAGCTCAGCTACCAGACTATTGAGAATCTCTCCTTCTCCTCCTTCACTGTCATCCGTATCACTTTCGCTCCAAGTGATGTATGACTTCTGCTTTGTTTCTTCATTTCCAACACATTCAGCCTTGGTATGACCATAACCTTTGCACCCATAGCACATTATCCCTTTTTTCTTCAGTGTGGGACACTCAGACTTGTAGTGACCAAATCCCTCACATTCAGCACACTGTTTTTTCTGAACTCTTCGAATCTCTACTCATATCAGGTCGTCTGTCTGATGAATTACCCTTGCGTTGTCCTCGTTCCTTTTTCCTGAATAACCTCTTAACAATCAAACCAACCTGATCCTCACTTACACTTAGTTGAGATTCAGCAGCCTTGAGAGTCAAACTCTTTCATGATGAGCGTTCCTTCTTCTTCATTTGCAATTCATACGCTTGCATCATTCCCACCACTTGCTCAAACTTTAGAGTATCAGAATCAAGTGATACATCTATTTCTGACTTGTGAGATTGAAACTTATCAGGCAGACTTTTGAGAAACTTCTTGACCAGCTTCTTGTCCTTATACCTTTTTCCCAAGACAACAGCCTCCTGAGAAATTGAACTTAGCCGACTGTTGAACTCCTCAATGGACTCTTCATTCTCCATCTTCAAGTTTTCAAATTTAGATGCTAGGATATCCAATCTAGTCCACTTCACGTTACTGGTTCCTTCAAAGGTTGTCTCCTGAATGTCCCAAGCTTCCTTCGCTGATGTGCACCCCTACACGCGAGTGAATTGACTCATTGGCAGGGATCTGAAGATGATTGACAAGGCCGTCGAATTGTTCTTAGCGGTTGTCTTCTCTTCTGTGGTCTAATCCTTCTTGGACTTTGGTATTTCTAACCCCTTAGCATCCATGACCACCGGAGCTGTCCATCCTTCTTCCACTACGAACCACACATCCATTTCATCGCTTTGGATAGCCTGCTTGATAGACACCTTCCAGTAACCATAATGCTCAGCATCCAGCTTCAATGGCTGTTGTATCGTAACATACTGTTGTGAATTCTCCATGACCCTGTCACCAGATCTCACCTGTTGAAGAGATACCACTCTGACTATATTTTTATTGATAACAAACTGATTACAAATGTTATCTTGGAGATTACTTGATCTATTCTACCCAAAAGATCAAACCCGACTAAGAATACCTAAGCCTAATTCTCTTCTCTGTTTCTTATCACTCTTACGTGAAGACAAAGAGAACTACACACTCACCTTCAAGCTTTTGCAATGCTCTGAAGTTTACAATCGTATGACAGTATTCTAGAGTGCTCAAAGCGCCTCACACTAAGCTCTAGAATACTTATACCTACTCTCCAGAACCCTAAACCTAGGATCTCCGAGAATTTCGTTTTTAAGGAATCTTTCTTGTTTTCTCCAAGCTTATTCCTTCCTTAATTTTCGAGATAATATCTTCCATATCTTCTCGGTGATTCTTGTCTTTGACACCACGCCAAGTCGGCTTCCACCCTTGGCTCTCTACATCATCCGCCTTAGCTCGCCACGTCTACTCTTGCATCCATGTCTGCACCTCAAGCGTGTGATGGGACTCGATGCAGCTTACTGAAATCCATCAACGTTCTGATCGCCATCAGCTGATTGATTGAACTCTGCATCTTCACTTTATTGTTGTGTTTATGTTTTCTATCCCAATTATGTTATTTGTTTCATTCAATATGTCTGAGTAGTCTTCTTGTTAGAAATAGGGTTTCTCATTAGGGATTCATATGGTTTAGTAGATCACCCTTATTAGGTTATCTGTAGAATTCTTCATCTTTGATTATTCTTAATGCTAGATCTTAAGTAATTAACTAGATCTTGAATCCAGACAATAGATATGCCCACCATAGGTATCTGTAGTTGGATCTATTATTTGATGAACCTGATTTATAGGTGTGTAATAAGAATCGGCCTATCTACTAATGTGAACAATTGAACTCGTTTAGAATGCATGTTTAGGTTCAACATTTCTCGGTTTCTCCGGTTATTCTTAGCTATAAAACATAGAGAGTTTTGCAGAATACCACCGGTTATTCCATAATTAGAGTTTGAGTGTAAGAATGGTTCAATAACAACTTAGCTTTCATTAGATCTACTAACCAATAGTTTCCTGAGAATTCCCTGTTCCTAGCTCTCTATATAATCTCGACATTCAACTCATTGTTTGAACAAAAGAACTTTGTGGAAATCGATCCTTAAATACTGCAATTGATCTCTTATTTGAGAGAGTAGTTCTTAGGGTAATTTGAATCGTATCAAATTTCGCGTCGTTGCCAAAGTTCTTGGGAATCACAATTGAGTTTAGTTTAGAGATTTCGTCTAGTTTTTACTTTTATTTTGTTACTCACGCGTTTCTTGTTTTCTTCTTTTCTGTGTTTCAGGTGTATGTCTAGGCAAACAAGGAGCAAACAACAGAAGGAGCTGATCAACTTTTCTGTTTTGGACTTGAGAAAACTTGAACGCACCAACCGAAAAACCCAAAGATTAGCAATGGCTGACAGAATCATTCGAGCTGATGCAAAAGGAGTTTTGAGAGATGAGTATGGGCAAGCCTACAATGAGGCTGGACAGAGATTGGATGATCATGGACTCATCCTACCTAAGGACGCATTAGGGCTCGGTGTCGAGCGACACCAACTAGGTGTCGATCGACACCTTCGGGAGCAGAATGCAGATGCGATTGGTGTCGAGCGACACAACAGAGGTGTCGATCGACACCAACCCCAGATTATGCAGCTATTCCTCCAGCTACGGAACCACGTCGTACTCTTGGGGATTTCAACAGGCCTGGCTTGTTCTATGCTAATCGATCAGATATCGTACCCCCACCCTTCCAGAGGAACGATTATGAGCTGAAGCCTGGCTATCGAGTGCTATGAGGACCTTGTTCTGAGCATCAAAGCTAATGGAGTCTCAGAGGACTACCTACTGTGCAAGCTCTTCCCTTATTCACTTGCTGGGGAAGCCGCTTCTTGGCTGAAACAATTTAAAGCATGTTCCCTCAAGACTTGGAGAAGCATCAAGATAGCTTTCTTGAACAATTTCTACGATGATGCTAAGTCTGAGGAGTTGAGCAAGCTGTCTAACGTCACCCAAGGTCCAGCTGGAGCTTTCAAGGCCGCTTGGGTTCGTTTCAAGGAGTACCAACGAGACTGTCCACATCATGGTTTCAGTGAGGTACAATTTTTTGGTACTTTCTTCAGAGGAGTCGATTGGAGATACCAAATGCTCTAGATGCAGCGAGCAATGGTAACTTCAATACACGTTACCCAGCTGATGCTACCGCTTTGATAGATAATCTCGCTTGTAGCAACAGTACTAAGAACGCTGACTTCGAGAGGAAGAAGATTGTTGGAGCTGTTTCAGGCAATCAGATGGCAGAGGTGAATACTAAGCTGGATTTGGTTCACAACTTGCTTACAGGGAAGAAGCATGTCCACTTTGCAGATGAGGATGAGACTATTGAGCCTGAGACTGAGTCTGAAGAAGGAGTATTCTACATAGATGGTTAGGGCTACATGAAGTGTGGACAGCAACAAGGTAACTATAGTGGCAACAGGTTTACAGGGAACCAGATTTCCTCCAACTACACTCTAAAGCATGCTTTCCAGAAGACCTTTCCTCAGAGCAACTTCCAAAGGACCTATGGTAATTCAGCCCCCCTTCCACCCTCATCAAAGACAAGAATAGAATCTATGCTTGAACAAATTCTAAAGAGCCAAACAAAGCTTGTTCTGGAGTTTAATGGCAAGTTTGATGCTGTCTACACAGATCTTAATGGGAAGATCGACAATCTGAGCTCTCACTTGAAGAAGCTGGATGTACAAGTAGCTCAAACTGCACAATCCATCAAGAGACAAGAGGGCTTTCTTCATGGTAATCTTGATGCTAACCCAAGGAATAGCTATAATGCCATCTTGATCAGAGAAGGAGATGATGTGTGGGAAGAATTAGACACTGAAGACAGTAGGAGCTCGCAGTTGCAGAGATGGTGTCGACCGGCACCTTCCAGTGTCGATCGACACTAGATCCGGACTGCACCTTGTGAGGTGCAAATCCCAATGCAGCCCGAGTCTGTTTATACTCCTCCTATCCCTTATCCGAGGAAGTGTCGTTCTAAGCAGGAGATTCATGCTGCTAAGTGAACAACCATAATGGAGAAGATCCTCCATTCTCTTCCTAAGGATACATCTAAGACATCTTTTGCCTCACTTAATAGGTATGTCAAGCGACTTGTTGACAATGGTATTAGCTCAGATGAAGCCTCACTGCTGCCACGGGACATCAGTGAAATCATGCTGCCTAAGTTCAAGAAAGAGAAGGCACAGAGAGTGGACATTGCGGAGTACATCTGCACCATCACTCATGATTAGACCACTGAGAATCTTCCAGATCCAGGTAGCTTTGTTCTTGATTGCTCTATCTTCACAAGCAGGTTCAGTCGCTCTTTGTGTGACATGGGATCAAGTATCAACCTCATGTCTAAGTCTGTTGCTGAGAGACTAGGCATGACTAACTATAGGCCGACTCGCATCACCCTTCTCTTCGCGGATCGTTCCAAACGAATCCCTGAAGGAATCCTTGATTTTGTGGTCCTCGACTATGAGAAAGAATCCAAGGATCCTCTTATCCTTTGAAGAACGTTCCTAGCTACAGCTGGTGCTAGGTTTGATGTGAAGAGAGGTAGAATATCTCTAAAGGTTTGTGATTTGGAGATGGAGTTTGGCATGGATGGTTAAGAGCTTACTAAGTCTATTAGTAGTATTGCCTCTAGCACAACCACACCTCCTCCAACTGCTCAGAATCCCACAACAGAGCCACACACAACACTCCCATAAGCTTAGCTCGCCAATGAGAGTTGTAGAGCAACGATATCAATTGACACCACCACTCATGTCGATCGACACCCTCGAGATTCATAGACAGAGGGTTCTGCACAATCTCATCATCCCACACCACTTGAGGACCTATGTGATAAGTTCTCTTCTATCTCTTCTCCTGCTTTACCTTCAATTAATTCTTTAGATTCTTCGAAGTCTGCTTCACTAGATAACAATCCTAGAGTTCTTCGAGGATCAAAACAAGCACTTAGTGGGAGGCAACCCACTTGTTTGATTTTTCTTTCCCTTTTCTTTTATTTTCGATTTATTTTTCCCGCTTTCTCTAGATTTGAATGCCACTGGGACAGTGTCGTTTAAGTCTGGGGGAGGTCCTTACTAATTATACATTAATTTTTGATTCTTATTATTTTCTTCGTTTTTGAGTTTATTGAGTCATTTTTCCTTAGTTTAGTTAGGAATCATGACCTATACTTCTCTTGATTATTGCCTGATTGATGAGTGCTACAGGTTCAAGTCAATCCGACTATTGGAAAATCTAGATGGCAAAACAACAGACTTGAGGATATCATAGTTTCCAACTCAACCACTAAGGCTCGAGCTAATCTCACTGCTCTTCCTTTTACCTCTTCAAACGGTTATGATGCGGACATCAACCTTACTTCACAAACCGCGAACTGCATCCTGTACCAGAAGTCCCAGAGGGTATCATGACACGTTCAAAGCCTAAACAATTGAAGAAAATGTTCAACTTAGCTGTGCAAGATATTTTGAGATCCCTAGAGCTAGGAGTAAACTGGTCCTTAGCACCCCATAACGGATATGATCTAATAGACGAAGAAGAGCTTGTTGAAGCATTCACCCAAATGAGTCTTGAACGAACTACTCCCCCAGGTATGAAATATCGTTTGACAGGTTCAAGGACCAATAGAAAACAAGAGAACTTTGGAGCTTCAAGAGACGAACAATTCAAGTGTCACATCTGAAAGTGATCGAGAGAGTCAAGATCAAGACCAAGACATCAAGGACATGTAAGAGCTCGAAGACATTGATCAAGCTACTCAAGAGGAACTCCAAAAAGACCCGTACTTCAAGGAACCAGCCAGCAAACGAGCACAAGACCTGATTCCAGAAGTACCTGAAGAAGTACTACAGGAAGTGACTCAGGCGACATTTATTGGGCCTAAAAGGCATCTAGGTAAGGTTTATTCAGTTTATATTATCTTTGCAAGTCCACACAGCCCAGACAATGGCTAGAATCGCCCTCAATCGTGCTCCTCAAGAGAATTTAATTAGTTTCCTTATTTTAGCTTATTTTATTTCTTAAAACAATGGTTTTTGTGTTTTGATTTTATTTGTTTTCTTGTTGCATTTTTACATTTAATTTCGGCCCTAGAACTAGCTGAAGGACTCTTATAAAGTCCCTCTGCAGCAGTTGTACGATTTTTTTCACCTTTGATTATCAATCAAGAACCGCATTTTCTCACTTCTTCTCTTTAAGTGTTCTTAATAGAATAAGCCTCTTCTTTGTCTTGAGTGTGCAATTCACCAAGGCCAAATTCGTGTACTGTATCAGAGACTTATCACATCTCTGTCGTGTACTTCAATCCGCCAGCACTTCCCCTATAATAGATCTCATACGAGAGAAGCGATCGCCATCGTGTTAGATCTCCATCATCGACCATCTTCCCTTCACAAGAGAGAAGCGACCGCCAGCTTGTGAGGCCACCATCTCTATCAGATACAAAGCTCAACACCGAGTCTTGTATCATCTTGGTATTAGAGCGCAGTTGCGCTTCTTTTGCCAGGTTTTATCGTTTCTTTTTGTCTGCCTTACTTTCTGAATCTGTTTCTGCGTTAGTCTTGTTTCTGTTTTATTTTTAAAAAATTTAAAAAAAAAATTGTATTTCAGTTTCATTTTATTCCGTGTTAAATAATTTATTTTTGAGTTTCGTAATATTAATTAATATATATATATATATATATATTATTGTTAACTTTGTACTACATCAGCAAGTGTATTAGGAAGTGATTCAACAAGTCCTAGGTTTCTTGTTTTTGATCTTTCTTTTCTATTGCTGTGGTACGTTGATTTTTTTGTTGTTTTTGTCTAAGCATAGGTCAGTTTTAGGCTATACTATGGGAGAGGCCGCAAAAATTTCCCAACACGCTGTAATGCAAATGATGGCTACTTTGATAGAGGAGTTAACGGGATTCAGGCAACAGATAGGTCGTTTGGAGCAGCCACATCCTAGGGTTGAATTGGGGCAAGACCAGGCTCGTGGGAATGCCCGCGAAGAGGCGGAGGAGTTTCCTGAGTTGGATGATGATGATGATCCACCACCCGACCCTTTGAGACGCCAACATCAATGGAGAGAAGATCCATTGATGAGAAACCGTGCACGAGGAGTAGAACTGCGTGAACCGAACCGAGATATCAAACTAACACCTCCTAGTTTTGCAGGAAAATCTAATCCAGAGGTGTACATGGATTGGGAGCGACGGATGGAGAACATTTTTGAATGCTATCGGTATGGAGAATCTCGGAAGGTATCCTAAGCAGCCGCTCCGCTCACCGAAAATGCTTTATCTTGGTGGATAGGACAGTAGCTAATAGGAGGAGACAAAGATTTGGTCCCATAAGCACTTGGAGAGACATGAAGTACCTCTTAAGGTTGAGGTATGTCCCTGACCATTATCATAGATTTACAAAAACGTTTTAGAAAATTATCTCAGGGAACAAGGACCGTAGATGAGTACTTTGAGGAGTTTGACAAGCTCATG
The DNA here is from genome assembly GCA_019202795.1 of Arabidopsis thaliana x Arabidopsis arenosa. Classification (NCBI taxonomy): domain Eukaryota; kingdom Viridiplantae; phylum Streptophyta; class Magnoliopsida; order Brassicales; family Brassicaceae; genus Arabidopsis; species Arabidopsis thaliana x Arabidopsis arenosa. Next base: position 11,461,661 of record CM032917.1, read on the forward strand.
AACGTCTTGGAGCTAGAGGAATCCAACGAAGCTCTCATGGCTAAATTCATAGACGGATTACAAAGGAAGATTCAACGAAAGGTAGAGAGAGCTCAATATAATGGACTCCATGAGTTGCTACACCTAGCGGTACAAGTCGAGCAGCAAATAAGGCATAAGACATCCTTAAACACCCGATCCAGAACAACACGCCTTGGAATGCAAGCAACAACCGAGCCATGGAAAAAGGCAAGGCCGTAGAGAGTGATCCTAGGTTCAAGAACTAGTCGAATAAGGCACCTAAAACCCCTTGGCCCGAACCAGGTAAGTTCCCTAGTACTAATCAATCTCGTTCTCATGACATTACTTCTTTCAAATGTTAAGGTAGGGGACACATGGCGAGAGAATGTCCGAACCAAAGGGTGATGATCCTCACTCCTAGTGGTGACTATGAGTCACAAGATGAGTAAGAGGATTCTGATGAGCATGAGGACGTTGAGTATCCAGATGTAGGAGAACTCCTTGTGATTCACAGGACATTGAGTGTGTTTGTTAACCCCGAAGAGAAGGTGCAACGAGCAAACATCTTCCACACTAGATGCACCATAAAGAACAAGGTATGTAACTTGATTATTGATTGAAGTTCATGTACTAATGTTGCTAGCAAGTACATGGTAGACAGGTTAGGTCTTCAGAAAACAAAGCACCCGAGGCCATACAAGCTTACGTGGCTCAATGACGATACAAACTTAAAATCGCTGAACAAGTGACTGTATCATTCAGCGTGGGAAAGTACCACGATCAAGTCGTTTGTGACGTAGTGCCAATGAGAGCTAGACATCTTCTCCTTTGACGACCATGGCAGTTTGATCGAGCTACATGTCACAATGGGCGTACCAACAATTACTTTTTCACGTTTAATGACCGTAAGTACAACCTTGCCCCTCTTAGTCCCTCAGAAGTTCATGACTTACAAATTCACATGAACAAGGAGGACAAGGTAATAAGTTCTAGTCTTTATTTAAGCTCTAAAGATGTTTGTAAAACCATGAGTGCCAAGGGCACCGTGCTACTAATGCTTTTCAAAGAATGTCTTAGTACATGAATAAGTGATCTTGAGCTACCCGCTGAAGTACAAGCTGGACTAGATCTGTACAAAGACATATTCCCCGAGGAGATTCAACCCGGACTGCCACCTATTCATGGCATAAAACATCAGATGGATTTTGTACCAGACTCTGCTTTACCTAACAAGCCCGCCTACAGGATGAATCCGGAGTCTAAGGAGCTTGAGAAGCAAGTGCGTGACCTAATGGAGAAAGGGTACATCATAGAGAGCCTCAACCCGTGTGCAGTATCTGTCCTATTGGTCCCAAAGAAGGATGGTACATGGAGGATGTGTGTAGACTGCTGTGCAATCAACAATATCACCATCAAGTACCGACACCCCATTCCGAGACTAGACGACATGTTGGATGAGCTTAGTGGTGCCATCATATTTTCTAAAGTTGACTTGAGGAGTGGCTATCACCAGGTCCGAATGAGAGAAGGAGACGAGTGGAAGACAACCTTCAAGACCAAGCAAGGTCTCTACGAGTGGCTTGTCATGCCGTTCGGGCTAACCAACGCGCCAAGCACCTTCATGCGCCTAATGAACCAGGTCCTAAGGTCTTTTATTGGTAAATTTGTTGTTGTTTACTTTGACGACATACTACAGTAAGAGTTATTCTGATCACATTCAACATTTAGAGTTAATTCTCAAAACACTTCGGAAGGAAGGCCTTTATGTTAACCTCAAGAAGTGCACATTTTGTTCCGATAAGTATGTGTTCTTAGGTTTTGTAGTGAGTAAACAGGGACTACAAGTATATGAGGAGAAGATCAAGGCAATCCGTGAATGGCCTACTCAAATATCTATTGCATACGTCCGTAGCTTCTATGGACTAGCAAGTTTCTACAGAAGGTTCGTTAGAGACTTTAGTATAGTGGTTGCGCCACTGACTGATGTAATAAAAAAGAACGTGCCTTTCTCCTGGGGAGAAGCTCAAAATAAGTCTTTCAACACGTTGAATAAGAGGCTCACGCAAGCACCAGTCACGTTGATGGTAAGTCTTTCAAAAACCTTACCAGATTTTGAAGTAATGTTCGAAGTAGAGTGTGATGCTTCAGGTTTGGGAATTGAAGCTTTACTACATCAGAGAATTGGAGATCTATGCTTTGGTTCGAGCTCTTGAGACTTGGCAACATTACTTGTTGTCCAAGGAATTCATCATTCATACCGATCACGAGACTCTCAAGCATCTTAAGGGTCAGACTTCGCTTAAGAGGAGACATGCCAAGTGGTTGGAGTTTGTAGAGACTTTCCCATATGTGATTAAGTACAAGAAAGGAAAGGAGAACGTGGTAGCTGACGCTTTGTCTAGGAGACATGCCCTTATAGCTACTATGAAGGCTAAAGTGATGGGTTTTGAGCATATCAAAGAGTTGTACAAAGAGGATCCTGAATTAGGAGAATGATACCGAGAGCATGGTAAAGGACTTTAAAAGGCATTCTACTTGCAAGATGGGTTTCTATTCAAAGACAAGTGGTTGTGCATCCCTCAAGGTTCTATGTGAGAGTTGATACTTAGTGAAGCGCATGCTGGAGGTTTGATGGGACACTTTGGTGTAGACAAGACTTTGGCCATGCTAACGGAGCATTTCTTTTGGCCCCACCTCAAGAAAGATGTTGAGAGGTGATAAGTGTGTATTTTGCATGTTTTGAGCATCCATTTGTCATCATTTTAGCATCATATCATCACCGTTTTATACCATTTCACATCATTTGTCATCACTTTGCATGTTTAGGATAGTTTTGCATGCATGTTGCATATTTGCGTTGATTTCACGTGATTTGGAGCTGTTGACGAGCTATCTGGAAGGAGCGGACCTGATCATGACAAACCACTCGACCCAGAGGTCGAGTAGGAGCTTCAAGATCTTAAGAGACCACTCGACCACCAGGTCGAGTAGAGTACATCACCACTTCACCTCACCACTCGACCCCGTGGTCGAGTGCCATCATCTCCATCACCAGACCGTCACTCGATCACATCACTCGACCATGAGGTCGAGTGTCTTCACCTCCAACATCAGACAACCACTCGACCTCTTCACTCTACCTAGAGGTCGAGTATCGCCATCACACCACTCGACTACATACTCGATGACCAGCTTCAGAGCCTTCTTCATTCCGCCCTCAACCAGACACTCGAGCACAAGGAAGAAAAGAAGACTCCAGCCGTTCACTCGACCTCTCACTCGACCACCTAGGTCGAGTACGGTTCTTAATCCGTTCCAATACTTCGTCGTTTTGAGTATTAGGGTTTCGGGATATTTGGCTATAAGTAGCATGTATTTCTCATTTTCGCAACAAGAAGTTTTTACCTAGTTTTTATTTCCGCAGACCTTGTGTTCTAGACTTTTTGTAATCCGGATTTCTCTTTATCTATTCAGTATTCAGTATTCAGTTTCTGTTCTTGATTTTCGTTTACTGTTGTTCATTATGTTATCATACTGCTGTTATCATGTCTTCAACCTGTTCAACGTTTATGCTTTCTGTCATGATGTCTGAGTAGTGAATAGGTTTCTGAGGATGGGTTAGAGTAGTGTAGAATTCTCAGTATGCTAGGTGATTGAGTATTGATTGATAGATCCCTTCTGGATTAGTTGTTCTTAATGCCTATTGCTTTCTGATCAACTGGAATTTGAGCCCAGACATTTCCGCGCCCAAAAGGTGTTCGATGAAATGTCTGAACTACTAATTCCAGAGATTCGTGACCCTGTACCAAGGTATTGGTTGCAGGGAGCGTTTTGGCTTTAACTTGTAGATTCGTAATGCCTGTTAGGTTAGCTCTCGTTAATGGTGATTGAGTCTGGGACTAGGTTAGCTTGAGAGTCTCTGTTGCGGTGGCACTTAGATTTGGTTAACGAACTTGTTGTCTAGGGTTAATTTGTTGAGCATGTCAATCACCTGTAAACTGAGGAAATGAAACTACTCAATTACCCCATCCTTAGGAATTCTTTGTCTGATTGATTTTATTGTTTACTCTACTGCTGTGTACTGCATCCTGTCACCTGTTGCTTAGTTTCTGCAATTCTTTACTGTTACTCGACCTATCACTCGACCTCACCCAGTGCTCTGCAAAGAGCTGTGTTGGTCGAGTGTTTTACTGTTTCTGTTTGATTTTCTGTTTTCTGCATGTTCACTTAGGATTGCTAGAACACACCAAAACCTGTTATGCTTGGCTTGACTTAGTGACTTCTGATCACATCTTGATTGTTAGCATCACACCCATTTGGATTGACAACCTAAAATACTACAACGACATGATTGGTGTTTTAGGACAATTGACTTAAAAACCTATTATCAATTTGGCGCCGTTGCCAATTGGGTGTTTGTTTGTTACATTTGAGATTTCAGACTTGCTTAGATCAAGTTCTTTTTCAATTTTCTTTTCAGTTACTTACTGTGTGTTTTTATTGTTGTCTTCTTGATCCAGGTACACCTCTGCTGTATGCGAACTCGATCAACAGGCAACCAGAACCTCCTTTTCAACGACAACATCAACCGCAAAGCCCGCAAAATCAGAAAAAAGGAGAACCACAGTCAACCCTGTACCTCAGCAACCACTCGTTATGGCTGAAGAACAGAATCAGCAAAATGGCCATGCCAACATTGGTGCTGGAGATGCACCACGTGATCACCGTCAGAGGAAGGGAATCGCACCTCCTGCTATCCAGAATAACAACTTCGAGATTAAGAGTGGTCTCATCTCGATGATTCAGGGGAACAAATTCCATGGTTTGCCAATGGAGGATCCACTCGACCACCTTGATGAATTCGATAGGCTCTGCAACCTAACGAAGATCAATGGTGTCAGTGCAGACGGATTCAAGCTCCGTTTGTTCCCATTCTCCTTGGGCGACAAAGCACATATCTGGGAGAAGAATCTGCCCCATGACTCAATCACCACCTGGGATGATTGTAAGAAGGCTTTTCTGTCAAAGTTCTTCTCCAATGCCAGAACTGTAAAACTCAGAAATGAGATTTCTGATTTCTCACAGAAGACTGGTGAAAGCTTCTGTGAAGCATGGGAGCGTTTCAAGGGTTACACCAACCAATGCCCTCATCATGGCTTTACTAAAGCCTCTCTGCTCAGCACTCTTTACAGAGGAGTCCTACCACGCATCAGAATGCTTCTGGATACCGCCAGCAATGGGAATTTCCAGAACAAGGATGTTGAAGAAGGCTGGGAATTGGTTGAGAACCTTGCTCAATCAGATGGAAATTACAACGAAGACTGTGATAGGACCGTCAGAGGAACAGCTGACTCTGATGACAAACACAGGAAGGAGATCAAAGCGCTGAATGACAAGCTGGACAGGATTCTTCTTAGCCAGCAGAAGCATGTGCACTTCCTTGTTGATGACGAGCAGTATCAAGTCCAAGATGGGGAGGGTAACCAGTTGGAAGAAGTCAGCTACATCAACAACAACCAGGGTGGCTACAAAGGATACAACAACTTCAAAACCAACAATCCCAACCTCTCCTACCGCAGCACCAACGTTGCTAACCCTCAGGATCAGGTGTATCCTCCACAGCAACAACAAAGTCAGAACAAACCTTTTGTTCTCTACAACCAAGGTTTCGTTCCTAAGCAGCAATTCCAGGGGAACTACCAGCAACCACCACCACCTGGGTTTGCACCTCAGCAAAACCAAGGTCCTGCTGCCCCTGATGCTGAAATGAAACAGATGGTCCAGCAGCTGCTACAGGGACAAGCATCTAGCTCAATGGAAATGGCTAAAAAATTATCTGAATTGCACCATAAGCTGGACTGCAGCTACAATGACCTGAATGCCAAAGTGGAGGCATTGAATACCAAAGTCAGATACTTGGAAGGCCAATCAACATCTACCTCAGCACCAAAAGTTACAGGACTTCCAGGGAAGTCCATACAGAATCCAAAAGAGTATGCAACCGCTCACGCCATCACCATCTGCCAGGATCGAGAGCTGCCAACTCGACCTGTCCCTGATTTCATCACTAGGGACAGTGATGTTCAAGAAGGGGAGGCTTCTACTCAGGTTGAAGTCTCTGTTGTTGAATTCAACCATTCTGCTTGTTCTCGCCATCTCACTCAATCCACCTCAGAAGAGAACGCCGCCATAATCGAGAGAACGGTAAAACGATTCAAACCCACTCCACTACCCTCACGTGCTCTTCCGTGGACATTCAGGAAAGCATGGATGGAGAGATACAAGTTTATTGCAGCGAAGCAGTTGGACGAGATTGAAGCAGTGATGCCACTAATGGAAGTTCTTAACCTGATTCCTGATCCTCACAAAGATGTGAGAAATTTGATACTGGAAAGAATCAAGATGTATCACGATTCAGATGATGAAAGTGATGCCACTCCGTCTCGAGCTGCTGATAAGAGGATTGTTCAAGAGAAGTTAGAAGATCCTGGATCTTTCACTCTACCATGTTCCATTGGAGAATTTGCTTTCAGCGATTGTCTGTGCGATCTCGGAGCCTCTGTTAGCTTGATGCCACTCTCTGTGGCAAGAAGGTTAGAGTTCATTCAATATAAACCTTGTGACCTGACTTTGATCCTTGCGGATAGGTCTTCTAGAAAACCGTTCGGCATGCTGAAAGACCTACCAGTCATGATTAATGGCGTAGAAGTGCCTACAGACTTCGTGGTGCTGGATATCGAAGTAGAGCATAAGGATCCCTTAATACTGGGAAGACCCTTTTTAGCGTCAGTGGGAGCAGTGATAGATGTCAGGGAAGGGAAAATAAGTCTCAACCTTGGAAAGCATATCAAGTTGCAGTTTGGCATCAACAAAACTCCACAAGGGTCAACCGAAGATGGAAAAACCTCTGGAAATGATAGAGCGATCTCAGGAGAAGGATATGAGACTGAAAGAGTGAAAGAACTTAGAAAGAGGTCTGATAAGCAAGATGAAACTATAGAGAAGCTAGCCCACACCATTGAGGAACTTAGGAGTAAGCTGAATCAGATGCAGAAGGAAGCTCAACCTAAAGGCGGGATTAACACTATCCCGAGAAAAGAATTCACTTCAAGATGGTCTCAAGAGATAGATTACCCTCCAGAAGAGAAAGAAGCATATTTTGAAGAGAGGCGAATTGAGTATTCTGCTGCAGACCTCTCCAGAGAGGACGCTGGTTATGATGATGATACTAGAGAGGACTATGCAGACCCTCTCTATCATTCATTTTCTTCTTGATGAGTGTGAGGAGTCAAGCTAGAGACTTAAAACAAGCTCACTTGGGAGGAAGTCCCATGATTATCCTTGTAAATAATTTTTACTTTCTTGTTATTTTTGATTTGTTTTGGTTATGTTTGTGGTTCTCAGGAAGAAAGGAGTAACGTGAAGGTAGAGTAAAAATTCAAAACTTTTACTCTACCGATGGCATAGAGATCGAGTATAGTGGTCGAGTATGAGTGATGTTTAAAAACCTAAAAAATTTTAAATCATCATTTTATTCGACCAACAGGAGCTACAGAGTCTTACAGAGAGTTCATCAAGTTTACAGAAGATTGCGGGATTTCCTGGAGCTTTCCTAGTGAACAGAGAATACAGAGAAGAGACAAGAAGACATTATGGGACCCGCCGCTGACGCCCAAGTCCTCCATGCAACTGACCAGAAGACAAGAATCTATCTTCTTCTTCTCCTCACCACTTGACCTCAACGCACCTTATCCCCACCACTCGACCTCATCTTATCAATTCACTCGATCCCATCGCCCCTCTCTCCACAAATACTCGACCTCGCCACTTCTTATCCTCAAACACTCTTCTCTCAAACACTCGACCAACACTCTTCACCTTATCCTTTCTTGTCCGTCACTCGACCTCACCATCTTTCTTCCCCACGCACTCGACCGCTTCTCATTCGCCTCTTCACCACCGTCTCTCATCACTCGGCCACAACGCTCATCATCTCTCCATCCACGACATCACTCGACAACACCACCGTTTCTTCTCTTCCGCGAGCTCAAGTTCACTCGACCGCTCCTCTCCTTCCTTTCACACTCACTCGATCTAGCAGTAGGAGCGGACGACTTCTGCAATCTCGTAGTTTATGCGAACGCGGTGCTGGCCGCAGCAGAAGGAGAGAGGTCGAGTTTCCTCATAGCGGTGCTGGCCGCCAGAGAGCTGATGAGGTCGAGTACCCACCTGCTGGAGGTGATACAGAACAAGGAGGTTCGTCTATGGCATGGGAGCAATCGCAGGCAGCCATTGACGAGCAACTACGTTCATTCTTCGACTGAGGTAAGCGCCTCACTTCACCATTGTATTATACCGTCTGTTGTGTTTTGTTTCTTCATTTTTTGTTTCTGTGATTGGATTTGTCCTGAGTACTCTCTTCCAAGTTTATTCACACAGTGGACTGTGTGATTTAAGTTTGGGGGAGGGCTCAGGAAGTGTGTGTTGCATTGTGTATAATTTTGAGTCTGCATTCATCTAAGGCATAGAAAAACCAAAAAAGTTTGAAAAATTTCAGAAAATGATTTCACAAAAAAAAGAGTGTTCATGTAGTTGCATCACATTTAGGATCGAGTCTAGAGTATTTCATTTAGGATTGTTGCATATGCATAGGGGATGATGATGAGATAGCCTTGTAAGCATTTTGATTCACCGGATAAACTTAGTGCCCTCGTTGCTAGTTGTCTGTTGCGTAGTCAATGAATTTGAAATAAAACTGAACCATGCCTAGATTGCTCTACTCGACCACACTGTCATGATCTGATACCATTCCCTATCAATTTGAACCTGAATCTGATATTTAATTATCATGTCTGCATCAAATTTGAACTCATGGATACCCTAAAATACTTGGATTCTCTTATTCATTTTGATCACTCTTGTTAATCCAAGTAGCTGACTCTCCTTATTAGAGCAGTTAACCCAAACCCAAACCTACACTTTCTTTCAAGCCCTATATCACTTGTGAGTGTTTGTGAGGTCTTATTCCGATTAAGCTTGGTAGAAAGTGTTAGGTTCGTAACGACAGAGATAGTGTCTCATTTAGTTCTAGTTCGCATTTTTCGGACTGGATAGGACTAGGCGGGTGCTTATACTTTGGGTTGGGATGTGTTTAAAAGAAAAAAAAAAGGGGGTTGATTCATTGATGAGAAAAGGTAAAGGACTCTAGGTGAAGTAAGCTAAAGAAGCAGAAAAAGTCTAGTAAAGGTTTTGGGATTTGTAAAGAAAAGAAAGAGTTCTTGTTAGCTATTGAAGATGGGCAAAAGCCCTTGGTTTTAAAATGTTAAAAACAGGAACCTTAGTTGTTAAAGAAATCCAAATCCGCTAGATATATCAAATTGTTGATGCTTCGCCTAGAGTTAAGAGAAAAGAAAAGAATGATTAGAAAAAGGGTTTAAAAGATTCATGAATGCAAAGGGTAGAGTTTAGTTCTTGTATTGGGATTGGAGATGGGATTACCATTAGAGCTTCATTTGATGTACTCTGGGTAGATGGGATCTTATCTCTGTATGCATAGCTTGGGACTTACCTTTAGCATTCTACTAAAGCTTAATCATTTTTTTTGAGAGATCCCTTGTTATTGAAGCCTATTCTGTAAGGGACCATCTTTGTCTCTTGACCTTTTACCTTAGCCAAATGAGTTCTTTGATGATGCATTGCTTGATTCACGTTCCAGAACTAATGAATGTTAAAGGGATTGGTGGATTTGAAAACTTATGTAGGTCGAGCATATGAGTCGGATTGATTGATTAAAGAGGCATGGCTGACGTTTTTAAGTAGAATTCGATCTTGCAGCTTAGAACTTTCAACTTGAACATTGATTTCATCTGGTTTATCTAATGCTTTGGCTCTGAGTCCCCGCTTTCAAACCTCACCTCCAGCTTGTTCTTGATTGTTTGCTTGAGGGCAAGCAAAGACTAAGTTTGGGGGAGTTGATAAGTGTGTATTTTGCATGTTTTGAGCATCCATTTGTCATCATTTTAGCATCATATCATCACCGTTTTATACCATTTCACATCATTTGTCATCACTTTGCATGTTTAGGATAGTTTTGCATGCATGTTGCATATTTGCGTTGATTTCAGGTGATTTGGAGCTGTTGACGAGCTATCTGGAAGGAGCGGACCTGATCATGACAAACCACTCGACCCAGAGGTCGAGTAGGAGCTTCAAGATCTCAAGAGACCACTCGACCACCAGGTAGAGTAGAGTACATCACCACTTCACCTCACCACTCGACCCCGTGGTCGAGTGCCATCATCTCCATCACTAGACCGTCACTCGATCACATCACTCGACCATGAGGTCGAGTGTCTTCACCTCCATCATCAGACAACCACTCGACCTCTTCACTCTACCTAGAGGTCGAGTATCGCCATCACACCACTCGACTACATACTCGATGACCAGCTTCAGAGCCTTCTTCATTCCGCCCTCAACCAGACACTCGAGCACAAGGAAGAAAAGAAGACTCCAGCCGTTCACTCAACCTCTCACTCGACCACCTGGGTCGAGTACGGTTCTTAATCCGTTCCAATACTTCGTCGTTTTGAGTATTAGGGTTTCGGGATATTTGGCTATAAGTAGCATGTATTTCTCATTTTTGCAACAAGAAGTTTTTACCTAGTTTCTATTTCCGCAGACCTTGTGTTATAGACTTTTTGTAATCCGGATTTCTCTTTATCTATTCAGTATTCAGTATTCAGTTTCTGTTCTTGATTTTCGTTTACTGTTGTTCATTCTGTTATCATACTGCTGTTATCATGTCTTCAACCTGTTCAACGTTTATGCTTTCTGTCATGATGTCTGAGTAGTGAATAGGTTTCTGAGGATGGGTTAGAGTAGTGTAGAATTCTCAGTATGCTAGGTGATTGAGTATTGATTGATAGATCCCTTCTGGATTAGTTGTTCTTAATGCCTATTGCTTTCTGATCAACTGGAATTTGAGCCCAGACATTTCCGCGCCCAAAAGGTGTTCGATGAAATGTCTGAACCACTAATTCCAGAGATTCGTGACCCTGTACCAAGGTATTGGTTGCAGGGAGCGTTTTGGCTTTAACTTGTTGATTCGTAATGCCTGTTAGGTTAGCTCTCGTCAATGGTGATTGAGTCTGAGACTAGGTTAGCTTGAGAGTCTCTGTTGCGGTGGCACTTAGATTTGGTTAACGAACTTGTTGTCTAGGGTTAATTTGTTGAGCATGTCAATCACCTGTAAACTGAGGAAACGAAACTACTCAATTACCCCATCCTTAGGAATTCTTTGTCTGATTGATTTTATTGTTTACTCTACTGCTGTGTACTGCATCCTGTCACCTGTTGCTTAGTTTCTGCAATTCTTTACTGTTACTCGACCTGTCACTCGACCTCACCCAGTGCTCTGCAAAGAGCTGTGTTGGTCGAGTGTTTTACTGTTTCTGTTTGATTTTCTGTTTTCTGCATGTTCACTTAGGATTGCTAGAACACACCAAAACCTGTTATGCTTGGCTTGACTTAGTGACTTCTGATCACATCTTGATTGTTAGCATCACACCCATTTGGATTGACAACCTAAAATACTACAACGACATGATTGGTGTTTTAGGACAATTGACTTAAAAACCTATTATCAAGAGGTTTTGTGGCCGTTGCATTGTTTGCCACAAAGCCAAATCTAGGTCACATCCTCATGGTATCTATTTACCATTAGTTATTCCTAACGCCCCTTGGGTAGATGTTTCTATGGACTTTGTTTAGGATTGCCAAATATTAAACACAAGGATTCAATCTTTGTTGTTGTAGACCGGTTCTCTAAGATGGCACACTTCATCCCGTGTGACAAGACCAATGACGCAACTCAAACCGCAGAATTGTTCTTCAAGTAAGTGGTGCGCCTCCATGGAATTTCAAGGACCATCGTTTCTAATCGTGACACCAAGTTCTTGAGTCACTTTTGGAGGACTCTTTGGAGAAAGTTAGGTACCAAGCTTCTATTCTTAACAACTTGTCATCCTCAAATGGATGGATAAACCGAAGTGGTAAACCGAACTCTCTCAACTTTACTTAGAGCTACTCTTGGTAAAAATATGAGCACATGACTAGATTACATTCCTTTTATCGAGTTTGCTTATAATCGTCTTGTTCACTCCGGTACAAAACTATCTCCTTTTGAGATAGTCTATGGAATTAACCCCTTGTCTCCATTGGATTTAGTACCTTTGCATTAGAAAGAACAGGTTTGCCAAGATGGTTTGAGACATAGAGAAATCATTAAGAAAATACATGAGAAGGCGAAGCCGAACTTAGAAAAAAAGGCCGCCGAAAATAAACGTAAAGCTGATCGGGGATGGAAAGAAATGTTATTTAAACCAAGAGATTAGGTGTGGCTACATATGCGGCCTGAGAGGTTTCCTACACAAAGAGCATCCAAGCTAGCACCAAGAGGCGACGGTCCCTTCAAGATCCTCGAAAAGATCAATGATAATGCCTATCGTTAAGATCTACCAAGTGAGGTAAAAATTTCTCACACTTTTAATTTTGCTGACTTGTTTGCTTATTGATCCAGGAGATTCAGCTTTGAGGACAAAACCTTTTGAAGACGGAGGGAATGATGTGGACATCAACCTTACTTCACATACCGTTGAACTACATCCTGTAACAGAAGTCCCGGAGGGTATCATGACACGTTCAAAGACTAAACAATTGAAGAAAATGTTCAACTTAGCTGTGCAAGATATTTTGAGCTCCCTAGAGCTAGGAGTAAACTGGTCCGTAGCACCCCATACCGGATATGATCTAATAGCCGAAGAAGAGCTTGCTGAAGCATTCACCCAAATGATTCTTGAACAAATTACTCCCCCAGGTATGAAATATCGTTTGACACGTTAGAGGACCTCTAGAAACCAAGAGAAGACTTTGGAGCTTCAAGAGACGAACAATTCAAGTGTCACATCTCAAAGTGATCGAGAGAGTCAAGATCAAGAACAAGACATCAAGGACATGGAAGAGCTCGAAGACATTGATCAAGCTACTCAAGAGGAACTCCAAAAAGACCCCTACTTCAAGGAACCAGCCAGCAAACGATCACAAGACTTGATTCCAGAAGTACCTGAAGAAGTACTACAGGAAGTGTCTCAGGCGACATGTATTGGGCCTAAAACGCATCTAGGTAAGGTTTATTCTGTTTATATTATCTTTGCAGGTCCACACAGCCCAGACAACGGGTAGAATCGTCCTCAATCGTGCTCCTCAAGAGAATTTAATTAGTTTCCTTATTTTAGCTTATTTTCTTTCTTAAAAACAATGGTTTTTGTGTTTTGATTTTATTTTTTTCCTTGTTGCGTTTTTACATTTAATTTCGGTGTTAGGGCTGAAGGACTCTTATAAAGTCTCCCTGCAGCAGTTGTACGATTTTTCACCTTTGATTATCAATAAAGAATCGCATTTTCTCACTTCTTCTCTTCAAGTGTTCTTAAGAGAATAAGTTTCTTCTTTGTCTTGTGTGTGCGATTCACCAAGGCCAAGTTCGTGTACTGTATCAGAGACTTATCACATCTTTGTGGTGAACTTCAATCCGCCAGCACTTCCCCTCCAATAGATCCCACACGAGAGAAACGATCACCATCGTGTTAGATCTCCATCATCGACCATCTTTCCTTCACAAGAGAGAAGCGACCACCAGCTTGTGAAGCCACCATCTCTATTAGATACAAAGCTCACCACCGAGTCTTATATCAGGTTAGTATTCATCGATCTTGACTCCTTATTCATACCTGATATTGAGACCAATTTGATAAAAAAAAAGAATGTGTTCCTCTCCCCTTCTAAAAAAATAATAATAATGAGAGATTGATAGGATTTTCAGATAGTGTATAGGGGTAGGAATATTTACTATGATTCCATTATTATACATTATTTGGAATGATCAATTACAAAAGTTGGAAAAATGCCGAGGGTGTCGATCCAGTATGCGAGTTCTCCTTTGTTTACTCTCTAAAAAGAATAAGTCTGGGGAGAGAATGAACACCAAAGAAAGCAAAATATATATATATATATATATATATATATAAAGAATGGTCGATTTATCATGGTATAGTACAGGTATGAGTCTAGAAGGATCTTGAATGTTAACTTGTTTGATGAGATCCAGCGATGAAAGCCTGGTGGATGTAGTTGTGGAACTTAGGTATGGAATCTAGAATGTTGTGTAAGCTTGCAGAGAAGTACATGTTGGTTAGGATTTGATTAGACTTGTTAGGCATATGGACTTAGTTTGGATGATCATGGCAATAGGCTAGAGAATGTTGGGAGTTCCTTTGTTTTCAAAACCTCTTCCACGGGTTCGGCTTTTATGTTTTGCTTGAGGGCAAGCAAAAGCTAAGTCTGGGGGAGTTGATAGATCCCTATTTTCACTGATTTTATCAATGGTTTAGGGTTAGGATTTTGAGTCTTTATGTTATTTCTCGAGTCTTTTTAGTGTCTTTTCAGGTATTTTATGCAATGGGACAACCATGGAGATGAGGAGACATTTTGGAGAAAAACCTAAAGGAAAGGAAGCTAAGGACAATTTTGGATTCAGGAATCAGAGAGAGTGTCGATCAACACACTCTTGGTGTCGATCGACACCAATTTCGGTCCAGCAAAGTCCAAGACACTTTCAAGTTTACAGAAGAGGAAATTTGCCCCAGAAGACTTCCGTGTTTGCATTATTAGTTCCTGGATGTTTTATAGGGTTTTATATACATTGTTTAGACCTAAGTTTCTTTTATCAAGTTCTTTGCAAAACCCTATTTTTAGACACATAAGCTATTCATCCTCCGTTCTTCAGAGATTCATTCAGTTTTCAATACAGTGAAGAGATCCTTTCTAACTCTTTTCTTTATTGTTGTGTTTATGCTTTCTATCTCAATTATGTTATTTGTTTCATTTATTATGTTTGAGTAGTCTGCTTGTTAGAAATATGGTTTCTCATTAGGGATTCATATGGTTTAGTAGATCGCCCCCTGTTAGGTTATTTGTAGAATTCTTCATCTTTGATTATTCTTAATGCCCACCATATGTATCTGTAGTTTGATCTATTATTTGATGAGCTTAGTTTATATGTGTGTAATAAGAATCGACCTATCTACTAAGGTGAACAATTGAACTCGTTTAGAATGCATGTTTAGGTTCAAGATTTCTTGGCTTCTCCGGTTATTCTTAGCAATAAACATAGGGAGTTTTGCGGAACACTACCGGTTATTCCATAATTAGAGTTTGAGTTTAAGAATGATTCGATAACAACTTAGCTTTCATTAGATCTACTAACCAATAGTTTCTTGATAATTTCCTATTCCGAGATTTCTATTTAATCTTTTACAACACTATCAATCTGCTGTTTTTTTTACTTTGTTCTCATTTTATTTCGATCATCACCTGCTAACTTAATCTCGGCATTCAACTCATTGTTTGAACAAAAGAAGTTTGTGGAAATCGATCCTTAAATACTGCACTTGATCTCTTATTTGAGAGAGTAGTACTTAGGGTAATTTGAACCTTATCATTTTGCATGATTTGGATAGCTTTGTATACATAGTGTATTTCAGAGTTGTTTTCAGGTGATTTGGAGCTGTTGGCGAGCAAATTGTAACAAGCGAGCCAGAATCAGAAGCCACATACTCGACCACCTGGTCAAGTAACATTGGGGCCATTCTTCTCACATACTTGACCCCCTGGTCGAGTAACATTGGAGCCATTCTTCCATCCACTCGACACTGTGGTCGAGTACCCGCAGTCAAGGTCACTCGATGACACCACTCGACCACGAGGTTGAGTAACATCTTGTCACACCACCTGACCTCCACTCGAGCATCCACTCGATCACCACACTCGACCCAGAGGTCGTAACATAAGTCACCATCCAGCTGCATCACTCGACCAAGCACTCCATGGCATCTTTAGAGTCTTCTCAAATCCGCACTCAACCAGACAAGCTAACCATAAGGAAGAGTAGAGGAGAAGAAGATGTGTTTGGAGGTGGTTAGGAGCTTCATTCGATCACAAGGTCCATCTTGGCCCATTATCACTCTATGGGTCGGCCGATTGGATTCCCGGCCCATCTCCTATCATTTCATTTCGTTTTGTATAAATAGCTGTTTTTAAGGGTTTTGTCCTAAGACATCTAGTCGACATCCAGCTTTTTGGTTCAGTTTTCTATTATGTTTTACCTAGTTTACTCTAGCTGCGCCGCTTTGCTTCTACAACTTGTAATTCAAGATTTTTCCGAGTTATTGAGATTCCGCATTTGATTTCGTCTATCATCTTGTTTCTCTACTCTTTATCTTTTTAGTTATGCAATATACTTATTTATTTGCGATTATGTCTTTTAGCATGTTGTCTGAGTAGTGACTTAGAGTTCTTAAGGATGGATAGAATGGTTGTGGGATCCGTAGTCTGTAGAATGGTTAATTTTAGAATTGATTGAATCCCTTGTGGACTAGTTGTGTTTGATATATCCCTATTTTTACTGATTTTATCTATGTTTTAGGTATAAAATTTTTAGTCTTTATGTTATTTCTCGAGTCTTTTTAGAGTCTTTTCAGGTATTTTATGCAATGGGACAACAATGGAGATGAGGAGACATTTTGGTGCAAAACCTAAAGAAAAGGAAGGTAAGGACGATTTTGGATTCCGGATTCAGAGAGAGTGTCGATTGACACACTCATAGTGTCGATCGATACCAGTTTTGGCTCAGCAAAGTCCGTGACGCTTTCAAATTTACAGAAGTGGAAATTTGCCCCAAAAGACTTCCCTATTTGCATTATTAGTCCTTGGACATTTTATAAGGTTTATATATAGTTTTAGAGGTCATGGTTTAGACCTAAGTTCCTTTTATCAAGATCTTTGCAATCCCTATTTTCAAAGACATAAGCAATTCATCCATTGTTTTCAGAGATTTATTCAGTTTTTTCAATACAGTGAAGAGATCCTTTCTTACTCTTATCTTATTTGCTGTGTTTATACTTTCTTACTCAATGATGTTGTTTGTTTCATTCAATATGTCTGAGTAGTTTGCTTGTGAGGAATATGGTTTCTCATTAGGGATTCATAAGGTTTAGTAGATCGCCCTCTTTGCTAGGTGATATGTCTTGGCTTTTACAGATTTCTAACATAGTTTCAGAATGTTTTTTACAGTCTTTCTAGTCCTTTTCGTATGTTTTGAGTCGTTTCAAATACACTTACACGTTTGGGAGCTATGGAGCATAATAAGGAATTTTGGAAGCTTTTCAGCAATGATGATTATCAAAGACGTTTTTCACGCGATGGTGTCGATCGACACCACACCTATGTCGATCGACACCCTTATTTCGGCTGAGGGAATTTCTGTTTTCTGCCAAGTCTTTGAGAAGCCCTGAAGTTTTCCTTATTTTCAAAGTAGTCCCTACACGTTTTTAGTCACGAATATACCTAATTATTTGGTCATTGTTAGACCTAAGTTTTATTTCGGAGATTGATATACATTTTGAGAAAAGAATCCAATCCCTGCAGAGAGGATTCCGAACTCCTTTTACTCTATTTCTTATTCATCAATGCAAACTATTAAGATTATGATTTGTGTTTCTGTTATCATGTCTGAGTAATCACCTTGTTGGGTTTAGGGAGTCTCAATAGGGATTTAGATGAATTGGTAGATCGAAAACCCCTTAGGATTATTCTTAGAGTTCTTCATTTTGATTATTCTTATTGCTAGTTCTAGATTGATCACCTAGAACTTGATATTAGATAATAGGTATGCCCACCATAGGCACTTGTTATTTGAACTATCATAGATGAGCCTAGGCATTTAAGAAAGAACAGGTAGGCTCATAGAAGGGCTCTGGTTTAGATACTAGGTGAACTAATCAAACTTGATAATAATGCATGCTTTAGTATAGGATTTCTCGGCTTCTCAGGTTATCTTAGCTCTAAGTATAGAGAGTTTTGCGGAACACCACCAGTCACTCTAAAATCATAGTTTGAGTTCGAGAACGGTGCAATAACAATCCTAATATTAGCTAGATCTACAATTTATCTATCTCTCCAGACAATTCCTAAGACCCGACGCTTTAACCACTTGAATCTACTACTCATTTTATTGCTTTACTGTCTTTTACATTCATCTACTTTGTCTAGCTTAATATTAATCATCATAAGTCTATTGTGTGAACATCGAGAGCTCAGTGAAATTCGACCCTTAAGTACTAACGACGATCTCTTATTTGAGGGAGTAAGCTTAAAGAAATTTGAGCTATATCAAGGAGCTCCCGATGAATCACCATTAGATCATTTGGAAGTCTTCGAAGACATAGTGTCCTCTATTAAAGCAGAAGGTGTACCAACTGATAATAGGTTTTTAGTCAATTATCCTAAAACACCAATCATATCATTGTAGTATTTTAGGTTGTCAATCCAAATGGGTGTGATGCTAACAATCAAGATGTGATCAGAAGTCACTAAGTCAAGCCAAGCATAACAGGTTTTGGTGTGTTCCAGCAGTCCTAAGTGAACATGCAGAAAACAGAAAATCAAACAGAAACAGTAAAACACTCGACCAACACAGCTCTTTGCAGAGCACTGGGTGAGGTCGAGTGACAGGTCGAGTAACAGACAGAAAATGAAACAGGGATACTCGACTGCACAGTCTGTTGCTAGACAACTGGGTGGTCGAGTATCAGGTCGACTAACAGTAAAGATTTGCAGAAACTAAACAACAGATGACAGGATGTAGTAAACAGTAGTAGAGTAAACAATAAAATCAATTAGATAAAGAATTCCTAAGGATGGGATAATTGAGTAGTTTCGTTTCCTCAGTTTACAGGTGATTGACATGCTCAATAAATTAACCCTAGACAACAAGTTCATTAACCAAATCTAAGTGCCACCGCAACAGAGACTCTCAAGCTAACCTAGTCCCAGACTCAATCACCATTGACGAGAGCTAACCTAACAGGCATTACGAATCAACAAGTTAAAGCCAAAACGCTCCCTGCAACCAATACCTTGGTACATGGTCACGAATCTCTGGAATTAGTGGTTCAAACATTTCATCGAACACCTTTTGGGCGCGGAAATGTCTGGGCTCAAATTCCAGTTGATCAGAAAGCAATAGGTATTAAGAACAACTAATCCAGAAGGGATCTATCAATTGATACTCAATCACCAAGCATACTGAGAATTCTACACTACTCTAACATCATAACAGAAAGCATAAACGTTGAACAGGTTGAAGACATGATAACAACAGTGTGACAGTAGTGTGATAACAGAATGAACAACAGTAAACGAAAATCAAGAACCAAAGCTGAATACTAAATAGATAAAGAGAAATCCGGATTACAAAAAGTCTAGAACACAAGGTCTGCAGAAATAAAACTAGGTAAAAACTTCTTTTTTTTCGAAAATGAGAAGTACATGCTACTTATAGCCAAATATCCCGAAACCCTAATACTCAAAACAACGAAGTATTGGAACGGATTAAGAACTGTACTCGACCCAGGTGGTCGAGTGGAGGTCGAGTGAATAGCTGGAGTCTTCTTTTCTTCCTTGTGCTCGAGTGTCTGGTTGAGTGCGGAATGAAAAAGGCTCTGAAGCTTGTCATCGAGTATGCAGTCGAGTGGTGTGATGGAGATACTCGACCTCTTGGTAGAGTGAGTAGGTCGAGTGGTTGTCTGATGATGGAGGTGAAGACACTCGACCTCATGGTCGAATGAAGTGATCGAGTGACGGTCTGGTGATGGAGATGATGGCACTCGGCCTCGGGGTCGAGTGGTGAGGTGAAGTGGTGATGTCCTCTACTCGACCTGGCGGTCGAGTGATCTCTTGAGATCTTGAAGCTCCTACTCGACCTCTGGGTCGAGTGATTTGTCATGATCAGGTCCGCTTCTTCCAGATAGCTCGTCAACAGCTCCAAATCACCTGAAATCAACGCAAATATGCAACATGCATGCAAAACTATCCTAAACATGCAAAGTGATGACAAATGATGTGAAATGGTATGAAACAGTGATGATATGATGCTAAAGTGATGACAAATGGATGCTCAAAACATGCAAAATACACACTTATCAACTCCCCCAAACTTAGTCTTTGCTTGCCCTCAAGCAAACAATCAAGAACAAACTGGAGGTGAGGTTTGAAAGCGGGGACTCAGAGCCAAAGCACTAGATAAACCAGATGAAATCAATGTCCAAGTTGAAAGTTCTAAGCTGCGAGATCGAATTCTACTTAAAAACGTTAGCCATGCCTCATTAATCAATCAATCCGACTCATATGCTCGACCTACATAAGTTTTCAAATCCACCAATCCCTTTAACATTCATTAGTTCTGGAACGTGAATCAAGCAATGCATCATCAAAGAACTCATTTGGCTAAGGTAAAAGGTCAAGACACAAAGATGATCCCTTACAGAATAGGCTTCAGTAAAAATGATTATTAGAATGCTAAAGGTAAGTCCCAAGCTATGCATACAGAGATAAGATCCCATTTACCCAGAGTATATCAAATGAAGCTCTAATGGTAATCCCATCTCCCATCTCAATACAAGAACTAGACTTTACCCTTTGCATTCATGAATTTTTTTTTTAGCCCTTTTTCGAATCATTCTTTTCTTTTCTCTTAACTCTAGGAGAAGCTTTCTCAACACTTTGATATATCTAGCGGAGTTGGATTTCTTTAACAACTAAGGTTCCTGTTTTTAACATTTTAAAGCCAAGGGCTTTTGCCCATCTCCAATAGCTAACAAGAACTCTTTCTTTTCTTTACAAATCCCAAAACCTTTACTAGACTTTTTCTGCTTCTTTAGCTTACTTCACCTAGAGTCCTTTACCTTTTCTCATCAATGAATCAACCCTCTTTTTTTCTTTTAAACACATCCCAACCCAAAGTATAAGCACCCACCTAGTCCTATCTAGTCCGAAAAAATGCGAACTAGAACTACATGAGACACTATCTCTGTCGTTACGAACCTAACACTTTCTACCAAGCTTAATCGGAATAAGACCTCACAAACACTCACAAGTGATATAGGGCTTGAAAGAAAGTCTAGGTTTGGGTTTGGGTTAACTGCTCTAATAAAGAGAGTCAGCTACTTGGATTAACAAGAGTGATAAAAATGAATAAGAGAATCCAAGTATTTTAGGGTATCCATGAGTTCAAATTTGATGCAGACATGATAATTAATGATCAGATTCAGGTTCAAATTGATAGGGAATGGTATCAGATCATGACAGTGTGGTCGAGTAGAGCAATCTAGGCATGGTTCAGTTTTATTTCAAATTCAGTGACTACGCAACAGACAACTAGCAACGAGGGCATTGAGTTTATCCGGTGAATCAAAATGCTTATAAGGCTATCTCATCATCATCCCCTATGCATATGCAACAATCCTAAATGAAACACTCTAGACTCGATCCTAAATGTGATGCAACTATATGAACACTCCTTTTTTTTTATGAAATCATTTTCTGAAATTTTTCAAAATTTTTTTGGTTTTTTCTATGCCTTAGATGAATGCAGACTCAAAATTATACACAATGCAACACACACTTCCTGAGCCCTCCCCTAAACTTAAGTCACACAGTCCACTGTGTGAATAAACTTGGAAGAGAGTACTCAGGACAAATCCAATCACAGAAACAAAAAATGAAGAAACAAATCACAACATACGGTATAGTACAATGGTGAAGTGAGGCGCTTACCTCAGTCGAAGAATGAACGTAGTTGCTCGTCAATGGCTGCCTGCGATTGCTCCCAGGCCATAGACGAACCTCCTTGTTCTGTATCAGCTCCAGCAGGTGGGTACTCGACCTCATCAGCTCTGTGGCGGCCAGCACCGCTCTGAGGAAACTCGACCTCTCTCCTTCTGCTGCGGCCAGCACCGCAGTCGAGTGATCTCCTCGAGTGAGTGAGGCGTGATCTGCTGCTAGATCGAGTCAGTGTAGCCTTCCTTCTTCTCTTGTGTTCCCGGGATTCGAATGACGAATGCCTAGCCTGGACATGTGGGACTCTCTGCTCGCTAAGCTCAGGCCTGTGCGCAGGTCGAACTTCACTGCCCTATCTTCATCCATCCCATCCGAGGCAGCTTCTTCAAGAAGATCATCCTCATCTAATGGCGGAGCATTCTCATAGTAGAGGCGTCCAATCTCAGGCCTAAAATCAATGTTATCTCCCTCTATTATCCGTGTGACCTCAGGGCTAGGGAGAAGGATGTTAGCTCTCCTGTCTATAGAGTGCTCAAACCTGAACCTGTGGAGATCGTCAACCATTGCAAACTCCAGGAATTCGCAGTGACGTAGGTGCTCGATATCCATTGCTCGCGGCTCGAGTCCAGCGGAAATGAGTGGGACTCCACAAGCTATCAGAATCGGTGTCACAACGCCACCTATGCACAGAGCGCCTCGTGCTCTCTTGCGGTTATTGGTGACAGCCCAACTCTTGTATCCACACAAATGGATCAGAAGAAGTAGAGCTAGGGGTGTGTCATTGATTTCACCCTGGAGGGGCATACCATTCTTAGTTTGGCGAAGAGTTCCCTTGAGGGCCATTGCGATCATCTCCATATCAGAGTTAGTGACAGTCCCTGTAATCTCTCGGGAGTAGAGTACGTTGGCTACAGAACGCTGGAAGTACCTGATGACACGGCTGCGTATCTGATTGCTCTTTGACCTGGAAGCATTCAACGGTACAGAGCTGCCAATGGTGATCCACAAGTCTTTCAGCTCTTCTCTTTCATACTTTGGCTTAGTTCCCGTTCCACTGGGGAAGCCAAACAATCCTTCCAATCGCTTGATTGATAACCTATACTCATGACCATACACAGAAAATCGCAAGAATCCCAATCCTTCACAATCCAACTCATCAGAGATCATACCTTGGTAGAGCTCTACTTGTAGTGTGGAGAGGAATTGTATTGTCTCATCTTCATATGCTACATAAGGATAAGCCATCAGAGTGTCCAGATGACAACTTTGGTACAGGTGCTGAACATCTT
This sequence comes from Arabidopsis thaliana x Arabidopsis arenosa, assembly GCA_019202795.1. Lineage (NCBI taxonomy): Eukaryota > Viridiplantae > Streptophyta > Magnoliopsida > Brassicales > Brassicaceae > Arabidopsis > Arabidopsis thaliana x Arabidopsis arenosa. The sequence goes on from CM032917.1 coordinate 11,484,682, forward strand.
CCAACAATCCGAGTTGTGCAAGTGAGGTCGAGCAAGGATACCTCGTTCTACAGAACTCATTCAGCTTGAAAAGCCTAACATATTCCTCAGCAGGCAATATGTCGAGCTTGTGCAGAAGTTTGGTAGCTCTGCGAGTCTGTTCAGGCATGTACTCGTCTTCCAGATCTTCGTCTATAAGCTCATACCTCTCTGTCATCGCTCTCTTTCCTCGGGCTATCTCAGCTTTCCTTCTGAAACTTTCGTATTCTCTATGTTCTCTCTCTGGCCTTGAAGATGACGATTCTGTCTCATCCATGTTGTAGTCAGGATCAACAGAAGAACTGCCACTGTAATTGCTCATGATTCTCCTGTAGGGATTTAGAACTCAAAGCTCAAATGTCAATAGTTAGTCTCAAAGATAGCAATGGAACCAAGATTATTGTCAATAGGCAATGAAACAGATTGAATTGGTGGAGTACAATTCTGTACTCGAGTAAACTGAGCTGTTCCTGAGCTTAGATGAATTGAATCGAGTATCTTCTCAGAGGTCGAGTTGGAATGCTACAGCCGGTCGAGTGAATCGTGGAGATAGAGTGAATCGTGAAAGCTAGAGGTCGAGTAGCTTCTCTGAAGTTGGAAGGCTCTACTGAATTCACGAACAAGAAGCCGAGTAGAATTTTGCAGGGGTCGAGTGCTTTCACGAGGCCGAGTGAGTTCTTGAAGTCGGCTAGGACGGCGTCAGTCGAGTGCCTCAACGAGACCGGGAAGCGAGGTCGAGCGATTTCTTATGAAAGAGACGGCGGTTGATGTGGATGAATTGGTCGAGTATACAGAAGGAATCGAGTGAAGTGGTTTGGTCAGGTGACGGAGGGGATGAGCTGGTGACGTCGGCGAGGTGGTCGAGTGAATTTATCAGAGGTCGAGTAGCTGTTTGGACGGCGATTTGTGGAGTAGGGAGATTAGAGTGTCGGCGGTGAAATGAAAAGAGGAAGGTCGAGTGGATTTGGAGTGGTCGAGTAGCGCTTCAAAATGAGTGGTCTAGATTGAATTTTAGATTCTCTCTCCAGCTTATCCTCAGCGCGTGGTCCACACACTGTTGATTGAGAAAATTTTGCAGAAAACCTACTGTAAACTGTAGGAAATTTCTGCAAGTCTCTGTAGCTTCTGTTGGTCGAGTAAAATGATGATTTAAATATTTTTGGGTTTTAAACATCACACATACTCGACCAATGTACTCGAGTGCAAGGTCTCCAGGTGCAACAGAAGATTTTCAAAATTTTGTACTCCAACGGGCTGTACACTCGATCTCCAGGTCTTCTGTAGAGTAAAAGTTTTGAATTTTCACTCTATCTCCGCGTTGTTCTCTTGTCTCTGAAAACCACAAACAAAACTAAAACAAATCAAAAATATCAAGAAAGTAAAAATTATTTACAAGAATAGTCATGGGACTTCCTCCCAAGTGAGCTTGTTTAAAGTCATTAGCTTGACTCCTTTACTCCTTTAATCATCAAGAAGCTCCTGCAGATGAACCGATGTCACCTCTGGAAGGATTTGGTCTGCTAAGTATTTCTTGAGCCTTTGACCATTTACTGTAAAATCTCCACTCTTACCAGCTAGAGTGACTGCTCCATAAGGACGGACCTCAGTGATGCAGAAGGGGCCAGACCATCTGGATTTAAGTTTTCCTGAAAAGAGTTTCAAGCGAGAGTTGAATAGCAGCACCTGATCACCAACCTGGAAATCCTTAGTGATGATCTTCTTGTCATGGAAAAGCTTGGTTCTCTCCTTGTAGATTTTAGAACTTTCATAAGCTTCTAGACGGATCTCATCGAGGTCACTGAGTTGGATCAATCGCTTCTCCTCAGCAGTTTTTATGTCAAAGTTCAGAAGTTTTACCGCCCACATTGCTTTGTACTCGAGCTCAACGGGTAGATGACATGATTTTCCATAGAGAAGATTGAAAGGAGTTGTACCTATGGGGGTCTTGAAGGCTGTCCTGTAAGCCCATAATGCATCATCTAGCTTTGCAGACCAGTCTTTCCTTGTAATCCCAACAGTCTTTTCTAGAATTGTTTTTATCTCCCTATTGGAGATCTCAACCTGCCCGCTTGTCTGTGGATGATAAGGAGTGGCGACCTTGTGCTTTACCCCATGCTTCTTCAAGAGGTTCTCAAAAACCTTGTTGATGAAATGCTTTTCGCCATCACTGATTACTACCCTGGGAACTCCAAATCTTGGGAAGATTATGGTTTTGAACAACTTCAGCACAACTTTTGCATCGTTGGTAGGACTAGCAATAGCTTCGACCCACTTTGATACGTAGTCTACGGCGACCAGTATATATTTATTACCGTATGAAGATGGGAATAGACCCATAAAATCAATCCCCCATACATCAAAGATCTCAACTTCCAAGATTGGATTCTGAGGCATCTCATTTCTTCTGCTGATGTTGCCTTTTCTCTAGCATGAATCGCACTTGGAAACAAACTCCTGAGCGTCCTTAAACATTGTTGGCCACCAAAAGCCTGCTTGAAGAATCTTGGACACTGTCTTGAACGTTGCGAAGTGACCACCATATGCTGAGCCATGGCAATGCAGCAGGATACCTTCCACTTCATCTTCTGAGACACATCTCCTGTAGATCTTATCTTTACAGAGAGTGTAAAGATAAGGCTCATCCCAGTAGTAATGGTGTATGTCTCTGAAAAACTTCTTCCTTTCATAACTTGTCAGGTTGGGAGGCTCTACTCCGCATGCCAAGTAATTGACGTGATCAGCATACCATGGAGATTCTCCTTCAACAGCATTCAGTTGGTGGAACTCTTTCCCACTATAGCTTTTTCCGAAGAACTCTACAACCATGAGCTGTTCTTCTGGCATTGAATCGTCTATCGGAAGAGGTTCTTCAATTCTCATCCTTGACAGATGGTCCGCTGCACCATTTTCAATGCCTTTCTTATCTACTATCTCCATGTCAAACTCTTGCAATAAAAGTATCCATCTTAACAGTCTTGGTTTAGTATCCCTCTTGGCATACAGATGCCTCAAAGCTGCATGGTCTGTATAGAAAGTTACCTTTGATCCAACCAAATAGCTTCTGAACTTCTCAAATGCGAATACAACAGCTAGAAGCTCCTTCTCAGTTGTTGCATATCTTCCCTGAGCATCATCCAACGTTCGGCTGGCGTAATATATGACATGAAGCTTCTTGTCTATTTTCTGGCCTAAAACAGCTCCTACTGCGTAATCTGATGCATCACACATGATTTCAAATGGATAGTCCCAATTAGGCGCTCGAACAACTGGAGCAGATACCAAAGCGTCCTTGATGGTTTGAAAGGATTTTAGGTAGTCATCATCGAATTCAAATTCGGTTTCCTTGCACAATAGTCTGGTTAATGGTCTGGCTATCTTGGAGAAGTCTTTAATGAATCTTCTATAGAATCCAGCATGACCAAGGAAGCTTCTGATGTCCTTCACCGTTTTTGGTGGCTGCAGCTGCATCATCACTTCAACTTTTCCTTTGTCAACCTTTATACCTTTCTCTGATATCTTGTGACCCAATACTATGCCTTCCTTCACCATGAAATGACACTTTTCCCAATTGAGAACAAGATTCGTCTCCTCGCACCTGGTCAATACCCTGCCAAAATTCAACAAACATGAGGAGAAAGAGGGGCCATAGACCGAAAAATCGTCCATGAAAACCTCCACCATCTCCTCGATTAAATCTGAAAATATAGAGGTCATACACCTCTGAAATGTTGCAGGAGCATTGCATAAACCAAATGGCATTCTCTTATAGGCAAAAGTTCCATAAGGACACGTGAAAGTGGTTTTTTCTTGATCATTAGGGTGAATTGGTATTTGAAAGAAACCACTGTATCCATCAAGAAAGCAATAATATGGATGATTAGCCAAACGTTCAAGCATTTGGTCAATGAATGGTAAAGGAAAATGATCTTTCCTAGATGCAGCATTCAACTTCCTATAATCTATGCACATTCTATGACCAGTTATAGTTCTAGTGGGGATCAGTTCATCTTTTTCATTTTTGACAATAGTCATTCCACCCTTTTTAGGGACGCAATGCACTGGAGAAACCCAAGTACTATCAGAGATAGGGTAGATGACCCCAGTATCAAACAGTTTCAAAATTTCTTTTTTCACTACTTCTTTCAAATTGGGATTCAACCTCCTCTGTGGTTCAATGCTGGAATAGGATTCGTTTTCAAGATGGATCCTATGGTTGCATAAACTAGGTGAAATTCCCTTAATGTCGGATAGTGAATAACCAATTGCTCTCCTATACTTTCTAAGTTCAGATAATAGCAGGTTCACTTCATCACTATTTAACTCAGCATTAATGATCACAGGGTAAGTAGAGTTTGGACCAAGGAATGCGTACCTTAGACCTTTTGGAAGTGGTTTGAGATCAACCTTTGGTGCCTTAAGTTCTGACTAGTCATCTGAAGTTGGAATGATCGGCTCCCTAGGTTCGTCGGTAGACAAGGTCGAGTGGTTGCTTGAGTACGTCCTCGAGAGTGCAGGTTGAACTTGAGTTGACCCTTCTTCGCTCATTACCATTACCTCCGTTGCTGATCCATTCAATTCCTCAAAGGGTTCTGATTCTTCCATCGCTTTATGGGAGTCTAACAGCTTCTGGTATCCCAATGTTTCCAAATGCAGAAACCCATCTTCACCACTTTTGGTTAAAGCACTGTTAAGATGATTTTCCTCTGCCAGCTCTTCCAGTAACTCATCAGCTAACTTATCCATTTCTTCGATCCAAAAGAGTTGCCCTTCTATGGCAGGCTTCTTCATCGCGTCTTTGACATCAAAGGTCATCCTAAAGTCTTTGCCAAGGTTTAGATCAATCTTCCCTTTCTTGACATCAATCATAGCTCCTGCAGTGGCTAAGAAAGGTCTCCCTAGAATCAACGGGTCCTTGGGCTCTTCATCCATCTCCAGGACTACAAAGTCAGTTGGTATCTCTACAGCACCGATCCTGATTGAGAGGTTTTCGAGCAAACCATGAGGAATCCTTACTGATCTGTCAGCTAGGATGAGGGATATATTGCAGGACTTGTATTGAGTGAACCCCAATCTTTTGGCGACAGATAGCGGCATGAGACTGACTGATGCTCCTAAATCGCATAGGCATCTGTTGAAAGCCAATGGACCTAAAGAGCACGGTAGAGTGAACGAACCAGGATCACTAAGCTTCTTAGGAATGATCTTCTTCTGTATGATAGCGCTGCATTCATGACTCAATACCACCATCCCTTGCACTTCTTGAATTCTCTCCACAATCAAGTCTTTCAGAAACTTGTGAGAGTCTGGGATTAGCGCTAGAGCGTCAACAAGAGGTATCCGCAACTCAACCTCCTTAATGTTCTTGGCAAACATAGCTCTATATTTGTCTGCCAACGCTTTCTTGTGACGGCCAGGAAATGGAAGCTGCGGTTTGTAGGGAGGAGGGACAAAGACCTTTTCTTTGTTTTTGACAGCAACTGGCTTTGGAGCAGTTGGTGATGCTGCTGGGATGACAGGTCGAGTGGTCGGTCGAGTAACGCTGTCGAGTGGCAGCTCGAGTGGTTGCTCGAGTGACTGGTCGAGTGGTTTGTTAGCTTGATCTTTCTCGAGACTTAAATCCTCCCCATCTTGATCTTCACTGTCCTCAGTGACCGTGTTTGGTTCCTCCCTAGTTGCAAGTGCTTTTACACTACGCAAGGTGATAGCATGAGCATATTCTTTTGGATTCTGAACTACTTTGCCTGGTAGTTGGCTTGTCTGTTTTGGAGCTGAAGAAGATGCAGAATGTCCCTCTAAGTAACGGACTTTGGTATTCAGTGTTTCCATCTTAACATTGAGATCATTGTTGCTACAGTCCAGCTTGTTATGTAACTCACATATCTTCTTTGCCATCTCCATGGAGCCAGAGGCTTGCCCGTGAAGTAGCTGTTGTACCATTTGTTTCATATCAGCGTCAGGGGCAGCAGGACCTTGGTTTTGCTGAGGTGCAAACCCAGGTGGTGGTGGTTGCTGGTAGTTCCCCTGGAATTGCTGCTTAGGAACGAAACCTTGGTTGTAGGGAACAAAAGGTTTGTTCTGACCTTGTTGTTGCTGTGGAGGATACACTTGATCTTGAGGATTAGCAACGTTGGTGCTGCGGTAGGAGAGGTTGGGATTGTTGGTTTTGAAGTTGTTGTATCCTTTGTAGCCACCCTGGTTGTTGTTGATGTAGCTTACTTCTTCCAACTGGTTACCCTCCCCATCTTGGACTTCATACTGCTCGTCATCAACAAGGAAGTGCACATGCTTATGCTGGCTAAGAAGAATCCTGTCCAGCTTGTCATTCAGCGCTTTGATCTCCTTCCTGTGTTTGTCATCAGAGTCAGCTGTTCCTCTGACGCTCCTATCACAGTCCTCGTTGTAATTGCCATCTGATTGAGCCAAGTTCTCAACCAATTCCCAGCCTTCTTCAACATCCTCGTTCTGGAAATTCCCATTGCTGGCGGTATCCAGAAGCATTCTGATGCGTGGTAGGACTCCTCTGTAAAGAGTGCTGAGAAGAGAGGCTTTAGTAAAGCCATGATGAGGGCATTGGTTGGTGTAACCCTTGAAACGCTCCCATGCTTCACATAAGCTTTCACCAGTCTTCTGTGAGAAACCAGAAATCTCATTTCTGAGTCTTGCAGTTCTGGCATTGGAGAAGAACTTTGACAGAAAAGCTTTCTTACAATCATCCCAGGTGGTGATTGAGTCATGGGGCAGATTCTTCTCCCAGATATGTGCTTTGTCGCCCAAGGAGAATGGGAACAAACGGAACTTGAATCCGTCTTCACTGACACCATTGATCTTTGTTAGGTTGCAAAGCCTATCGAATTCATCAAGGTGGTCGAGTGGATCCTCCATTGGCAAACCATGGAATTTGTTCCCTTGAATCATCGAGATGAGACCACTCTTAATCTCGAAGTTGTTATTCTGGATAGCAGGAGGTGCGATTCCCTTCCTCTGACGGTGATCACGTGGTGCATCTCCAGCACCGATGTTGGCATGGCCATTTTGTTGATTCTGTTCTTCAGCCATAGCGAGTGGTTGCTGAGGTACAGGGTTGACTGTGGTTCTTTTTTTTCTGATTTCGCGGGCTGTGCGGTTGATGTTGTCGTTGAAAAGGAGGTTCTAGTTGCCTGTTGATCGAGTTCGCATACAACAGAGCTGTACCTGGATCAAGAAGACAACAAGAAAAACACACAGTTAGTAACTGAAAAGAAAATTGAAAAAGAACTTGATCTAAGCAAGTCTGAAATCTTAAAGGTAACAAACAAACACCCAATTGGCAACGGCGCCAAATTGATAATAGGTTTTTAGTCAATTATCCTAAAACACCAATCATATCGTTGTAGTATTTTAGGTTGCCAATCCAAATGGGTGTGATGCTAACAATCAAGATGTGATCAGAAGTCACTAAGTCAAGCCAAGCATAACAGGGTTTGGTGTGTTCCAGAAGTCCTAAGTGAACATGTTGAAAACAGAAAATCAAACAGAAACAGTAAAACACTTGACCAACACAGCTCTTTGCAGAGCACTGGGTGAGGTCGAGTGACAGGTCGAGTAACAGACAGAAAATGAAACAGGGATACCCGACTCCACAGTCTGTTGCCAGACAACTGGGTGGTCGAGTATCAGGTCGAGTAACAGTAAAGATTTGTAGAAACTAAACAACAGATGACAGGATGCAGTAAACAGTAGTAGAGTAAACAATAAAATCAATCAGATAAAGAATTCCTAAGGATGGGATAATTGAGTAGTTTCGTTTCCTCAGTTTATAGGTGATTGACATGCTCAATAAATTAACCCTAGACAACAAGTTCATTAACCAAATCTAAGTGCCACCGCAACAGAGACTCTCAAGCTAACCTAGTCCCAGACTCAATCACCATTGATGAGAGCTAACCTAACAGGCATTACGAATCAACAAGTTAAAACCAAAACGCTCCCTACAACCAATACCTTGGTACAGGGTCACGAATCTCTTGAATTAGTGGTTCAGACATTTCATCGAACACCTTTTGGGCGCGGAAATGTTTGGGCTCAAATTTCAGTTGATCAGAAAGCAATAGGCATTAAGAACAACTAATCCAGAAGGGATCTATCAATCGATACTCAATCACCTAGCATACTGAGAATTCTACACTACTCTAACATCATAACAGAAAGCATAAACGTTGAACAGGTTGAAGACATGATAACAACAGTGTGACAGTAGTGTGATAACAGAATGAACAACAGTAAACGAAAATCAAGAACCAAAGCTGAATACTAAATAGATAAAGAGAAATCCGGATTACAAAAAGTCTAGAACACAAGGTCTGCAGAAATAAAACTAGGTAAAAACTTCTTTTTTTTCGAAAATGAGAAGTACATGCTACTTATAGCCAAATATCCCGAAACCCTAATACTCAAAACAACGAAGTATTGGAACGGATTAAGAACTGTACTCGACCCAGGTGGTCGAGTGGAGGTCGAGTGAATAGCTGGAGTCTTCTTTTCTTCCTTGTGCTCGAGTGTCTGGTTGAGTGCGGAATGAAAAAGGCTCTGAAGCTTGTCATCGAGTATGCAGTCGAGTGGTGTGATGGAGATACTCGACCTCTTGGTAGAGTGAGTAGGTCGAGTGGTTGTCTGATGATGGAGGTGAAGACACTCGACCTCATGGTCGAATGAAGTGATCGAGTGACGGTCTGGTGATGGAGATGATGGCACTCGGCCTCGGGGTCGAGTGGTGAGGTGAAGTGGTGATGTCCTCTACTCGACCTGGCGGTCGAGTGATCTCTTGAGATCTTGAAGCTCCTACTCGACCTCTGGGTCGAGTGATTTATCATGATCAGGTCCGCTTCTTCCAGATAGCTCGTCAACAGCTCCAAATCACCTTAAATCAACGCAAATATGCAACATGCATGCAAAACTATCCTAAACATGCAAAGTGATGACAAATGATGTGAAATGGTATGAAACAATGATGATATGATGCTAAAGTGATGACAAATGGATGCTCAAAACATGCAAAATACACACTTATCACCAAGTGATTACCTTCTTTGCAAACTCTTCCTCCACTCTCTTGCGAGCAGAGAAACATCATGGTTGCGTCAACTAGAACTAGGTTCACTAACCAATTGGACTGATACAAAGAATCACTACTTCGATGAATCCGTGACAGAGGCACTTCGTTTGCAAATTTCTTCATTCACTCAAGCTCCACCCGAATCCCTTAGAGCAGCTTGGCTCCGTATCAGATCTTATTAGCGTGAATGTCCCCAACATGGTTTTCAAGAGAGCCAACTCATTAATATATTCTACAGAGGGGTAGCCAAGCCATACCGGACTCAACTTGATGCAGCGAGCTACTGTAACTTCATGACAAGAACTACTAGTGAAGCATTACTCCTCATTACCAATGCTTTAACTAGTCTTTCGACACAGGAAGTTGACACAAAACAAAGAATTTCAGCTGAGAATGCCACCGCAAGCAAAGAGACTCTTGTTTCAGTAATTTCTGCTCCTATCCAAGCCCCCCCCTCCACCTTCCTTAGACAGCAGACTTGATTCCATGCTTGCCCAGATTTTCGCGTGCCAAACAAAGCTCGAGGATAAGTTTGATAGCAAATATGATTCTCTCTATACAGATCTAAATAGCACGATTGACAATCTACGCTCTCATATAACGGAACCCTCACCTACATCAGCCTCTATCAATGCAGTCACATTACGCAATGGAAAGCAACTGAATCCAATACTTCAGCGCGAACGTTCAGCTCAGCCTTCATCTTTACCAGTTGCAGAAAAAGACTCAGTTCGATTGACACCAATCACTCTTGACGACTCTGTTTTGCCTTTGTCGAGTGAAATCGACAATTTCGTGGAGGAGGAGGAAATTATTCCCGATGGTGTCGATCGACACCCAGCTCGTTCAGACAATGTGCAAATTCAAGCTAAAACCAAGTCAGCAAATCGGCAAATTCCTTTCCCCAAGAGTCCTAAAAAAACAAGATAAGCCTTAGATGATGTCAGATGCAAGGCTATGATTGATAAGGTTATTATTGAGATGGCTCTAGTTGAAGCTATTCATCTCTCTCCCACAATAAGAAGGTATGTCAAGACAATGGTCACTAAGAATTTAACGAAAGAATACAGTGTTATGATGTTTTCAGAGCATGGAAGCGATATCATTTAGGAACGAATTCCAAGAAAGCTACCTGACCCTGGAACCTTTGTACTAAGTGTCACCATCAACCACGATTCCTTCCCAAGAGCCTTATGTGATCTCGGTTCTAGTGTGAATCTGATGCCTCGTTCAATTGCTATGCGTCTTGGGTATTCCAATCTTGAGCCTACCTTTATCACTCTTGTGTTGGCAGATCGTTCTACCCGAATTCCAGATGGGATTCTTAGCGATATTCTTGTGATGATTGGGAAGAGTATGATTCCTACAGACTTTGTGGTCTTGTCTAATGAGAAGGAACCTAAGGATCCATTAATCCTCGGGAGATCTTTCTTGCACACAGCTGGAGCAATTATAGATGTTCGACAAGGAAAAATAGGGCTGAATGTTGGCGATCTTTCTATGTAGTTCGATATGAATACTTTGGTCAAGAAACCGATCATAGAAGGGAAAACTTTCTTGATAGGTTTTTTCACTTCATCAGCTTCAAATAGTATTTCAGAGATAGAGTTAGAAGACCCACTAAAGCGAGTTTTGGTCTCTTCCATAGAAGATAGTGCAGATTTGGACAGTGAAACTTCTACATATACTAAGCTGCTAGATGAGACCGAATATGTGATGCAACTTATAGTTGAAGAGGATCTTCCATCTGTGACTCCAACACCGACTACTAATTCTGATTGGGATCCAGCTAAGGCTCCTAAAATCGATTTGAAACCACTTCCAGCAGGGCTGAGGTACGCTTTTCTTGGTGAAAATTCTACTTATCCTGTTATGGTGAATGCTTCTCTTAATCCCGCAGAACTCACCTTATTGCTGAGCAAGCTGCACAATCATCGCAAACCTCTTGGCTATTCTCTTGATGACATTGCAGGTATATCTTTGGATGTATGCATGCATAGGATCCACCTTGAGGATGAGTCTAAGTCTTCAGTTGAACATCAGAGAAGACTGAATCCAAATTTGAATGAAGTGGTTAAGAAAGATATTATGAAGCTGTTGGAGGTAGGGATTATCTATTCGATTTCAGATAGCAGTTGGGTTAGTCCAGTTCATGTAGTTCCTAAGAAAGGAGGAGTTACAGTATTTAAGAACGAGAAAGACGAGCTGATTCTTACTCGGACCATCACAGGCCATCAGATGTGCATCGATTACAGAAAGCTGAATGTTACCACCTTGGAAGACCATTTCCTCTTACCATTTATCGATTAGATGTTGGAGAGGTTAGCAAATCATAAGTACTATTGCTTTCTTGATGGATACTCAGGATTCCTTCAGATCTCGATTCATCCAGACGACCAGGAGAAAACGACTTTCACTTGCCCCTATGGTACATTTGCTTATCGGAGAATGCCCTTCGGTCTTTGTAATGCTCTTGCAACATTTCAGAGAGGTATGATGTCTATCTTCACAAACATGATTGAGGATCTCATGGAGGTCTTCATGGATCATTTTTCAGTTAATGGATCATCGTTTGAAGATTGCATAGAGAATCTCTGCAAAGTGTTAGCAAGATATGAGGAGAAACATCTGGTTTTGAATTGGGAGAAATGTCACTTTATGGTGCAGGATGAGATAGTTCTCGGTCACAGAATTTCAGAGCATGGGATAGAAGTCGATAGAGCTAAGATCGAAGTTATGACAAGTCTTCAAGCACCTGATAACGTTAAAGCAGTGAGGAGTTTCCTTGGACATGCTGGTTTCTATAGGAGATTCATCAAAGATTTTAACAAAATTGCAAGGCCATTGACCGCTTTACTCTGCAAAGAAGTCAAATTCGAGTTTACACAAGAATATCATGATGCCTTTCAGCAGATAAAACAAGCCTTGATTAGCGCACCAATTGTTCAACCACCAGACTGGGATCTACCTTTTGAGGTAATGTGTGATGCGAGTGATTTTGCAGTTGGGGCTGTTCTAAAACAGAGGAAAGATAAGAAACTTCATTCCATCTACTATGCAAGTAGGACACTTGAGGATGTTCAAAGATATTATGCAACTTCAGAGAAGGAGTTGTTAGCTGTGGTGTTTGCTTTCGAGAAATTCAGATCTTATCTTGTTGGATCCAAGGTTATTGTTCACAAAGATCATGCTGCCTTGAAGTATTTGATGCAAAAGAAAGATGCTAAGCCAATAATTTTGAGATGGATTTTGCTGCTTCAGGAATTTGACATCGAGGTTAGAGATAAGAAAGGAGTTGAAAATGGTGTAGTAGATTATTTGTCACGCATTAGGATCGATGATGATGTCCTATTAATGATTTCTTGCCTGAGGACAACATATATATGATTGATACAGCTGAAGAAGATGACAGCAAATGTGATAAGTTACAGAATCGAGCTTTAGCGTCGATCGACACTCATTTTATGTCGATCGACACTCAATTTTCAGAGGAAGTTGATATTCGCAGTTGCGCGATCGTGTCGATCGACACCATTGAAACTGTCGATCGACACCCTCCCGATCAGACAAGAAATAGGTCACCAACTGAGAATTGCACCACCACAACGGTCGAGAAGGACTATCCATGGTATGCTGACATTGTTAATTACCTAGCTATAGATGTGGAACTGGATAATTTCACAGATTACAACAAGAAGAGATTCCTAAGAGAGATTAGGCGATATTATAGGGAAGAACCTTATCTTTATAAGCATTGTTCTGATGGAGTTTATAGGAGATGCATCGCTGCAACAGAGGTTCCTGATATACTATTGCATTGTCACAACTCTAGCTATGGTGGTCATTTTGCAACCTTCAAGACAGTATCCAAAGTTCTTCAAGCAGGCTTTTGGTAGCCTATAATATTTTGGGATGCTCAGAAGTTCATATCGTAATGTGATCCTTGTTAGAGAAGGGGAAAGATCAGCAAGCGTAATGAGATGCCTCAGAAATTTATCCTCGGAGTTGAAGTCTTCGATTGTTGGGATATAGATTTCATGGGACCCTTCCCACCTTCCAATAAGAATCTCTACATCCTAGTAGCTGTCGATTATGTCTCCAAGTGGGTAGAGGCTATAGCTAGTCCGAAGAACGATTCAGCAATGGTCATAAAACTCTTCAAATCTATCATCTTCCCTCGTTTTGGAGTGCCACGCATAGTCATTAGTGACGGAGGTAAGCATTTCATTAACAAGATTCTTGCGAAATTGCTTCTTCGATATGGAGTTCAGCATTGAGTTGCTACTCCATACCATCCACAAACGAGTGGACATGTTGAAGTTTCCAACAGGCAGATCAAAGAGATTCTTGAGATGACAGTGGGAAAATCGAAAAAAGATTGGTCTTATAAGTTAGATAATGCACTATGGGCTTACAGAACAACTTTCAAAACTCCGCTTGGGACCACAATTTTTCATCTTCTCTATGGTAAAGCTTGTCATCTTCTAATGGAATTAGAGCACAAAGCAGCTTGGGCAGTTAAGATAATGAATTTCGACATCAAATCAGCTGGAGAAAAAAGACTTATTCAGTTGAATGAGCTTGATGAGATACGAATTCATGCCTATGACAACTCAAATCTCTACAAGGAACGCACAAAGGCTTACCACGACAAGAAAATCCTCACTCGAACCTTTGAGCCTAATGACCATGTACTTCTTTATGATTCTAGATTGACATTGACTCCTGGAAAATTATCTTCTCATTGGTCAGGTCCCTACACAGTCCATTCGGTTAGGCCATATGGAACCGGTGTTCTTATAAACGACAATGGAAGATCATTTGATGTGAATGGACAGAGAGTCAAACACTACTGGGCTAAGCCGAGATTCCAGTAGAAAAGCCTTTGGATCTTCAGGACCCACCTGTTGATTAAGCAACTTTAGAGTCAAGCTATTGATTATAAATAAGCGCTTAGTGGAAGGCAACCTATTAGATTTTATTCAGATAAAGAAAAAAAAAATGTCGACCAAAAGAAAGCAAGGAAGAGCGTTCCACCACCTTCCTCCTCCGCCTCTCATCCTCGCCGGACCTTCTCCACCGCCGCCGGCCTACGCCCTTCCCAACCGAAATCACCAGCTGCAGCGCCTCAACCTCCGATTTACCGATTTCTATAGCCAAAGTTACCAAAAGAGAAAATTCCTTGTCAAAGAGTTTAGGAAAATGATTATGATACTCTGTTCTAAATGCTTGGATGAGTGTAGAAATTTTGCCTACTAGTGTTGCGGATTTCGGTTTGATGCAACGTTTGCAGATAGAGAAATCTGTTTTAGGACTACTAGATGACATAGGTTTGGGAACCATCTCTTGTAGGCAGTACGATTTGTATCCTGACCTAGTTAGATAATTCATGGCTTCTGTTAGGGTCTACTATGTGAATGAAAAGAAACGCAATGCTCAGGAAGGAGCTCTAATCTTCTTCATCCGCGGTGTCAGATACAGTCTACCACTCAGAGCATTATGCGACATTTATGGCTTTGACATTGATCTCACTGGAGTTTCACTGCCTGGACAGTTTAAGGATGCTCAGGTTTTCTAGAGCAGGTTTGGTAATGGAATTTATGATTCCAAGGACGCAGTACACTCAGTGATTCGTCACCCTGTTTTGCGATATTTGGTTACGCTGATCAACAGCACACTCTTATGCAAGATGGAGCCTGGCAAGATGAGACTTTCTGAGTTGTTGTTACTTTATCATGCTATTCCAAATAGCCTCGGATTTGAGGAGGTTAACCGTGATGTCAACTTTGGCGTTGTCTTTGCTCATCACTGGTTTCTCTCAAGAACAAGCCCTTTACGGGTAAAAGGAAAAACTCTAAGATAGTTGGCAGTCTTCTCACTCCTATATTTCAGCATTTTAGCATCAGCTTTGAAGGAGAGAAGGTCAACACCATGAGATTCAATATGGATGAGACTTATTTGAAGAACTCTCACTGGCTTAAAGGCAACTTACTATGGTGCTTCAGAGATGATACATGGCAACATATGATTTAGTTACCTTGCCCTGCGCTTTCAGAGATTATAGGAGAGCATGAGGAGATTAGTTTTCATCTCGATCCTTCCCTTCTGCATTTCGCGCCACGCTCTAGGAGATAGAGAGGTTCAGCTTCAGGATCCGCACCAACTCAGACTGAGGATAAGTTTATCGACCCTGCTGGGGGTCCTCGAGTTGGCTCTTCCTCTTCAGCTCTCCCATATCATCTGCCTTCTCCTCCTCCTATCCCGATGGAGCCACAGGTCTTTCAGCAGAACGTCATCGACATCTTTAAGAGTGTCTGGAACGCCATAGCTACACTCTCTCGCTGCGGTTGTGTTGCTCCCACTCGTCGCCGTCATCGCTCTCCCGCACCCACCTCCGGCTCAGAGCATGAGGATTAGCCAACCTCCCTATCTTGCTTTGTTTTCTAACTTTGTTTTTGCTTTATTTCAGACTATTTGTTAATTTTTTTGGAACTTGTTGCACTTATTTTCTTATGCTTTGTTGGAACTATAGATGTGTGTTTTAGTGATTTAACAGTCTTACTGAAGGATTCATGTGAAAACACTAACCCAAGCTCTACAACAATGAGCTGAGTTCACAAAGCTATGCAAAAACGACCAGAGTGTCGATCGACACCACCCTGATATCGATCGACACCACTCTCAGGTGGCAACTCCCGTTTCTCTAACTTATAACTTTTGACTATTTCTCTTTCGATTCCTCTAGCTTTATAACTTTGGGGGCAGTGTTATTTAAGTCTGGGGGAGTCAGTTACTAACTTCATCTTTTCTTTTCTTATGAGTCACTTATGTCATTCTAACTTAGATAGTTGTTTTATTGAGTCAAAACTTTTGTCTGAAATTAATGATCAATCTCTCGAGTTTATTGTCTAGTTTGCTTAAGTACTGCAAATTCAAATCAATCCAACTAATGGAAAATCCAGAAAGCCAACCAACAAACTTAAGGACATCCATTCCCAACATAATCCATAGAGGCTAGAGCTAATCTCACTGCTCTTCCTTTTATCTCATCAAAACGGTTAGTGTTCATAGGACTTGACTCCTTGTTCATACCTGATAAGTCGACCAATGTGATAAAAAGAAAGTATTCCTCTCCCTTAAAAAAAATAGATAGAAATAAATACATGAGAGATTGATAGGATTTTCAGACAGTGTATAGGGTAGGAAAGTTTCCTATGACCCCATTATTATACATTGTTTGAAATGATCAATTACAAAGGTTTGAAAAATGTCGAGGGTATCAATCCAGTATGCAAGTTCCCCTTTGTTTGCTCTCTAAAAAGAATAAGTCTGAGGGAGAGAAAGAATACCAAAATAAAAAAAAAAAAAAAATTGAACGGTCGATTTGTTATGTTATAGTACAGGAATGAGTCTAGAAGGTTCTGAATCATTAACTTGATTGATGAGACCCAGCGATGATAGCCTAGTGGATATAGTTGCGTGTTTTGGTATGGAATATAGGATGTTCTGTGGGCTAGCGGAGAATTACATGGTGGTCACGATTTGATTAGAACTGTTTAGTGCATGGATTTGGTTTGTATGATCAAGGTAATAAGCTAGAGAGATTGGGAGTTTTTACGTTTTTCAAACCTCTTTCACAAATTTGGGGGAGTTAATATATCCTGATTTTTACTGATTTCTAACATAGTTTGAGAGTAGTTTTTAGAGTCTTTCTACTCTTTTTCGTATGTTTTGAGTCATTTCAGGTACACTTACACATTTGGGAGATATGGAGCATAATAAGGAATTTTGGAAGCTTTTCAGCAATGAAGATTATCGAAGACGTTTTTCACGCGATGGTGTCGATCGACACCAAACCTATGTCGATCGATACCCTTAATTTGGCTGAGGGAATTTATGTTTTCTGCCAAGTCTTTGAGAAGCCCTGAAATTTTCCTTATTAGCAAAGTACTCTCTGCACGTTTTTAGTCACAAATATACCTAATTATTTGGTCATTGTTAGACCTAAGTTTTGTTTTGGAGATTGATATACATTTCGAGAGAAGAATCCAACCCATGCAGAAAGGATTTTGAACTCCTTTTACTCTATTTCTAATTCATCAATGCAAACTATTCAGATTATGATTTGTGTTTCTGTTATCATGTTTGAGTAATCACCCTGTTGGGTTTAGGGTGTCTCAATAGGGATTTAGATGGATTGGTAGATCAAAAACCCCTTAAGATTATTCTTAGAGTTCTTCAATTTGTTTATTCTTATTGGTAGTTCTAGATTGATCACCTAGAATTTGATATTAGATAATAAGTATGCCCACCATAGATACTTGTTATTATAACTATTATAGATGAGCCTAGGCATTTAAGAAAGAACATGTAGGCTCATAGAAGGGCTTTGGTTTAGATACTAGGTGAACTAATAAAACTTGATAATAATGCATGCTTTAGTATATGATTTCTCGGCTTCTTAGGTTCTCTTAGCTCTACGTATAGAGAGTTTCGCAGAACACCACCAATTACTCTAATATCATAGTTTGAGTTTGACAATGGTGCAATAACAATCCAAATATTAGCTAGATCGGCAATTTATCTATCTCCCGAGACAATTCCTTGGACCCGACGCTTTAATCACTTGAATCTACAACTCGTTTACTTGGTTATTCGTCTTTTACATTCATTTACTTTGTCTAGCTTATTTAAAAACATCATAAGTCTATTGTGTGAACATCGAGACCTCAGTGGAATTCGACCCTTAAGTGCTAATGACGATCTCTTATTTGAGGGAGTAAGCTTAAGGTAATTTGAGCTATATCACTAGGTTATCTGTAGAATTCTTCATCTTTGATTATATTTAATGCTAGATTTAGAGTAATTAACTAGACTTTGAATCTAGACAATAGATATGCCCACTATAGGTATCTGTAGTTGGATATATTATTTGATGAGCCTGGTTGGTAGGTGTGTAATAAGAATAGGCCTATCTACTAAGGTGAACAATTGAACTCGTTTAGAATGCATGTTTAGGTTAAAAATCTCTCGGCTTCTGCAGTTATTCTTAGCTATAAGCATAGGGAATTTTGCGGAACACCCTTGGTTATTCTATAATTAGAGTTTGAGTTTAAGAGTGGTTGGATAAAGACCTAGCTTTCATTAGATCTACTAACCGGTAGTTTCCTGAGAATACCCTGTTACTAGCTTTTTATTTAATCGTTTACAAACAATCAATATGCTGTGTTTTTACTTTGTTCTCCTTTATTTTCAATCATTCCCTACTAGCTTAATCTCGATATTTAATTCACTGTGTGAACAAAAAAACTTTGTTTAAATCGATCATTAAATACTGCAATTAATCTCTTATTTGAGAGAGTAGTTCTTAGGGTAATTTGAGCCTTATGAGTTGATCACCATTGAGTTTAGTTTAGAGATTTTGTATAGTTTTTACTTTTATTTTGTTACTCACGCGTTCCTTGTTTTCTTCCTTTTTTGTGTTTCAGGTGTATGTAGGCAAACAAGGAGCACACAACAGAAGGAGCTGATCAACTTGTCTGTTCAGGACTTGGGAAAACTTGAACGCACAAACCGAATAACTCAGAGATTAGCAATGGCTGACAAAATCATCCGAGCTGATGCATAAGGAATTTTGAGAGATGAGGATGGGCAAGCTGGTCAGAGATTGGATGATCATGGACTCATCCTACGTGAGGACGTTAATGACGATCAGGCGCACCTCAATGCGCGATTAGCTGCCAGAGACGCACAAGGGCTCGGTGTCGAGCAACACCAACTGGGTGTCGAATGACACCTTCGGGAGCAGAATGCAGACGCGATTGGTGTCGAGCGACACCACAGAGGTGTCGATCGACACCAACTCCAGATTCCTGCAGCTATTCCTCCATTTGCAGAACCACGTCGTACTCTTGGGGATTTCAACAGGTCTGACCTGTTTTATGTTAATCAATTTGCGATTGTACCCCCACCCTTACAGAGGAACGATTACGAGCTGAAGCCTAACTACTTTGCTTCAGTTGGCTAGCATCCCTTCCATGGATTGTCTCATGAGCAGCAAATGGACCATATCGAACGTTTTGAGGATCTCGTTCTGAGCATCAAAGCTAATAGAGTCTTAGAGGACTACCTACTGTGCATGCTCTTCCCTTATTCACTTGTTGGGAAAGCCGCTTCTTGGCTGAAACAACTCAAAGCAGGTTCCCTCAAGACTGGGAGAAGCATCAAGATAGCATTCTTGAACAATTTCTACGATGATGGTAAGTTTGAAGAGCTGAGGACTAAGATGTCTACCTTTACCCAAGGTCTAGCTGAAGTTTTCAAAGCCGCTTGGGTTTGTTTCAAGGAGTATCAACGGGACTGCCCGCATCATGGCTTCAGTGAGGTACAACTTCGTGGTACCTCTTTAAGAGGAGTTGATTTGAGATACCAGATGGCTCTAGATGCAGCAAGCAATGGTAACTTCAACACGAGATATCGAGCTGATGCTACCGCTCTGATAGAGAATCTCGCTTGCAGTAACAGCACCAAGAATGCTGACTTTGAGAGGAAGAAGATTGCTGGAGCTATTTCAGGCAATCAGATGGCAGAGGTACATGCTAAGTTGGATTCGGTTCATAACTTACTTACAGGGAAGAAGCATGTCCACTTTGCAGCTGAGGCAGAATCCATTGAGCCTGAGCCTGAGAATTAGTCTGAGGAAGGAGTCTTCTACATAGATGGTCAGGGCTACATGAAGTTTCGGCAGCCACAGGGTAACTTCGGTGGCAATCTGATGAGATCCTCCCAAGGACTCGACACTCTTAAGGTTAGCAAAGGATACTAGTGGTTGTGAAGCCGTGATGATGGATAGATTTAAATGAATCGATGGATATCACAGAAGCTTGCGGAAGGGCTTCAAGATATCGAGACTTAGATCCTTTGGATATGCGCACCAAAAGAGACTAAGGATTTTGCTGGATATACACACCAACAAGATGATCTTCTTAGAAAAGGTTTCTCATTAAAAGAAAGATAAGTTCTCAGCAGAGAATACAAGAGTATATAAAGAGAAGGAGAAGAGAAGATGAAGAGGCAAGTCTTGGAACATACTCCAAGGCTACCTAGAACACAACAGAAATTAAAAACATAGTTTGAAATTCAAAATAAACCCTTCAACTTCAAAAGCCACAAAAATGTCTCTTTATTTTAGTGGGTTTGGGCCTTGAATCATCAAAATGGATTATCTGAAATGAAAACATAAGCCTCATTAAAAACCTTCCTTTGGAAAACTAAGTGGGACAAAACCAAATGCAGGGAAAAAGAGCACTCATGAATCACTTATCTATCTTGATGAGGTCTTTGAGCTTGAATCAAAACCAAAGAGGTAGTGACTTGGCTCAAGTCATTTGGTCGGTCCCAAATGTGGTTAAGCATCCCGCCAATGGCTTGGTTGAATATCTTAGCTCTAGAACGAGTCATTGGGACGATCGTTGTGACAAGAACATCCTCCGCTACAAGGTTCTCCTCAGCTACAAGCTCATCCTCAGCTACAAGCTTAGCTCCTTCCTCGGCTACAAGCTCACGTTCAAACTCCGGTTCATGCTCCATATCCTTATTGTTGTCCATGATCATATCACAATCGGTTTGCAGGGAACAAGAGTTCATCGAACTACACTCCAAAGCCTGCCTTTCTGAAGTCATTTCCTTAGAGCAACTTCTAGAGTACCTATGGTAATTCAACTTACCAACCAACCAACGCCCCCCCTCCACCCTCGTAAGAGAGCAGAATGAAATCTATGGTAGAGCAGATTCTTGAGAGCCAAACAAAGCTTGTAGTGGAGTGTAATGACAAGTTTTATGCTGTCTACACAGATCTTAATGGGAAGATCGACAATCTTAGCTCTCACTTGAAGAAGCTGGATGTACATTTAGCTCAAACTGTACAATCCATTAAGAGACAAGAGGGCTTTCTTCCTAGTAATCATGATGCTAACCCAAGGAAGAGTTGTAATGCCATCTTGATCAAAGAAGGAGATTATGTGTGGGAAGAATTGGACATTGAAGACGAGTTGGAGCTCGCTGCTGTAGAGTTGGTGTCGACCGACACCTACTAGTGTCGATCAACACCATATGGAACATTGTTTTCAGAATTGGTTCCTCACGAGGGTGTCGATCGATACACCTCTAGTGTCGACACTGGATCCGGACTGCACCTTGTGAGGTGAGAATCCCGATGCAGCTCGAGTCTGCGTACACTCCTCCTGTCCCTTATCCAACGAAGCGTCGTTCTAAGCAGGATATTCATGCTGCTAAGTGCACAACCATCATGGAAAAGATCCTCACTTCTCTTCCTAAGGATGCTTCTAAGACATCTTCTTCTCCACTCAACAGGTATGTCAAACGACTTGTTGACAATGGCATTAGCTCTGATGAACCTAAACTGCTGACAAGGGACATCAGTGCAATCATGTTGCATAAGGTCAAGAAAGAGAAGGCACAACGAGTGGACATAGCTTAGTACATCCGCAATATCACTCCTGATCAGACCACTGAGAAGCTCACAGATCCTGGTAGCTTCATTCTTGATTGTTCTATGTCCACAAGCAGGTTCAGCCGCTCTTTGTGTGATATGAGATCAAGTATCAACCTCATACCTAATTTTGTTGCTAAGAGACTAGGCATGACTAACTAAAGGGAGACTAGAAACAGTCTCCTCTTCGCGGATTGTTCCAAACGAATCCTTGAAGTAATTCTTGAGGATGTTCGTGTTAAGGTTGGTAACTCCCTAATCCCTGCTGATTTTGTGGTCCTGGACTACGAGCAGGAACCCAAGGATCCTCTTATCCTTGGAAGAGCATTCCAAGCTACAGTTGGTGCTAGGATTGATGTGAAGAGAGGTAGGATCTCTCTCAAAGTTTGTTATTTGGAGATGGAGTTTGACATGGATGGTTCAACGCTCACTAAGCCTATCAGTAGTATTGCCTCTAGCACAGACACACCTCCTCTAACTGCTCAAAATCCCAAACCAGAGCCACACAAAACGCTCCCATCAGCTCAGATCGCCAATGAGAATTGTAGAGCATCGGTGTCGATCGACACCATCCCTCCTGTCGATCGACACCCTCGGGATTCATAGACAGAGGATTCTGCACATCCTCTTCAGCCCACACCACTTGAGGCCTTCTTTGATAAGTTCTCTTCTATCTCTTCTCCCGCTTTACCTTCGATTAATTCCTTAGATTCTTCGAAATCTGCTTCACATGTTAACAAACCTAGAGTTCCACGAAAACTTGTTTCCCTTGTTGTTGTTGCAGGTGACGAGAAGAGTGTCGATCGACACACTACTGAGTTCAGTTTACACACCGCCTTGGAGGGCGCGGACACAACAACAATCCTCCACCAATCCCCCCACATCCTGAACTCCACCAAGTCAAGCTATTGACTCAAAACAAGCGCTTAGTGGGAGGCAACCCACTGGTTTGATTTTTCTTTTCTTTTCTTTTGTTTTTGATTTATTTATCCCGCCTTCTTCGGATTTGAATGCCATTGGGGAGAATGTCGTTTATGTCTGGGGGAGGTTCTTACTAATATTGCTTTTATTTTTGATTCTTATTATTTTTGTTTTTGAGTTTATTGAGTCATTTTCTTCCTCCTAAAAAACAAAACGTTTAGTTAGGAATCATGATCTATATTTCTCTTGATTATTGCCTGATTGGTGAGTATTGCAGGTTCGACTCAATCCGACTATTGGAAAATCTAGATGGCATACCAACAGACTTGAAGATATCCTAGTTTCCAACACAACCACTAAGGCTGGAGCTAATCTCACTGCTCTTCTTTTTACCTCTTCAAACGGTTAGTATTCATATATCTTGACTCCTTGTTCATACCTAATATTGAGACCAATGTGATAGAAAGAATGTGTTCCTCTCCCCTTATAAAAATAAAAAGAAAATGAGAGATTGAAAAGAATTTCGGATAGTGTATAGGCGTAGGAATGTTTCCTATGACCCCATTATTATATATTATTTGGAATGACCAATTACAAAGGTTGGAAAATGGCCGAGGGTGTCAATCCAGTATCCGAGTTCCCCATTGTTTACTCTTTAAAAAAAAATAAGTCTGGAGGAGAGAAAGAACAACAAAGAAAAATAAAAAAAAATATATAAAGAATGGTCGATTTATCATGGTATATTACAGGAATGAGTCTAGAAGGATCTTGAATGTTAGCTTGTTTGATGAGACCCAACGATGAAAGCCTCGTGGATATAGTTGTGGAACTTAGGTATGGAATCTAGAAAGTTGTGTAAGCTTGTAGAGAAGTAGATGTTGGTTAGGATTTGATTAGACTTGTTAGGCATGTGGATTTAGTTTGGATGATCATGGCAAAAGGCTACAGAGTGTGGGAGTTCCTTTGTTTTCAAAACCTCTTCCACGGATTTGGCTTTTGTGTTTTGCTTGAGGGCAAACAAAAGCTAAGTCTGGGGGAGTTGATATATCCCTATTTTTATTGATTTTATCTATGTTTTAGGTATAAGATTTTGAGTCTTTATGTTATTTCTCGAGTCTTTTTAGTGTCTTTTCAGGTATTCTATGCAATAGGACAACAATGGAGATGAGGAGACATTTTGGAGCTAAGGAAAAGGAAGCGAAGGACAATTTCGGATTCCGGATTCAGAGAGAGTGTCGATCGACACACTCCTGGTGTCGATCGACACCTGTTTCGGCCCAGCAAAGTCCATGATGCTTTCAAATTTACAAAAGTGGAAATTTGCCCCAGAAGACATCCCTATTTGCATTATTAGTCCCTGGACGTTTTATACGGTTTATATATAGTTTTAGATGTCATGGTTTAGACCTAAATTCCTTTTATCAAGTTCTTTGCAATCCCTATTTTCAGAGACATAAGCTATTAATCCATTGTTTTCAGATTTTCATTCAGTTTTCAATAAAGTAAATAGATCCTTTCTTACTCTTATCTTATTTGATGTGTTTATGCTTTCTTACTCAATTATGTTTTTTGTTTCATTCAATATGTCTGAGTAGTTTGCTTGTTAGGAATAGAGTTTCTCAGTAGGGATTCATATGGTTTAGTAGATGGCCCCCTTTGCTAGGTTATCTGTAGAATTCTTCATCTTTGATTATACTTAATGCTAGATCTAGAGTAATTAACTAGATCTTGAATCCAAACAATAGATATGCCCACCATAGGTATCTGCAGTTGGATCTATTATTTGATGAGTCTGGTTTATAGGTGTGTAATAAGAATCGGCCTATCTACTAAGGTGAACAATTGAACTTGTTTAGAATGCATGTTTAGGTTAAAAATCTCTCGGCTTCTCCGGTTATTCTTAGCTATAAGCATAGGGAGTTTCTCGGAACACCACCGATTATTCCATAATTAGAGTTTGAGTTTAAGAATGGTTCGATAACAACATAGCTTTCATTAGATCTACTAACCAATAGGTTCCTGAGAATACCATGTTCCTAGCTCTTTATTTAATCATTTACAACCAATCAATCTGCTGTCTTTTTACTTTGTTCTCCTTTATTTTCAATCATTCCCTACTAGCTTAATCTCGATATTTAATTCATTGTGGGAACAAAAGAACTTTGTAGAAATCGATCCTTAAATACTGCAATTGATCTCTTATTTGAGAGAGTAGTTCTTAGGTTAATTTGAACCTTATTAGTGTTTACTGCTTATTTTTTTCTTATCAATTGGAATTCAATCTGAAGCATTCCCGCACCCAGAAGGAGTTCGATGGAATGTTGGATCCACTAGTTCCTGAGATATTCGTCTCTATCTTAAGGGATTGGCCGTTCAGAGTATTTATTGACTTTATCAGTCGGTTCTTATTGCCCACATAGTTAGATTCCGTTAATAGGAATTAGTCTTGGCTAGCTTTACTTGAGGATTTCTATCACAGGAGTGAATTATTCTGTTGTTGAACCTGTTGTCTAGGGATAGCTTGATTGCGCTTGTTAACCATCCCAATAGGCTAGGATACCATTCCATTTGATTTCCCCATTCTTCGGAATTTCTCGTCTATTTGATTTCTCTGTTTCATCGCTATCGCTTAATCGTTCTCATTGCTTGTTGCTTAGTTTTCGCATTTCTTACATGTTATCACAAACTTACTCGACCACACCCAGTGTTTGGTAATAGAATGTGCAGTCGAGTATAGTTGTTTTATTTTTTGCCTGTTACTCGACCACATCCTGCTCCTGGCATGAGCCACTGGTGGTCGACTGATTTGTGTAATTCTGTTAGAATTTCTGTTTTTCCTACATGTTCACTTAGGACTGTTAGAAACCTCAAAAATGTTATTGCTTGGCTTGACTTACTGACTTCTGATCACATCTCATATGTTTGCAGCACACCTGATTGGATTGACACCTAAAATACTACAACGACATGATAGTGTATTAGGATTAATTTACTAAAATCCTATTATCAATGACACACGAAGACGAATTCACTGCTGAAAATGAAAATCACTCTCTACAAAACCCCCTGGATATGACGCACAAAGTCGGATCATGCATTGATCAACTGATTTTACACACCATTAACCAAACCTACTAATATTACACACCATTGGAAAGAAATGAAATTTCACTCTTAAAAATTCCAAAGATATCAAAAAGGCTTATTTTTTTATTCATGGAATGAACCTTATTATATGGAGTAAATACAACAGTTTTATCCATAATAATTGTTTAACATGCAAATCATCAAAAGAGATGAAATTTAAATTCTAAAGTGCATGTATGAGAGAGAAATCAACAAAATTAAATTCAGTCTTTGTTGTGGACAAAAATGGATCTTCCTTGATTCTTTTTTGGCTTAATCCCCTTTTTTGTGCTTCTCTAATGGATCAAGATTATATATCAAATAGGTTTGTAGCTTAATTCATTTTGGTCTGATCAGAATCTTTCATTAAATATGTACATGTCTGAATCCAGTAAACTGGAGATCACCTGATTTGTAAATTTAATAACTCTTTCATCTGTTATCCGTTTGATTTGATTTTACTTCGAAAAATTCCAATATTGAGTTGAGCACATTCTACAAGTGGTTTTGTGCATTGATTCTTCGTCATTCAGCAGATACGCCTAAAACAATGAACACATGTTCAAGTGTTTCCCATAACCATATCAAAAAGAGACAACACGTTTAAGCTTACATGTGTGAATGCAAACATTAATAATATGTGCAATCAAATCTTCTAAAGCTTCGATAACAAACTCACCCATATTACCTAAAAGATATCTTTATGAAAATAAATTTTATTCACAATATTTAAATTAAATTTTTGTTGGTGAAGATATTTCTATTAATTATTATTACTTATATATTTTCAAAATAACTAAATATATTTACATATTTTACTATAAGTTTACCCACGTATCAGGTGAGACTTTTTCTAGTTGTTTGTATTGAAAGAGATACCAACAAAAAGAGAGGCGGAGAGACCATAAAAATGACGATGAATAAAATTAAGATTGTTGTGGTGAGCATGATTTTTTCTGTTTCCAGCGAAACTCACATGATCTGAATTGATATCGGGTGAACTTATTGGATTTGGGTCACGGAAACTCATGGGTTTGGGTTTTTGATTGAGAGAAATGAATGAAGTTAAGTAAGTTTTTGGGGCTTTAGTAATGGCATATAAGGGAGACTATATCCTATTGACCATTTGTAGATTTCCATGTCGCCAATGTTGACCGATATTTTCTCATCTTCTGCATTTTGTTTAGTTGATTTATCTTCTCGATGGTTTATGTGATTTGAGTTTTCAATGAGGATAATCTTTCATTACCTACTTTTGTGGTCTAAGATGGTCAAAGATTACTTGAGAAGTTTAAATTTTGAATGCATAGGTATTATAGATGCATATTTAGATTTTATATCGATTATACCAACAACAATTTTTAGAATTTTTAGATTATTTTCAATATTTTAGGTTTAACTTGATGTTATTGGACATCAACATTTTAGCTAAAATACGTTATATGTTTGAAAGAATCTATCATACAAGTAATGATATTTAAAACGAATATTGTCAAGAAGTAGAAAATTATATAAGATTTGGGAAGAGTAAACTTTTATTTATTGAGAAAGCTAACTCTTTTTCTTTGTATTAAGTGTGAAAATAAAATATTATTTTCTTAGAAGACCTTGACAAATCACTTACATAAAAGAAGATTGATGGGTAACTATACAGTTTAGGTTCCTCATGGTGAAAATTACAATATAGCAAACAATCATTTTGCTACGTTTTTAGGCTTGAGTCTTATACGAAAACATTGAATCCTTAAATAACAATGGTTTTAGATGAATTTGATAATCCATAGCCAAGATTTGGTTAAAAATAGAAGAAGATTATAATGATGAAGAAAAAGGTTTTATTATATTATGAATGCTGTAAAAAATCCAATTTATGATGGATATAAAGAAGGTCATTAGAACCAGTGTTAAAAAATGGGTAGGCGGTAGCTAGGTGGTTAACCTGAGTCTAGCGCCTAGAGCGATTAATCAGGACCGAGGCGGAGCCTAGGCGTTAATGTATTTTTATTTAATTTTATTTATTTATTATTTTAAAACTTTTATAATAGACTATAAATTCCAATATCCATGATAAAGTTCAACAAATGTATAATGATAAAGCTAAGATTAAGATCTAAATGATCTCGTTGAAACTTAAGCTACAAAATAATGTAAAATTCTCCTAAATAAAACTTAACGTAAGGCTTAACCTAATGAAAATTAAGAGTAATCTTAAATCTTTGAAAACCCAAAAGTAATCTTAAATCCTAAACTTGTTCTCCTCTGATCACATCCACATTCACCACCTGCTCATTATCTGATTCAAATTCAATATCAATAGTGATATCTCGCTCTTCATGAGATTCAAGATCTTCTCTAGGTTTATCATTTGGAGTTTGGTAAACAGGCTCACCATTAGGCTCTTCATCTCTTTCGCTTGGCTCTACAAACTATTCTTCTGCATGTCTTCCATCTTTATCATCTTAAATCACATCATTATTTTTTCTTTGATTATTTGTTGCTTGCTGAACAACTTGGCATTGAATTGGACATATACTAGATTATTAAGTCGATTAACATCTAGTCTATTCCTTTTCCATGTATGAATCTACAACATAAAGTTTTATAATTCAGTAGCTATCCTTCAAAAAATCAAAAAGAATATTTAAGATAAAAGAAAAGCAAGAAACTTACCCCTTCAAAAGCACTCCAATTACGTTCACAACTAGATGATCTAGGTGTTAAAGAGAAAATCTTTATTGCTAATCTTTGCAAAGTAAGCACATGACAACCATATAACGACCACCAATTCCCTAACATATAAACTAAATCAAAAAACGTGGATGATCAAATAATCATTAAGGTTATTAAAATCAAGAAAATACCTGGTTCAAATTTCTCATCATTTTGTTGACATCCTCTCAAAGCTATAGCTCTCCCAAAATCTCCAGACTTCATCTTATAATTATTAAAATTATCATTGACGACTTTAGCTTGTATTTCAAACTCACCATGGTAAAAAGTCCCCACACAATTCATAAATCCATCAATTAACACCTAATCATGCTCGATCGTTGCGTCTTCGTAAAAGTAGAATGGGTTCAATACAAAGGCGCTCATGTGCAAACAAGAATCAAGTCTCCCTTTCATTTTCTCATCAATGATATCGAATATTGGTTTGTAATTCCTCTCCAGATCATTACAAGCGATCGTAATCTTATTTCTTACTTCTAGGAGCTCTCCAAAAATAAAACCCACAAGAGAAATGAATGAAATGGAGGAAGTTTTTGGGGTTTTAGTAATGGCATATAAAGGAGACTATATCCTATTGAACATTTGTAGATTTCCAAGTCTTCAATGTTGATCGATATTTTCTCATCTTCTACATTTTGTTTTAGTTGATTTATTGTCTCGATGGTTTATGTGATTTGAGTTTTCAATGAGGGTAAGCTTTTATTAGCTACTTTTGTAGTCTAAGATGGTCAAAGATTACTTGATAAGTTTTAATTTTCCATGCATAAGTATTATAGATGCATAGTTAGATTTTTTATATCCTTGATACCATCATCATTTTGAGAATTTTAAGATTATTTTCAATAATTTAGGTTTAACTTGATGTCGTTAAACAACAACTTTCTGGTAGCAAGATGTTATATGTATGGAAGTATCGATCATACAACTACCGATATTTAAAACAAATATTATCAAGAATTAGAAAATTATATAAGATTTAAAAAGAGTAAACTTTTATTTAAGAAGAAAGAAAACTCTTTTTCTTTGTGTTAAGTGTGAAAATGGAAAAATATTTTTTTAGAAGACCTTGAATCACTTATATAACAGAAGATTGATGGTTAACTATTCGGTTTGGGTTTCTTACGGCGAAGATTACAATATGGCAAACAATCATTTTGCTTATGATATTTTATTAGGCTTGAGTCTTATAAGGAGACAATGAGTCCATAAATAATAATGATTTTAGATGCATTTGATAATCCATAGCAAATATTTGGTCAAAATGTAGAAGAAGAATATACTACTGAAGAAAAAGATTTTATTATAGGGAAAGTCCCAAAACAAACCTCCAAATCAAAATATTTTCCTAACTAAAACATCAAACTTTTTTTTATTCCCATTTAAAACCTCTAAGTAGTTAAATTTATCAACATAAACGTCCAAATCTCCAAATTTGTTCCGAACCTAAGGTTGACTAACAGTTAACATTAACTTTGTTACAAAATAAGAAACACCCTTTAAATGAGTTTTTTTTGCCGTTAGTTTTTACCTTAATTTCACACGTGTATTAAAACGAGAATTCACATAAAAATAAAAGATAATATATAATTGAAATACGGTTAAAGAATCATAAACTAATAAAATTCTTACGCCATAAAATTGATAGGTGAGGAGAACTTGAAACAGCTATAAGCATTGATATAGTTGATTCACCAATATGTGATGGTTTACGGACACTAGCAATTGCATTGTTTTTTTTTTCTTTTTTGAAAGTCGATGAGATTATCCTTAAGCTGTATTTGATGCTTTTTTAGAAGTTTTATTTGGATTTGTACTACATGCTGATCTTGGAGGCCTAGAACTGGTATCTATAGAGGAAATGACACCAAGATAAGAGACTGTATATGTAAAAATGATCCAAATAGGAGACATCACAATATATTACCTCTTGAGGATTCTTAGGAGGTCAATCTCTTTTTTCCTTACGCTGAACTGGGTTCTTCGTATTTTTGTATTTGGCTTTGTTATAGCTTGCTTCGCAATAATTTGAACAATGTAAGATTCCCCCATGTCTTATTGAATTTCCAGAGTTGGTCTTAGATTCATTATGCTCTTTCTTCCTTTTGTAACTCTTTGGTCTTCCTGGTGGCCTGCGAAAATTACGCACTCGAATGGGTATTCTCCGTGTTTTTCCCCAAAGTTTCACTTCATTAACAGGATAAATATTTCTTGTATATGTTCCCGTCTAAATATTTGAGTGATAATATTGAGATAACATACTTGTTAACATCGTCCTCATTGTCATTTATGATAGTTAAAGCATGCATACAAGGAATACCTTAAACAATATGAAAAGTGAGACAAATCATATTTCGAAAACAAGAAAAACATGAATATAATCACTTACCTGTGAGATCTCACCGACGACATGCATATTGATGGTTTGAGAAGCTCACAGTATACCCACTCTCAAACTCAACAACCTCATACAAAGTGGCAGTACTACATAAAGTAGCACAATACCTCTCATCAACCCTCGACTTCTCCAACACTTTTAAGTGTTATAAGTGAGAACTGGACATCCGATGCCAAACACTGTTTTAACCTCCGAGAGATCCTCTCCATTATTTGCCTTCTTAGAGTTTCCAATAGATTGATGATTGGCTTTAACCTTGCTTCTTTGATTGTCTTGTTAAAACTTTCTAAAATATCTTTGTGAACATCCATGCATTGAGAACCCAGATTGAAGTATGCACGTGACCATGTCTTAGGTTGTGTATTCAACAAGGCCTCATATGCTTTAAGATCATAGTTTAGTAATAACTTCTTCTTTATAATCAAATTCCCTCGTATTGTAACTATAAGCAACATATCAGAACATGACTTTGTACTCTGAAGATACATAATTCTTTTTCCAATTTGCATATATATGTCTCGAACAAATTCTATTATCCACACTTAGAAGCTCGGATGCAATTACATTCACAATTCCCTACATAAACATTTGTTAAAAACAGATGATGGTTATTCAATTATAATCTAATAGATGTTTTCATTAAAAACAAAACTTTTTGCTTATTTGAGATGATGGTTAGTTATCTCCCAATTGCAATCCAAGGTCAACCTTCAGCTTTCTCGTAAACCACGCCTACGTATCTTTATCTTCACATCTCACAATCACTACAAGAAAACAGGTCATTTGCAAGGTAGGTAGTCCTCCTCGCGGATGCGTCGTAAATATCACTTTGCATGTACTTTGCGACGCATTTGAATTCGTCGCGAATCTCTTGTCGCAAAACAAAATTTGTCGCAATTGTTTCGTCACTGTTGCGAAGAAACAGGTCCCTCGTAGAGCCTACGCAATATAAACGTCGCAAAGTACATGCAATGTTGCGATGAATATGCAAGTAAGTGTGTTGTGTAGAGCGAGGAATTTGCCAGGGATAGTTTAAGAATCCAATTTAAACCCAGTTTCACAAATTGGATTTTTTGTTTGAATTTAACATTAAAAGTATATCGAAAAAAAAACAGAAATCAAAAGTAAATATGAATTCTGAATAAAACTGAAATTGTTTGATATTCTAAGAAAGAAAAGCATAGAAATAGTTAGATTTTGAATGCAACAAAAGAAAGCAAAATAATTGGATCATATTATGCTTGAGGAGATGGCTGAGTTGCTGCTTCTTCGAATTGTGGTTGGTCATATGGTTCCTCTGTTTGCTCTTGTGCTCCTTGTGTTGTAGGTCTTTGAGCTTTAAGTGTTTTAGCTAGAGTTGTAGTTTTAGAAGTTTGTCGTTCCGTTTCTTCTCCGCTTCATAGGTCTCCTGATCAACAAAATCATCCCGAGCATGTCGATCGACCGAAGCAGATGGGATAATTGGAATAGAACCAACACCATAATATCGTCCCTTTTTATTCTTTGGAGTAGCCTGAAAAATCAAACAAAAACATATGCATATCACAAACCACATAACATTGCAAAGAACTATACTTTAAATTCACCAAACTCATCATCAAACAATCAATCTTAATAGCTCAAAAGGTTCAATGATGCAACTTATATTCAATGATGCAATTGAATAAGACTTCAAAACTCAAACAAGATTGAAAAAAGGGAAAACGTGAAGAACTAACTAGCATGTTGCAGTTTTATAGGCTGAGACAGTTTAAAAATAATACCTCGAACAGGATTTGATTCTTTGCAGCTGTTGATAAGCCACCAGGCTGGCCAGAATCACCCGGAGAAAGCTGAGACTCCTGCTCTAAGATCTTGGCTGAAACTTCCTTGCAAATTTGCTTTACAAAACCATCAATGAATTCTCCATTATTTCTCTTGTGAGTCTGCTCCATGGTCTGGACAATTGGAGGGAGTTGACCTCCATTCTTCTCAGCCTAACATGAAAGTTAAAATAGTAATCATCATCATGAAACTAGGAAAATGAGAAAAAGTGAAAAGCATAAATTACTTACACTTTCTAATGCTCGTTTAGCATAAGTCTTTTGACCTGAGGTGTGTCTACTCGGACCATGACTGGCCACACTCGTGTTGCGAGATTTTGAACACTTACCACTTTTATTTTCAGACTATGGATCAAGCCAAAAAACTTCAAGGCCCTTCCATACCTTAGGATCCATCCACATCTGCATTGTTTTATCATCTATTTCCTTCCACTTACTTTTCCACTTGCTAACAATATCACACAAGCGGATTCCTACCTTAATTGCAAATTGCCTCTTAACCAATTCTTTAATTGAGTTGTCCAAGTTATATTGTTGTTGTGATCAAGGAAATAAAAGCAATTAATGCTGCAAAGCTACTTCTACAAATCAAAAACAAAAGTCTAATCAATTACCGCAAACATGTGAAACCAAGTGTCAACAATCTCCTTAGGTGCCTGTGAGATGTTAGCGTGAGGTTCAGTGAAGTGTCCTTTGATGTAGTTAGAGACCACCTTCCCAACTTCATTATCAACCTCAAACATATCGAAGACAACAGACGTTAGTAACATAATGATGTCATTGGATTGAAAAATAAACATTATACAATTAAAGGAGTTACCAATGTTTTCTTGGAGGGCGTTTAGGGTCTAGTTTTGTATGCCCAGACTGTCCTGGACTGATAAGAAGCTTCTCAAGTGACAACTCCCCCATTTGATAATGAGCTTGACCTTCATGTGGAGACGGAGCGTGAGTATAATTCTGATCTGTCTCATGAACCGGAGTGTTATGTGGCGAAAGAGATGGGCTGCGTTGCACCGGTTTAGTTGTCTGAGGACATGCTCTTGTAGTCGAATGAGGAGAGGACTGTGAACTCCGAATAGCAGTAGACCCATTAGACCGTTGTCCTCTATTATTGGTAAAGTTCCTATAATGACCTATTCATTGCATCTACATTTATAAACACCAAGAGATATGAAATTTTAGCTATTAAGTTTCTAAAATCAATATTAAGAAAGAGGAACAATCGATTAATAATGAACCAAGAGGTTGAAGTCAAAGTAATAAATCAAAAACGAAAGTGAAACCAAAAAGACAGCTCTAAGCCTTTACTAGTACCATGAGTGAATGGTACAAGTTACACAACAGAACTAAAAACCTAGGAATCAAACTTAAAAGAGAGCGTTAAACAACCAAACAGAAACATAAAGATGTTCAATCTCTCAATCCATAACCAGAAAAAGAAGCCTAGCTATAAAACAACAAAAAAGAAGCATCAAACAATCGTTAACAATGAGTGAATGAAAAATCTAGAAATCTTTATTCTAACACATAAAGAACCACGAGACTGAACTTATTCCTTCCTTGCAATAATATTTGGAAATCTAAACAATGGTAGAACGGTCACCAAACTAGCATTTCAAAGAGCCTTAACCTAGACATATTGTATATCAACACTTTGAAGGATATAATAATAACATTAAGCAACATAAGTATGTCTCACGAAAAAAAATCTTGAATGATTAAAAAAAAAACGAATCCTGAGACTTGGCAGGTGAAGCAATCAAAAGATTACTAAGTTCCATCACAATTCACAAGTGAGGAAGACAATCTATCAATGACCACTTTGTCTAAAACAAAATGTGGAAATAGATATTATAGCAAATGCATAACGATTAAGCTAAGCTTGGTACAGAAAAAGAGAATACAAAATCCCAGTTGACGCAGAATAATGTCAAAGGAATTAGCAGTAGAAATCATCATTTAAGATATGCAATAAATTACGCAGGAATCATAAACCTTAAAACTGTTGATCCAAACGTGAGATAGAGAAAGTAAATGAATATCCAAGGTTGCTAATAGAAGAAGCAGCAAAACAGAGTTTCGTAAGATATCTTGACAAAACATCTCCATCAATGTGATCTTACCTTGAAGAAAACTGATCTTCTTCTCACCTACAAGTATGAACACAATGCTATGTAAGTTACTGATAATATATCTCAAGGGAAATTATATAACTCAAGGAAAGTACTATGTAGTTGTGTAACTTACAGTCCTTGTGCTCGTTTAGATTTTTATAGGAGCTGCAAAAACTGCAGAAGAGAAGGAAACAGGTAGAGATATTGAACAAAACGCATAATCTTAAACAAACAAGTTACAAAAGAGACATATAAACCTAGGAATCAAACTTAAAACTAAGCGTTAAACAACAAAAAAAAAATATTAATGTTCCATCTCTCAATCCATAACCAGAAAAAGAAGTCTAGACATAAAACAACAAAAAAGCTTAATGAAGACAATCGATTGACCATAAAATTAGCACCAAAGAACATAAATTTCCAGCAAAAATAGATAATAGAGGGCGATTTCAATTTCACAACCCTAATATCATGCAAACAAACAAACCCTAACTCTTATTGTTCAACCAAACCCATTGATCGACAAACACCTTTAGAGAAGAAGAGACAGACCGTGAGCTTGAAAATCTCTAGAAAGAAAGAAAACAGATGAGAAGCCAATTGATTGAACGAAGCAGACGACGATGATGCTTTCGCCAACAGAAGATCCGAAGTTTCTCGAATCGAAGAGAAGAGAAAGAGAAACTGAGAAGAGAAGAGAAAGAAATGGAAGGGAAACTGAGAAGTTTCCCAAACATAAATAAGAATGACCTAAATTTTGGCCAATTATTTAACGCGTGTTTTCCCGTAATTTAATTGCGAGCGACGTTGCTACTTCGACGCAAATTCGTCGCAAAAGTTGGAGAAAAGGCCATTGGGCCAGAAGGGAACAAGGCCTAATATGTATGGATTTTTGTTATTAAGCAAGAAACTATTAGGTTAAGCAAAAGTATTATAGAGGGAAAAAACCCAAAAACAAACCTCAACTAATTTTTATTTGGACGTTTAATACCCAATTGTTTTTGCTTGGAAGATAAATACACGAAGTAATAAAACTATGCAATTTAATTTCCAAATAATTAAATATTGTTATTTTCATACTCACGATCTCACAACAAAAATAAAATTCCAATTTTACCATTACCATCTCAATTAACTATTAATTTTTAGATGATATGATGAAAAATTTATAATTTTGGATAAAAATTAAAGTTATTAACATTTTAGTTTATGGTGTCTCATAATTTAAAATTTAAATTTTATTATAATTATTTTATTTTAAAATTGAACATAAAAATTAGAGAAAATCAAAAATATTTTAAAATAGTCATTTTACAATCTTATTTTATCGTTGCAATATCAAAGAGACGTTTGCTCTTTAAGAAAATCTAGAATCGAAGATTAATCTTATTCGTTGAGATTCGGGTTGAGATTGGCTATTTTGCAACTAAAACCAAAATTAGCCATTTTTGTGAATTGATAAATCTTGAGAAAGACGATGGGATTTTGATTGAGAGTTTGTCGAAACTAGTTTGATTCGTGAAGAACATAAAATTGAATAAAGAGTTTCTCACCACGAACAATGTTTACCGGCCATTTTAAAATATTTTTAATTTTTTCTAATTTTTATGTTAAATTTTAAAATAAAATAATTATAAGAAAAATGAAATTTTAAAATTTTAGACACCATAAACTAAAATGTTAATAAAATTAATTTTTATCCAAAATTATAAAATTTATATTATATCATCTAAAATTTAATAGTTAATTGAGATGGTAAGGGTAAAATTGGAATTTTATTTTTGTTGTGAGATCGTGAGTACGAAAATAACAACATTGTTGTAACAAGAGAAAGAGATAGAAGAAATGAGTGTGTTATTCCATCGAATAAAGGGTCCTTTATATAGGAGTACAAGAGAAAGGTAAAACCCTAGAGACATCTAGATGATGGGCCTTATAATGGGCATCCATCTATTATTCATATCACTCCCCCTTGATGACCATTATAGTACCATAACTCCTAAAATATTTGAAATGTTGCCTCATTAAAAACCTTACCAGGAAAACCCAATGGGAAAAACCATGGTTATGGGAAAAAGAGTGCAACACACAATTACACCCCCTTATGAGTATATTCGTCGAGATCTTTGAAACAGCGTAATCCGCTACGATAGACTAACTTCTTGAAAGTAGCAGTAGATAGCGCCTTGGTGAATAAGTCAGCCAGATTATCATTCGAACGGATCTGTAGAACTCGTACATCGCCGCTCTTTTGTAGATCGTGTGTGAAGATGAATTTTGGTAGGATGTGCTTTGTTCTATTGCCTTTGATGTATCCGTCTTTGAGTTGTGCGATGCATGCTGCATTGTCTTCGTACATAATTGTTGGAGTCTTTTTTCCTGCATACATACCAAAGTCTTCTTGTATATGGTGAACTATGGATCTTAGCCATACACATTCGCGGCTATCTTCATGAATTGCTAAAATCTCTGCATGATTAGATGATGTGGGAGAGAATAAACAATATTTGAGAATAAGTCTGTTGAACGAATTTCTGGATTAAGTACATCGCCATTCTTCTGCTGCTCATGAATCTTTCTGATAATTCATCTTGACCATCTTATTTATTTCTCTAAATATCATTAGTGTATAATATTCATTTGGATGATTGATAGAATTTCCTAATATTCATCAAGTGTATTATTTGCGTGCTCTTTAATGTCTCCTTAAAAACCTTGTCATAGAAAAATCATGTGGAATAAAAACTATGATAAGGAAAAAGAGTACATCTACGCACATCATTCAATCTCCCCCTCGAAACATCTTCTTCAGAAGATGATTTTCAATCAAATACAATATCTCGTTGGAATTAATAACCATAATCTTAATGATCAAAATTATATGGTTTTCAATAGGCTTATAAATATCATTATCTTGTGATATTTTATCATAGATTATTGTCATCGTATTACTTATGATAACTCTGTAGGAGTTTTAATGATTTTCAAAATAAATATTAGTTTGATTAATATATTTTGACAAATGTGAGAGTCGAAACTCGCACAATCGAAATTGTATTTAGGGTTCCTTCAAAGAACGGATCTCTGTGATATTCTCAAAGAACAACAGAATTGTTGATTACCGGGGATGGTGTTCTTGATTTTATTATTGAGATAATGTTGATTTGATCGTACAAGTGTTTCGAAATATAGATAATAAGTGTATTGCCTTCAAAGTCAAAGCGTTTTTTGATAGCCTGAAGTTGAGAGCGTTTTTGTGCGTCTCCTCTTTGTTTGTCCTTTGAGGCGCTTTATATAGGGCTTTGGTGAATCGCCTCTCGCGATATTCTTGGAAGATTTCCAGTTATCTTAGAGTCGGTGATGGAGAGTGTCGGTGATGGAGATTATCTTTATCCTTGGAGAATTTCGCGGGATCTTCCATATTCGACAATATCCTAGGAGATCTTCCAGTGTCATTTCCGGGTTTTCCTGGAATGGTGTTTCGATCTTACATCGGTTCTAAGATTTCTCCTCGGATACGAAGTTTCTCCCGAGCCGGGTCAAGTTGGTCCTCAAGCCGCGGTCAGGCGGCTCGTCGCCTGGAGGTATGCATGAGCCGAATGATGTCTGCACGAGGCGTTTCGAGGCCGGCTTGGGTAAACTTCGTAGTGACGTCTGACGAGTTTCAATGCCAGCTCGGGATGGCTCTTTGAAGTGATGCCCGAGGTGTTTTGAGTCCCGCTCGGGGTGGTCCTTTGAAATGTTGCCCGAGCCAACGGTCCTGGCCTTAGGCATTTCCTCTGGTCGGCTCGGTTACTTGGGTGAAATCCGACCCTAACAGTTTGCCCCCCAGCTTATTGACTTTGGCGGGAGAGGCGATGAGCTTTATGAATGGATATCCAAGCCGACTATTCGTCTTCCCAAGTCGTGACTTCGCCGCTTCACCTTCCTGGACGGTCAAACTTCTGTTGCATGCAACAGACTCTTTCTTGAGAAGCAGAAACGTTTCTTGCTTATTCCCAAGGATCACGCGGACGTTTCTCTTTCAGCCGAGCCCACGCGCTTCTAACACGTTTCATCATTTATTGCGGACCCGACGCGCCTTCATAAATCTTATATATAGCGAGCCATCCCCTTGAGAATTTCTCATTTGAAGTTTTCGATGAAAAAATCAAGGTTTGCCTCATTCTCTCTGATCTAGATATTCTTCTTGTTTTCTCTTTTTCCGGTGAAGCTCCGCCGTTTCTTTTTAAATATTTGATTTTGCCGGTTAGAATATTTTGTTATTTCCTCGTCTTGTTAGACGTCTCCGAGCCAAAAATGGATTCTAAATCTCCTTCCACCCCGAGCGCCTCTCTCTACGACTCCAGTGATTCGAACCATCAAGATGACCTTCCCCCCCCCATCCACAAACGAAGGGCGGTTTGGACGTCCTCGGAGGACGATGCCTTCAACAAAGATCGAGGACTTTCTTTATTTCGGCCCGAATGAGACGGAGGATATTCAGCGTCTCAACAAACAGAGGGCTTTTGAGAAAGCCGAGAAGAAAAAGAAGAAGAAAGGCAAGAGGGCGATAGTGCCAAATCCTCCTGGCTCGACTTTGTGCACCGAGCGGTTGCTTTCGGATCTGAGGGCTCGATTCAATCTAGGTGAGGTCACTCTGCGTGTGCCGAGCCCCGATGAGCGAGCCAACAATCCCCCTGCAGGCTCCTATACTTTGTATGGGGGTTTTTTCTATTTTTGCTTTTTGGGCCTCCGGTCCCGAGGCTGGTTTTGGAGTACGTGACATCGTACCAGATCGCCCTCTCCCAGATTACGACGCGATCCTTGAAACATTTGCTCGGGATTCTGGTTCGGAGTTATGAATCTGAGACCGACATCACGCTTGCTCATATGAGAAATGTCCTTGAGATCCGGCAGGTTCTTAAATCCAAAGTGTATCGGTACTTGACGGGTAGGAAGGTTATTGACGGGTTCCCGAGCAAGGATGAGCCGTATACCGATCACTTTTTCTTTCTGGCCCTTGAAGATGATGTTCACGACGATCTCCTTGGGACAGTTTTGACGAGATGGGGGACTTGGGTAGTTATAGCTAAAATTCTGTTTGTGCCCGACGCGATTTCATGATTTTTTCTGACTGTTGTTTTCCTTGGTTGCAGAACGCACCCTCAAATTCCTCGAGCCGATTCCAGACGATTTTCTTTCGGCGTTGCGTCTACTTCACGGTGTTTCTTGTCCTTCCAGCTTGGAGTCCTCGGATCATCGTACCCAATTCTTCGTAGACATGCAGTCGACCAAGCTTACTTTGAGGGAGGTTTACGCGAAGAAGAAGGAGGACAAGGAGAGGCGCCTGATGGAGGAGAAGCATCTTACCGAGGCGGGGTTGATCTCACCGCAAGCTTCTCCCGACGCGACTTTGCCCGCTGATGCGCCTACACCCGAGGCGACAATGCCGATTGAGTTGGCGTCTACTGAGGCTCAGGTGGCCGATCTGCCCGCTGATGCGCCTGTATCCGAGGCGGTTGTTGTGTTGCCGACGACTGATAAGGCAGCAGGGAAGCGTGTTCGGACGGATGACTCCTCGTCCAAGAAGAAGAAGAGCAAAAGGAAGAAGCTCTCAAACGACGAGGCGGAGAAGGAGCTCCCGATCTTTGAAGATCGGATCGCCTTTGCAAACCGTCTCGGGGGCTGTGCGGGTCCTCTACTCCCTCCGCCAGATACTCTCTTAGAGTCGCGGAAGTATGCCGAGACGGCATCTCACTTCTTGCAGGTACGTGTAACCCTTTTCCTTCTCGTCTTTGCGTTGTTTCTAAGTTCTGATCTCGTAATTTGTCTCTAATCTGCTCTCCAGGTTGTTACCTCGATGAACCGGATGGTTCATTCGTATGATTTGGCCATGCGGACTAACATGGAGGCGGCCAACAGGTTGGGAAAAAGACGAGGCGCTATCCCAAGTTGCCGCGGCGAAGATAGCGAAAGAGGAAGCCGAGAGGGAAGCCTTCGTGAACAAGGAGAACGCCATTAAAATGGCCGAGCTCAATTTGAGGGCGGACTCCGAGGTCGTCCGCCTCAAGCGTATGTTGACTGAGGCGAGGGGACTCCGCGATAGCCAGGTGGCTCGGGCTTCCCAAACAGCTAGGCGAGAAGTTTCGGAGGTTTTCGTCGCGAAACTCAAGGCTGCTGAGCAGAAGGTATCGCTCCTTAACGGGATCAATGATCAGTTCATGTACTTGTCTCAACCGCGAGCTAACGCGCAGCTGATCGAGGTCCTTGAGAAAGGCGGGGTTCTGGCGACCGAGAAGGATCAGGTTGAAGAATGGCTGAAAGATTTCGCCGATGCTGAGGCCGACCTCAACCGTTTTGTTGCCGAGCTGAAAGAAGAACTTAAAGCTCCTGTTCCCAAACCCACTCTCGCCGATGAGGCGGGGGTTACCGATTAATTCGGGTCGCTTCTGCCTGCTGAGAGTAGCCGCCCGTCCGAAGAGCTTGACTATGGACCCGAAGCGGGAAATTCTCTTTGTTTTTATATTTTGTTGTGATATTTATGCCTGGATGGCTTTATTCGAGGATTTATAGAACCTATGCCTAGATGGCTTTATCCATTTCGAAATCTGAAGTACTTGGTTTGGATTCTCTTTAACTCTGAACCGTTTTATTGATTAGGACCAGCGTGAGTGAACTTGTTTATTAAGTGAGACTTCTCGGTTGCAATCAGATCCGATTCACTTATTGCCAAGCGTTTAGAAACAAGCTGGGGTTCCGGTGTTAGAGTAGTACCGGGTTTGTGAAGATAATAGAATTCCGAGCATAAATTATCTGATAGATTTTATCTTGTATTTATATAGCGCGCTGTTGTTGAGCAGGCGTAAGAGATACTCCGAGCCGTCGCTCATCGTAATAGCCGAAGCGTTCAAAAAATAGTGAATCGAATTATTTTTTATGCGGAAGTTAAAAATTACAAAATAATAAATGGGAGAATGGGTATACGGACCCACTCCCCCCTTTTTAATGGGGGGGGGGTTAGCTAAACTCGTCCGAGGACGAGCTGCCTACATACTCTTTTCAGGGATCAAGCCACCTCGTAGTTCAAATTTAGTCACCTCGGATTTAGTTGTAGTATTTTCTTAGGTGCATTGCGTTCAAGGATCTTGGAACGGCTTTGCCGCTTAAGTCGGCAAGTTCATATACTCTGGGTCGGACGAACTTAGAGATCAAGAACGGTCCTTCCAGATTCGCCCCTAGCTTCCCAGCGTTCGGTTCGACGGTGTTTTGGAAGACTTTTCGGAGAACTCGGTCCCCTTCGTGAAAATTCACTATCGGACGTTCGAATTGTAATACCGAGCCATTTCATTCTGATAATTTTGTATTCACACCAAGGGTGAATCTCTTCGTTCATTGATTAGATCGAGTTCGTCGAGTAACCTTCGAGTATTATCTGGTTCGTGCTCAGGAGATAGGCTTCGCAGCAGGCTCGGTACCGTCATTTCGGCTGGAATTACACATTCCGTTCCGTAAACTAAGGCGAATGGGGTTTCTCCCGTGGCTCGACGCGGCGTCGTTAGATGCGACCATAGAACACCGTCGAGTTCGTCGGACCACGAGCCCTTTTTAGCGGCGAGACGTTTCTTCAAACCATCGAGGATTGTTTTGTTTGCGGCCTTGGCTTGGCCGTTTCCTTGGGGATATCGCGGTGTTGATTTGCGAAGTCAAATTCCCCATTTATCGCAGAAGCCTTGGAAGTGGGTTGATATAAATTGTGAGCCGTTATCTATAACAATCTCGTAAGGTATCCCGTGGCCACATAAGATATGTTTCCACACGAAGCTCTCGACTTGAGTGTCCTTGATGCTGGCATAAGATTCGGCCTCTATCGACTTAGAGAAATAATTGGTTAAGACGAGAACTAACTTTTTCTGCTTCGAGGCATGCATAGGTCTGATTATGTCCATCGACCAACACATGAATGGATATGGCGAGGCGATTGATGACAAGAGCTCGGCCGGTTGATGGATCGTTGGCGCGTGCCTTTGACATTTTTCGCATCGTTTAGAGAATTTTTTGCAATCTTTGATCATCGTCGGCTAGAAGAAACCGTGGCATTTTATCTTGATGGCTAAGGCTCTTCCCCCGGAATGATTTCCACACGAGCCTCCGTGAACTTCTTTCATGACTTTGCGAGCCGCTTCTATTTCCACACAAGTCATTAAGGGTCCGGATAGTCGCCACTTGTAGAGTTTTTCCTCGACCAGAACGAAGCGCGCAGCCTGAGCTTTAAGTTTCTGAGCTTCCCATTTGTCTGAGGGCACTTTCCCTTTGAATATGTAGCTTTTGATGGGATATATCCATTCGAAGTCGCAACCCAGGTCTGGGCTATCATCCGAAGCGTCGTCGCAATCCGCGCCAACTTGTATGTGGAAGACAAGTTCGTTTTTGCCGAGCTCGATACTTGGCTTCTCGATAAACTCTACCGGAATGACTCATCTCAGGCTTGGGTCAGTTGTTGAGGCCAGAGCAGCTAGGGTGTCGGCCGATGTATTTTCTCCTCGAGGGATCCTCGTTAACTCGAATTCGTCAAAATGCTTCGCCAGATTTTGTACATGAGCCAGATAGGCTTCCATTCTTTTGTCCCGAGCCGTGTATTCTCCTTTGAATTGATTTACGACGAGCTGAGAGTCACAAAAATTGAGTCCGGCTACGAGCGCTTCGTACTCGACCACGTTGTTGGTAGCCTCGAAGTTTAATCTGAATGATTGTTCGAGAACCTCTCCCGTATGGGAAGTGAGACGGATGCCCACGCCCGAACCTTGCTTTGATGACGAGCTATCTACATGCAATAGCCAAGTTGTATCGAGCGGATTCTCCCGGGCCTCCTTTCTGGGTAGTTCCGATACTCGATGGCATATTCGATGAGCTCGATTTCCCATTTAGCCAGGCGTCCTGATTGGCTTGGACTGTGTAAGACAGTGCAGAGCAGCATGGATCCCATTACTACGATGGAATGGGATTGAAAGTAGGGTCGCAGTTTCCGAGCCGACATTACGACTACTAGGGCGAGTTTTCCATTTGCGGGTAGCGATACTCCGCGCCGGTGAGTGTCTGCGAGACGTAAAAAATCGGTTTATGCTCGCCTCTGTCTTCTCGGACTAACACTCCCCTGACTGCAGTATCCGACACGACAACATATAAGTAGAGTGGTTCCCCGATTACGGGTTTTGCGAGGATTGGTGGGGTCGCCAGGTACTTCTTGAGTTTCTGAAAAGCCTCTTCGCATCGGGTTGTCCATTCGAATTTTTTGTTCCCCCGGAGCACATCGTAAAAAGCCAAGCATTTGTCGGTAGATTGAGAGATGAATCGGTTAAGGGCTGCAACTCTTCCAGTTAGGCGCTGCACTTCTCGCTTGTTTTGAGGTGATGTCATTCCTAATAACGCCTCGATTTGCTTCGGATTTGCCTCGATGCCGCGATGCGTGACTAGATATTCGAGGAAGCGTCCATGAATGATAGCAATTTGTTTCCAGAGGTTGATTCCACGAGGCGATTGATATGCGGCAATGGGAAACTGTCATTTGGGCAGGCAGACTCTCCATTTGCCGTTTTTCTCTTTTACTACGATTAGATTTGCGAGTCAGTCGGGGTAATTTGCCTCGGTGATGGAGCCGAAGCTTAACAGT
The DNA here is from genome assembly GCA_019202795.1 of Arabidopsis thaliana x Arabidopsis arenosa. Taxonomy (NCBI): domain Eukaryota; kingdom Viridiplantae; phylum Streptophyta; class Magnoliopsida; order Brassicales; family Brassicaceae; genus Arabidopsis; species Arabidopsis thaliana x Arabidopsis arenosa. The sequence goes on from CM032917.1 coordinate 11,529,063, forward strand.
TCCTCTACCTCGGCTTTCGCAGCTTCTGCTCGCTCCCAACATAATTTTCTCCTCTTCTGCTTAACAGGTTTATACGTTGGGTGGACGTTGAGTTCGTGTGCTACAATTTTGACGCTTACTTCGGGCAAGTCTTCCGGGGACCACGCGAATATATTGACGTTTTCTCTGAGGAAAGAAGTTAGCTCGGCTGTTAATTCTTCGCCTAGGTCTCCGCCAATTTCTACGCATCGTTCGGGTTTTTCGTCATCAAGGCAGATGGAGATTACTGGGTCAGGGACTGGTTATGTTGACTCTCGAGCCACCTCAATCTTTAGCTCCTATAACTGCTCGGAGATTGCTTTCTCTTCGGCTTGGCCCAGCTTAGCCTTCTTGTGATTTGCGTCGGTTGTTGACTCGGTGACGGGGTTTCTGAGCTTGTGTGTTGCCATGAAGCAAATTCGGGCGTTTTTCTGATTTCCCCAGATGGTCTTCACGTTGTTGCTTGTGAGAAACTTCACGCAGAGATGATACGTTGAGGAGACGGCTCGAAATTGATTTAACCATGGCGTGCCGATAATTGTGTTATAAACGGTCGGCAGGTCAGTAACAGAGAAATCAATGATTTTCGTTATCCCCTTGGGTCGGACTAGTAACTTGATGGTACCGAGGGTCATGGTGGTTTCCTCAGAGAACTCGAGCATAGGTCGCGGAGTCGGTACAATTTGCGTCATCTCGACCTTCATTTCTCGTAGGGTCGTTAGAAAAATGATGTCTAGTGTGCTCCCCGTGTCGACCAGAACTCTTTCGACGTTAAAATCCCCAATAGTTAGTGTAATGTCCAAGGAATCATTAAGCGGACGGTCCAAGCCGTTAGTGTCGCTCTCGTGAAAAGTCACTTCGTCATCTTGTCCGTTAAACAGTCGCGTCCAGTTGCGATTTGAGTCGGCCTTCCTCTGATAAGCTTTGATTGATGCCGCTGTGTCTTGACAGAAAGCTGAATCTCCTAAAATTGTGAAGATTCTTCCCCGAGCAGCTTCTGGTTCGTCGTCATCTGCCTCGCGATTGCCTCTGCCTCTCCTGGATCATTCGAGGTTCGTCGCGGGGGCTGTCTGTTCAGGATTTGCCACAACATTGACCTGCTCGGTTTTGGCTTTCTCCGCTTCTAAATCCTCGATGGTTAGGCCTCCACCGATTTCTCCGGCTAGGAATTTAGCTGCCAACTTTGCCCCGAGGCTATAACATCTGGAAGTATGATGGCCGTAGCTCTTATGTAATTCGCAGTATTCCTGCTCGTTTTTTTTTGCAATCCGGTTAAGCCGAATGTAATTCGTAGCTCTTATGTAATTCGCAATCCGGTTAAGCCAAATATACTCTTGAAACTTCTAGTTTTTTTTTTTTTTTGAAAACTTCTGATTTACTATTCATTGCTTATCAGTTACTCCCTTAATGGGATCTTATAATCAAAATTACTTCCATATATCAATCATATGTTAATAAAGCAATAAACGAGACAATAATTGAAACTTTATATTCTAGTATAAATGATATTAAATTAAATTTTACTAGCTATGTAAGGTTGAAAACCAATTCAATCTTCTTTTCCCATTCCAAATAAGCATCTGGATCATTCTTTCCATGGAATGGTGGAATTTTAAGCTTAAAACCTCCAAGATTGTCTTGCAAACGATCTCTACCTTCTCTAGCACGTCTATGGTGTCTCTTTTGACTATTGTGAGATGAAGTGCTCCTATGCACATAGTACTGACCTGTAGCTTCATCTCTTTGCTCAAGCGGCTCATTAACTCTCCTTTGTTCTCCAGGACGAGTCTGCCCCAACTCTAGTTTCTCATGAAACTCTTGGCGAAAAGCATTAAGTTTAGTGTCCATCATTTTCTCAAAGGCTTCTACCAAAAGTTTGTTGTTTCGTTGCTAGTCTCTTCCTCCTTAGATTCAGCCATTCTTTTTGCAATAGAGACAACAAAACAACACCAGTAACTTGTTCTTTTGAAACAAACACGAAATGACCCTTCAGATGCCCTAGAACCCTAATTACGACAGTTTCATTTGTTCGGATGCTAAACATTATCAAAACGTTCCCAAACATTCCAGAAACAATTTTACAAAATACTAGACTCTGTTTCAAACCTGTGACAGTTGATTTCGCAATTTTAGCACGCACGAAATAATTATGAAAATTAAATCAAGGTGACAGACGGATACAGATCTGAAGATGAAAAGACACAAAATGATAGAGATAGAGAACTCAACTTTTAGAGTGTGCTCTGATACCACATGATGAGATCCTCCCAAGGACTCGGCACTCTTAAGTTGAGCAAAGGATAGTGGTGGCTGTGAAGCCGTGATGATGGATAGATTTGAATGAATCGATGGATATCACAGAAGCTTGCGGAAGGGCTTCAAGATATCGAGACTTAGATCCTTTGGATATGCGCACCAAAAAAGACTAAGAATTTTGCTGGATATACACACTAACAAGATGATCTTCTTATAAAAGGTTTTTGATTAAAAGAAAGATAAGTTCTCAAAAGAGAATACAAGAGTATATTAAGAGAAGGAGAGGGGAAGATGAAGAGGCAAGTCTTGGAACATACTCCAACCAAGGCTGCCTAGAACACAACAGAAATTAAAAACATAGTTTAAAATTCAAAATAAACCCTTCAACTTCAAAAGCCACAAAATTGTCTCTTTATTTTAGTGGGTTTGGTCTTGAATCATCAAAATGGATTATATGAAGTGAAAACATAAGCCTCATTAAAAACCTTCCTTTGGAAAACCCGGCGGGACAAAACCAAACGCAAAAAAAAAGAGCACTCATGAATCACTTATCCATCTTGATGAGGTCCTTGAGCTTGAATCAAAACCAAAAGGGTAGTGACTTGGCTCAAGTCATTTGGTCGGTCCCAAATGTTGTTAAGCATCCCGCAAATGGCTTGGTTGAATAGCTTAGCTCTAGAACGAGTCATTGGAACAATCGGTGTGACAAGAACATCCTCTGCTACAAGCTTCTCCTCAGCTACAAGCTCATCCTCAGCTACAAGCTTAGCTCCTTCCTCGGCTACAAGCTCACATTCAAGCTTCGGTTCATTCTCCCTATTCTTAATGTTGTCCATGATCATATCACAATCGGTTTACAGGGAACCAGAGTTCATCGAACTACACTCCAAAGCCGGCCTTTCTGAAGTCATTTCCTCAGAGCAACTTCCAGAGGACCTATGGTAATTCAGCTTAGCAAGCCCTAGGTAATTCTCCTCCTCGGGCTCTATTTCTCCATTATCCAAGAGAACCATGACTCTCTTATTTGAACATTCATTAACATAATGTCCTTTCCCTTGACATTTGTAACACCTAACATCACGAACTCTAAATGTAGAAATTTCAGCCTTTCCTATGTGATCTTTAACTGCAGCATATGATTTACTTTCAGCCCTTGAACTGACAATCGGCTTATAGCTGCTGGTTCTCTCCTCTCTTTGGTAAGTAGGCTTAGCAATGGTTCCTGAACCATAACTAGATCGTGAAGAACTCTTCCTCTTAACTTGCTGCTCAAACAGAATCGCCTTGTGTAACATCTCTTCTATTTCAACATAGTATTGAGTCTCCAATCTGTCTTGAATATCTCTGTTTAAACCCCAAGAAACCTTGACATAGTTGCTTCTCTATCCTCAGAAATATCAGCCCGCAACATCAAAGTCTCTGTTTCCTTATAGTACCCTTCGACAGAACGGTTCTCTTGTGTAAGATTCCTCAACTTGAGATGCAGCTCACGATAGTAGTGACTAGGGACAAAGCTCTTCCTCATAATAGCTTTGATTTCAGACCAAGATTCCAATGGAAGTTCTTGATTACGTCTCCGTGAAGTAACTAGCTGATCCCACCAACTCAAAGCATAGTCATAAAATTCAGTAGCAACAACTCTTACCCTATTGATCTCGGTGTAGTGTTGAAGGTTGAAAACCAATTCAATCTTCTTTTCCCATTCCAAATAAGCATCTGGATCATTCTTTCCATGGAATGGTGGAATTTTAAACTTAAGACCTCCAAGATTGTCTTGCAAAAGATCTCTACCTTCTCTAGCACGTCTATGGTGTCTCCTTTGACTATTGTGAGATGAAATGCTCCTATGCCCATAGTACTGACCTGTAGCTTCATCTCTTTGCTCAAGCGGCTCATTAACTCTCCTTTGTTCTCCAGGACGAGTCTGCCCCAATTCTAGTTTCTCATGAAACTCTCGGCGAAAAGCATTAAGTTTGGTGTCCATCATTTTCTCAAAGGCTTCTACCAAAAGTTTGTTGTTTCGTTTGTTGCTAGTCTCTTCCTCCTTAGATTCAGCCATTCTTTCTGCAATAGAGACAACAAAACAACACCAGTAACTAGTTCTTTTGAAACAAACACGAAATGACCACACGAAATGACCCTTCAGATGCCCTAGAACCCTAATTACGATAGTTTCACTTGTTCGGATGCTAACAATTATCAAAACGTTCCCAAACATTCCAGAAACAATTTTACAAAATACTACACTCTGTTTCAAACCCGTGACAGTTGATTTCGCAATTTTAGCACGCACAAAATAATTATGAAAATTAAATCAAGGTGACAGACGGACATAGATCTGAAGATGAAAAGACACAAAATGATAGAGATAGAGAACTCAACTTTCAGAGTGTGCTCTGATACCACATGATGAGATCCTCCCAAGGACTCGGCACTCTTAAGTTGAGCAAAGGATAGTGGTGGTTGTGAAGCCGTGATGATGGATAGATTTGAATAAATCGATGGAGATCACAGAAGCTTGCGGAAGGGCTTCAAGATATCGAGACTTAGATCCTTTGGATATACACACTAATAGACACTAAGGATTTTGCTGGATATACAAACTAACAAGATGATCTTCTTAGAAAAGGTTTTTGATTAAAAGAAAGATAAGTTCTCAAAAGAGAATAGAAGAGTATATAAAGAGAAGGAGAAGAGAAGATGAAGAGGCAAGTCTTGGAACATACTCCAAGGCTGCCTAGAACACAACAGAAATTAAAAACATAGTTTGAAATTCAAAATAAACCCTTCAACTTCAAAAGCCACAAAATTGTCTCTTTATTTTAGTGGGTTTTGGCCTTGAATCATCAAAATGGATTATATGAAGTGAAAACATAAGCCTCATTAAAAACCTTCCTTTGGAAAACCCGGCGGGACAAAATCAAAGGTAGGGAAAAAGAGCACTCATGAATCACTTATCCATCTTGATGAGGTCCTTGAGCTTGAATCAAAACCAAAAGGGTAGTGACTTGGCTTAAGTCATTTGGTCGGTCCTAAATATGGTTAAGCATCCCGCCAATGGCTTGACAAGAACATCCTCCGCTACAAGCTTCTCCTCAGCTACAAGCTCATCCCCAGCTACAAGCTTAGCTCCTTCCTCGGCTACAAGCTCACGTTCAAGCTTCGGTTCATGCTCCATATCCTTAATATTGTCCATGATCATATCACAATCGGTTTACAGGGAACCAGAGTTCATCGAACTACACTCCAAAACCTGCCTTTCTAAAGTCATTTCCTCAGAGCAACTTCCAGAGGAGACCGACCAAAGAGAGTAGAATGAAATCTATGCTTGAGCAGATTCTTGAGAGCTAAACAAAGCTTGTTGTGGAGTGTAATGACAAGTTTGATGCTGTCTACCCAGATCTTAATGGGAGGATCGACAATCTTAGCTCTCACTTGAAGAAGTTGGATGTACAGGTAGCTCAAACAGCACAATTCATTAAGAGACAAGAGGGCTTTCTTCCTAGTAATCATGATGCTAACCCAAGGAAGAGCTGTAATGCCATCTTGATCAAAGAAGGAGATTATGTGTGGGAAGAATTGGACATTAAAGGTGAGTTGGAGCTCGCTACTGTAGAGTTGGTGTCGACCAACACCTACTAGTGTCGATCAACACCATATGGAACATTGTTTTCAGAATGGTTCCTCACGAGGGTGTCGATCGATACACCTCTAGTGTCGACACTGAATCCGGACTGCACCTTGTGAGGTGCGAATCCCGATGCAGCCCGAGTCTGCGTACACTCCTCCTGTCCCTTATCCGAGGAAGCGTCGTTCTAAGGAGGAGATTCATGCTGCTAAGTGCACAACCATCATGGAAAAGATCCTCTCTTCTCTTCCTAAGGATGCTTCTGAGACATCTTCTTCTCCACTCAACAGGTATGTCAAACGACTTGTTGACAATGGCATTAGCTCTGATGAACCTAAACTGCTTACAAGGGACATTAGTGCAATCATGCTGCATAAGGTCAAGAAAGAGAAGGCACATCGAGTGGACATTGCTTAGTACATCTCCACAAGCAGGTTTAGCCGCACTTTGTGTGATATGGGATCATGTATCAACCTCATGCCTAAGTTTGTTGCTGAGAGACTAGGCATGACTAACTAAAGGGAGACTAGAATCACTCTCCTCTTCGCGGAATTTTCCAAACGAATCCCTGAAGTAATTCTTGAGGATGTTCCTCATAAGGTTGGTAACTCCCTAATCCCTGCTCATTTGTGGTCCTGAACTACGAGTAGGAACCCAAGGATCCTCTTATCCTTGAAAGAGCATTCCTAGCTACAGCTGGTGCTAGGATTGATGTGAAGAGAGGTAGGATCTCTCTCAAAGTTTGTTATATGGAGATGGAGTTTGACATGGATGGTTCAGCGCTCACTAAGCCTATCAGTAGTATTGCCTCTAGCACAGACACACCTCCTCTAACTGCTCAAAATCCCAAAACAGAGCCACACACAACGCTCCCATCAGCTCACCTCGCCAATGAGAATTGTAGAGCATCGGTGTCGATCGACACCAGCCCTCCTGTCGATCGACACCCTTGGGATTCATAGACAGAGGATTCTAGACATCCTCTTCAGCCCACACCACTTGAGGCCCTCTTTGATAAGTTCTCTTCTATCTCTTCTCTTGTTTTACCTTCGATTAATTCCTTAGATTCTTCGAAATCTGCTTCACATGTTAACAAGCCTAGAGTTCCTCGAAAACTTGTTTCCCCAGTTGTTGTTGCAGGTGACGAGAAGAGTGTCGATCGACACACTACTGAGTTCAGTTTACACACCGCCTTGGAGGGCGCGAACACAACAGCAATCCTCCACCAATCCCCCCACATCCTGAACTCCGCCAAGTCAAGCTATTGACTCAAAACAAGCGCTTAGTGGGAGGCAACCCACTGGTTTGATTTTTCTGTTCTTTTCTTTTATTTTTGATTTATTTATCCCGCCTTCTTCGGATTTGAATGCCATTGGGGACAATGTCGTTTAAGTCTGGGGGAGGTTCTTACTAATATTGCTTTTATTTTTTATTCTTATTATTTTCGTTTTTGAGTTTATTGAGTCATTTTCTTCCTCCTAAAAAAAAAACGTTTAGTTAGGAATCATGATCTATATTTCTCTTGATTATTGCATGATTGGTGAGTACTGCAGGTTCGACTCAATCCGACTATTGGAAAATCTAGATGGTATACCAACAAACTTGAGGATATCCTAGTTTCCAACACAACCACTAAGGCTGGAGCTAATCTCAGTGCTCTTCTTTCTACCTCTTCAAACGGTTAGTATTCATATATCTTGACTCCTTGTTCATACCTGATATTGAGACAATTGTGATAGAAAGAATGTGTTCCTCTCACCTTATAAAAATAAAAAGAAAATGAGAGATTGAAAGGAATTTCAGATAGTGTATAGGGGTAGGAATGTTTCCTATGACCCCATTATTATACATTATTTGGAATGGCCATTTACAAAGGTTGAAAAAATACCGAGGGTGTCAATCCAGTATGCGAGTTCCCCATTGTTTACTCTCTAAAAAAAAATAAGTCTGGGGGAGAGAAAGAACACCAAAGAAAAATAAAAAAATATATATATATAAAGAATGGTCGATTTATCATGGTATAGTACATGAATGAGTCTAGAAAGATCTTGAATGTTAGCTTGTTTGATGAGACCAAGCGATGAAAGCCTCGTGGATATAGTTGTGGAACTTAGGTATGGAATCTAAAAAGTTGTGTAAGCTTGTAGAGAAGTAGATGTTGGTTAGGATTTGATTAGACTTGTTAGGCATGTGGATTTAGTTTGGATGATCATGGCAAAAGGCTACAGAGTATGGGAGTTCCTTTGTTTTCAAAACCTCTTCCACGGGTTCGACTTTTGTGTTTTGCTTGAGGGCAAGCAAAAGCTAAGTCTGGGAGAGGTTATATATCCCTATTTTTATTGATTTTATCTATGTTTTAGGTATAAAATTTTGAGTCGTTATGTTATTTCTCGAGTCTTTTTAGTGTCTTTTCAGGTATTCTATGCAATGGGACAACAATGGAGATGAGGAGACATTTTAGAGCAAAAGCAAAGGAAAAGGAAGCTAAGGACAATTTCGGATTCCAGATTCAGAGAGAGTGTCGATCAACACCAGTTTCGGCCCAGCAAAGTCCATGATGCTTTCAAATTTACAAAAGTGGAAATTTGCCCCAGAAGACTTCCCTATTTGCATTATTAGTCCCTGGACGTTTTATACGGTTTATATATAGTTTTAGATGTCATGGTTTAGACCTAAGTTCCTTTTATCAAGTTCTTTGCAATCCCTATTTTCAGAGACATAAGCTATTCATCCATTGTTTTCAGAAATTCATTCAATTTTCAATAAAGTAAATAGATGCTTTCTTACTCAAATATGTTTTTTGTTTCATTCAATATGTTTGAGTAGTTTGCTTGTTAGGAATAGAGTTTCTCAGTAGGGATTCATATGGTTTAGTGGATCGCCCCCTTCGCTAGGTTATCTGTAGAATTATTCATCTTTGATTATACTTAATGCTAGATCTAGAGTAATTAACTAGATCTTGAATCCAAACAATAGATATGCCCACCATAGGTATCTGCAGTTGGATCTATTATTTGATGAGCCTGGTTTATAGATGTGTAATAAGAATCGACCTATCTACTAAGGTAAACAATTGAAATCGTTTAGAATGCATGTTTAGGTTAAAAATCTCTCGGCTTCTTTGGTTATTCTAAGCTATAAGCATAGGGAGTTTCTCGGAACACCACTGGTTATTCCATAATTAGAGTATGAGTTTAAGAATGGTTCGATAACAACATAGCTTTCATTAGATCTACTAACCAATAGGTTCCTGAGAATACCATGTTCCAAGCTCTTTATTTAATCGTTTACAACCAATCAATCTGCTGTCTTTTTACTTTGTTCTCCTTTATTTTCAATCATTCCCTACTAGCTTAATCTCGATATTTAATTCATTGTGTGAACAAAAGAACTTTGTAGAAATCGATCCTTAAATACTGCAATTGATCTCTTATTTGAGAGAGTAGTTCTTAGGTTAATTTGAACCTTATCAATGTTTACTGCTTATTGTTGTCTTATCAATTGGAATTTGATCTGAAGCATTCCCGCACCTAGAAGGAGTTTGATGGAATGTTGGATCCACTAGTTCATGAGATATTCGTCTCTATCTTAAGGGATTGGCTGTTCAGAGCATTTATTGACTTTATCAGTCGGTTTTTATTGCCCACATAGTTAGATTTTGTTAATAGGAATTAGTCTTGGCTAGCTTTACTTGAGGATTTCTATCACAGGAGTGAATTAATCTGTTGTTGAACCTGTTTTCTAGGGATAGCTTGATTGCGCTTGTTAACCATCCCAATAGGCTAGGATACCATTCCATTTGATTTCCCCATCCTTCAGAATTTCTCGTCTATTTGATTTCTCTGTTTTATCGCTATTGCTTAATCGTTCTCATTGCTTGTTGCTTAGTTTTCGCATTTCTTACCTGTTATCACCAACTTACTTGACCACACCCAGTGTTTGGTAATAGAATGTGCAGTCGAGTATAATTGTTTTATTTTTTGTCTATTACTCAACCACATCCTGCTTCTGGCATGAGCCAGTGGTGGTCGAGTGATTTGTGTAATTTTGTTAGAAATTCTGTTTTTTGTGCATGTTCACTTAGGACTGTTAGAAACCTCAAACATGTTATTGCTTGGCTTGACTTAGTGACTTCTGATCACATCTCATATGTTTGCACCACACCTGATTGGATTGACACCTAAAATACAACAACGACATGATAGTGTATTAGGATTAATTTACTAAAATCCTATTATCAATGACACACGAAGACGAATTCACGGCTGAAAATGAAAATCACTCTCTACAAAACCCCTGGATATGACGCACAAAGTCGGATCATGCATTGATCAACCGATTTTACACACCATTAACCAGACCTACTAATATTACACACCATTGACAAGAAATGAAATTTCACTCTTAAAAATAACAAAGATATCAAAAAGGCTTATTTTTTATTCATGCAATGAACCTTATTATATGGAGTAAATACAACAGTTTCATCCATAATAATTGTTTAACATGCAAATCATCAAGAGATGAAATTTAAATTCTAAAGTGCATATAAGAGAGAGAAATCAACAAAATTAAATTCAGTCTTTGTTGTGGACAAAAATGGATCTTACTTGATTGTTTTTTGGCTTAATCCCCTTTTGTGTGCTTCTCTAATGGATCAAGATTATATACCAACTAGGTTTGTAGCTTAATTCATTTTGGTCTGGTCAGAATCTTTCATTAAATACGTGCATGTCTGAATCCAGTAAACTGGAGATCACCTGATTTGTTAATTTAATAACTCTTTTATCTGTTATCCGTTTGATTTGATTCTACTTCGAGAAATTCCATTATTGAGCTGAACACATTCTACAAATGGTTTCGTGCATTGATTCTTTGTCATTCAGCAGATACGCCTAAAACAATGAACACATGTTCAAGTGTTTCCCATAACCATATCAAAAAGAGACAACACGTTTAAGCTTACATGTGTGAATGCAAACATTAATAATATGTGCAATCAGATCTTCTAAAGCTTCGATAACAAACTCACCCATATTACCTAAAAGATATCTTTATGAAAACAAATCTTATTCACAATATTTAATTTAAATTTTTGTTGGTAAAGATATTTCTATTAATTATTATTACTTATCATATTTTCAAAATAACTAAATATATTTACATATTTTACTATAAGTTTACCCACGCATGAGGTGAGACTTTTTCTAGTTGTTTGTATTGAAAGAGATACCAACGAGAAGAGAGGCGGAGAGACCATAAAAATGACGATGAATAAAATTAAGATTGTTGTGGTGAGCATGATTTTTTCTGTTTCCAGCGAAACTCACATGATCCGAATTGATATCGGGTGAGCTTATTGGATTTGGGTCACGGAAACTCATGGGTTCGGATTTTTGATTGAGAGAAATGAAAGAAGTGAAGGAAGTTTTTGGGGTTTTATTAATGGCATAGAAGGGAGACAAAATCCTATTGAACACTTGTAAATTTCCAAGTCGCCAATATTGACCGATTTTTTCTCATGTTTTGCATTTTGTTTAGTTGATTTATCTTCTCGATGGTTTATGTGATTTGAGTTTTCATCGAGGATAAGGTTTCATTCTCTACTCGAGAAGTTTAAATTATGCATGCATAGGTATTATAGATGCGTGGTTAGCTTTTATATACTTGATACCAACAATAATTTTGAGATTATATTGAATATTTTAGGTTTAAATTGATGTCTTTGGACAACAACATTCTGACAACAAGAAGTTATATGTATGAAATAATCGATCATACAACTAATGATATTTAAAAAGAATATTGTCAAAAATTATAAAATTATATAAGTTTTGGAAAAAGAAATTTTATTTCATGAGAAGAGCAAACTCTTTGTCCTTGTGTTAAGTGTGTAAATGGAAAAATGTTTTCTTAGAAACTTTGACGAATCACTTATGTAAAAGAAAATTGATGGTTAATTATTCGGTTGGGATTCCTCATGGTAAATATAACAATATGGCAAACAATCATTTTATTTATGAAGATGGTTTTTAGGCATGATTCTTTTACGAAGACAGTGAATCCTTAAATAACAATGATTTTAAATAAATTTGATAATCCATAGCCAAGATTTGGTCAAAATAGAGAAGAAGATTATAATGATGAAGAAAGAGGTTTTATTATATTATGAATTCTGTAAAAAAATCCAATTTATGATGGATATAAAGAAGGTATTTTGCAACTATCTTTAGGAACTTGTCTCTTGAATTTGAATATGGATTATACTAATAAGAATAGAGGCAGAGAGAAAATAAATATGACGATAAATAAGATTAAGATTGTGGTGGTAAGCATGACTTTTCTGTTTATAGCGAAGCTCACATGATCTGAATTGATTTTGGGTGGGCTTATTGAATTTGAGTTATAGAAACTAATTTGAGTTATAGAAACTCATGTGTCCTGTTTTTTGATTGAAAGAAATGAATGAAGGGAAGTAAGTTTTTGGGGCTTTAGTAATGGCATATAAGGGAGACTGTTGGTGTCGGATCCCGCACCATGGGCTCGGGACCGGTCAAAGATTGCCACGTAAGTGGGAGAGGCCCAAAAGATGAAAGGCCTATGGGCTTCCTTGAGTAAGAGTATAAGTGGGGTGATTGATCCGCGAGGTGAGTGAACATCGAGGTCAAAAGTTGCTCGGATTGGAGAGTCAAGTGGGCTGGAAGATGAAGCCCAAAAAGTTCGGAGTCTATTCAAATTCGAACGTTTGAATAGTTAATTCGAAGACTGAAACGGATACATTTAAGAGAGAATAATTGCGTGTAAATGAGAATTAAATGTATTCTTTGAATATAAATTATGGGTCAAAGACCATGTAAAGACACACGCATTTTTGTGCAAACTTACTATACACATTTTTTTACAAAACTCATAGTTTTCTCTATAATAATCAATCTATTTTCTAGTACATATGTCCTCAAGGATAATCCTTCTAACTAAATAAATAAATACTTGAGTGTGTGAATCCAACATCTACATTTTGGCACCGCCTCTGGGGACCGAGAATTCTTGAGTCGTCAGATTTTTTCTATACACTACATTTCCGAAGTGAGTAAGAATGTCTAGAGAAGATGCTACCAACGCTTCACTAGCCGAAACTCTCAAGACCATGCAACAAACTATGGCGGATATGGCGCAGAAGTTTTCGAATGTGGAAAAAACCGTCGAAACACTTCAAACAACCCAGGTATCACTCAGTCAAAATGTTAGTACTATTCAATCTCGCGTTCGTTCTTTGAATGCAGGCAAGTCCTCTGAAGTTCGAAGAACTATCTTCGGTTCCCCAAATTCCCTTCCGCGAAATGCAGCAAGTGATCAAACGACCTCGGATGGTACAAACGCGGACATCCAACTGGAAGATAGAGAAACGCATCCCGAAGACAACAACCAGTTCGTTAATCAACACGAGCAAGAAAACTTCAACCAGTTCGAAACCATGAGAGAAGTAAGCCGCGAACTGAAAGATATGAGATTGAAATTCCACCAAGCTACAAGCTAGGAACCTGATATCAACCGGGTCATCGAAGAAACTAGGCGAACACCTTTCACCCTGCAAATTGCTAGCTTGAGAAACAGAGATTCTCGAAAACTTAACTTTGAACCGTACAACGGTTTGGAAGATCCGAAAGGATATCTCGCAACTTTTCTAATCGTTGTTGGGCGAGTTGATCTGAACGAAGCTGATGAAGATGCAGGATACTGCAAGCTTTTCTTTGAGAACCTGTGTGGACAAGCCCTGATGTGGTTCACTCAGTTAGAACCAGGATCGATCAGCAACTTCAACGAGCTATCAGCAGTAAACAATACTTAATTCTTATGGATGAAAACATTTCGGATACCGACCTCTAGAATTTATCTCAAGGGCCGAACGAAACACTTCGGGCTTTCATCACCAAGTTTAAGAACGTACTCTCGAAGCTCCCAAGGATCTCACAACAGTCGGCTCTATCGGCTTTGCGAAAAAAGATTATGGCATGATTTGAGATTCAAAGAAGATTTGACACTACACAAACCTGATACTATTCAAGATGCGTTATTCCGAGCGAACAATTGGATGGAAGTCGAAGATGAAAAGGAAAAGTTTGCGAAGAGAAATAAGCAAGCAAAACCAGCAGTCACTTTTCCACCCAAGAAGTTCGAACCTCGGGAGAACCGAGGACCAAGGAAGTTTGGTTCACAACCATTCAACAATAACGTTCGAAAGCAGTTTCAGGGAAAAGGAAGGTCAAATACTTGGGTTCGAGATGAAAGCTTGTATTGTGATATACATAGAGTCACCGGACATCTGACCAAAGATTGTAGTGTTCTTAAAAGGCATCTTGTAGAACTATGGGCAAGTGGAGATCTTTCGAAATTCAACATGGAGGATTTCGTTAAACAATACCATGAGTCAAAGGATAATTCCGAGGCTCAAAACTCTAAGTGACCAAGACCGGCTAGCGAAGAAGAACCAAGAAGTTCAAAAGGTAAAATCAACGTAATTCTTGGAGGTTCCAAACTTTGCCGTGATTCCATCAGCGCAATAAGAAAACATAGACGGAATGTTCCCCTTAAGTCAAGTTTAAGTGAAGAGGTAGATTTTCAAGGCGCTTCAATATCATTCGAAGAAAAGGAAACACAGCACCTCGAAAGACCTCACGATGATGCTCTAGTAATTACGCTGGATGTAGCTAATTTCGAGGTTTCAAGAATCCTCATCGATACTGGTAGTTCGGTAGATCTAATATTCCTAAGCACTTTGGAAAAGATGGGGATAAGCAGGGCAGATGTAGTAGGACCGCCATCCCCTTTAGTGGCTTTCACAAGTAAATCAGCAATGTCTCTCAGAACAATCAAGCTACCAGTTTTGGCGGGAAAGATGTCGAAGATTGTAGATTTTTTCGTCTTTGAAAAACCAGCAGCTTATAACATCATCCTTGGAACTCCGTGGATCTACCAGATGAAAGCGGTCCCCTCTACGTATCATCACTGCCTCAAATTCCCAACTCCAAACGGAGTAGAAACAATTCGGGGAGACCAAGAAGCTTCGAGAATTTGTTATTTAGCTAGCCCCCGATTGAAAATCCAATAGCAATTAACGAAGCGCGCAAAAGAAAGGAGTACTCCCGAGGTTTCCTAGTGGGCGGAAGGTGGACGATGTCGTGGTCGAAGTAATTCTAGAAGAAGACAAACCGGATCAGAAAGTTCGGATTGGAGCTACTTTATCTGGCGAAACAAAGGAAGCTTTAATCGAGCTGTTAAGAAGGAACAAGAAATCATTTGCTTGGTCAGCAACAGATATGCCCGGCATAGACCGAAATATAATTTGTCACGAGTTGAATGTGGATCCAAGCCTCAAGCCTGTAAAGTAGAAAAGAAGGAAACTCGGAGTGGAACGAGCAAAAGCAGTAAACGACGAAGTGGAAAAACTCTTAAAAATAGGATCTATCAGAGAAGTGCAGTATCTGGATTGGGTGGCAAATACCGTTGTGGTCAAAAAGAAGAATGGAAAGGATAGAGTGTGCATCGATTTTACAGATCTTAACAAAGCTTGTCCAAAAGACAGTTTCCCACTTCCGCATATAGATCGTCTTGTGGAATCAACTGCCGGAAACGAATTGCTAACTTTCATGGAAGCCTTTTCGGGGTACAACCAGATCATGATGAATCCAGAAGATCAAGAGAAAACGTCATTCATCACGGACAGAGGGATTTATTGTTATAAGGTATTGCCTTTCGGGTTAAAGAACGCGAGAGCGACTTATCAACGTCTACTTAACAAAATGTTCAACGAGCACCTCGGAAAGACAATGGAAGTCTATATTGATGATATGCTAGTCAAATCATTGAAAAAGGAAGATCATGTCAAGCATTTAGAAGAATGTTTCGCTATCCTTGACCAATATCAAATGAAGTTAAACCTGGGGAAGTGTACGTTCGGAGTCCCATCTGGTGAATTCCTCGGTTATATTGTTACAAAGCTAGGAATTGAGGCAAATCCAAACCAAATTAACGCCTTTCTCAATATGCCATCTCCAAGAAATTTGAAGGAAGTACAGCGGTTAAGCGGTCGGATTGCGGTATTGACCTGTTTCATTTCAAGATTAACCGATAAATCATTGCCTCTCTATCAAATTTTAAAAGGGAACAAAGAGTTTCTTTGGGATGAGAAATGCGAAGAAGCATTCGGACAGCTCAAAGCATATCTGACCACTCCACCTATATTGTCCAAACCAGAAGCGGATGAGAAGCTTTATCTATACGTCTCGGACTCGGGCCATGTAGTTAGCGTAGTCTTGATCCGAGAAGACCGAGGAGAACAAAAACCAATTTATTACATAAGCAAATCCATGACAGATCCCGAGACCAGGTATACGATGATGGAAAAGCTTGCACTTGCAGTAGTAACCTCAGCTCGGAAGCTTCGCCCGTATTTTCAGTCTCACCCAATCGAAGTCTTATCAAATCAACCGCTTCGAACAATTCTTCATAGTCCGAACCAATCTGGGAGGTTGGTGAAGTTGGCGGTGGAATTAAGTGAGTATGATATAGAGTACAAGAGCCGAGTCGCCATGAAGGCTCAAGTTCAGGCCGATTTTTTAACAGAATTGCCGGTACTTGGCGGGCGGGAGCAACCAGAAAATCAGACTTGGAAGTTACACGTCGATGGTTCTTCATCAAAAAATGGGTCCAGGGTGGGGATCAAATTGTAGTCTCCCACCTCGGAAATCCTTGAGCAATCATTCCGGTTATTGTTCACTGCATCTAACAATGAAGCAGAATATGAAGCATTAATTGCCGGACTCAGGTTGGCACAGGGAGTTGGAGCCGATGAAGTGATCGCCTACTCTGATTCACAATTGGTTGTTAACCAATTCAATGGAGACTATGAAGCCAAAGATTCAAGAATGGAGGCATATCTTGAGGTGGTGAGAGATTTGGCTAAAATTTTTAAGAAGTTCGAACTCATTCGCATACCACGAGGAGAAAACACAACCACGGACGCACTCGCGGCTCTGGCGTCAATGCCAGACCCCGAAGTCAAGAGAACAATTCCGGTAGAGTGTATTTCGGATAGAAGCATTAAGGAAGAAACATTCGTCATTACAAGGTCTTGAGCTGCAGCACGGGATCGCGGTGAACGCGATTGAATTACCACCTGTCAAGAGACAAAAATCAAAAGGGGCGGCGGTACCTAAGCCGGCCGTGCAAGAAGATAATAGGGACGAAGAAATCATCGAACCAATAGAAGATATAGCTCCGGAAAGCATTGTTAAAGCCGACACCGAACCATGGGTTGACGAAGACATCCTTGAACCAAATTAGCATCCCGAACCAGAAGCTCGAATATTTCATGAAATCGACCAAATTCCAGCTAAAGATTGGGGGGCTGATTAGAGGGAGCCAATAAAACATTACATTGTTACAGTAGAGCTCCCAAAGAATAGATGACAGGCTAGGAAAATGAGAATCGTTAGCGCAAAATTTTGTCTATCGAAGGATTCTTTGTATAGACGAGGTGTAAGCGATCCCTAATTACTTTGCATTTTTTGGCCCGACGTCGAGATCGTTATGAGCGAAGTGCACGAAGGTTTGTGTGGCAGTCACTCTTCAGGTAGGGCTATGGCTTTCAAGATTAAGAGGATGGGATACTACTGGCCTACTATGATCACAGACTGCGTTAAGTATTCCCAGCAATGCAAACATTGCCAACTCCACGCGCCTCTCATCCATCAACCTTCAGAGTTATTCTCTTTGATTCCTGCCCTATACCCGTTCATGAGGTGGTCGATGGATATCATTGGACCATTGCACAGGTCAACCCGAGGTGTACAGTATCTCTTGGTCCTAACTGATTACTTTTCGAAGTGGATTGAAGCCGAAGCATATGTAAACATCAAGGATTCGACAGTAAAAACCTTCATTTGGAAGAATATCATATGTAGGCACGGCGTCCGATACGAGATAATTACGGACAACGGACCACAATTCATTTCACACGAGTTTGAAGCTTTTTGCTTGGATTGGGGGATCAAAGTTAGTTTATTCCACTCTATAATATCCACAAGGGAACGCTTAAGCTGAAGCCGCGAACAAGACAATTCTAAGCAATCTTAAGAAACGTCTAAGTCATTAAAAAGGAGGTTGGTATGATGAACTTCAACCGGTTTTATGGGCATATCGCACAACTCTTAGGCGCTCGACCGGAGAACCCCCGTTCTCATTGGTATACGGAATGGAGGCGGTTGTTCCAGCCGAGCTCAATGTGCCAGGACTTCGTCGAATAGAAGCTTCTTTAAACGAAGAAGAGAATTCTGCGATGCTAGACGATTCGCTAGATACCATCAACGAGAGGCAAGATCAGGCCCTGATCTGAATTCAAATTATCAACAAGCGGCAGCTCGATATTACAATTTAAAAATAAAAAGCAGCCCTTTCTTTGTGGGTGATTATGTTTTGAAACGCGTGTTCGATAGCAAGAAGGAGGAAGGAGCAGGCAAGCTTGGCATTAATTGTCTCTTTAGGTTTTCTTTCAAAGATGTGATTCCATTCAAGGTCGGAGTGATTCGCGGAAGCATTCACGTCGTCCTACTCGCCCTGCATTCAAAGAATATCTCAAAAACGAATATTTGAAAAATCAAGGAAAATTGGAAAGTTTCCTTAAGTGAAAATGGGCCATGGCCCAAGAGTAAGTCCAAACAAAAATAAAAAAAATAAAAATCGAGTTCGGGGGACATTTACAGAAAGGGCTCGGGAACAGGCCCCTTCATCGCCGGTTTGGGGTTCGAGGTGGATGTCTCGTTCTTGACGTCTACTTTGGGTTCATTCTTCACACGCTTCCAAGGGTTGTTGTCCTCTTCCTCGTCGTCAACCTCTTTGCTGTCAGACGGAATCACTTGGACCGGAGCGTTTACGGGACCAGAAACTTGACCTCGAGCACGGAGGTACATCCAAAGCATGTGCGGGATCTTCGCCACACAGTCAAAGTTCCTCCATTCCCATTGGAAGGGATCTCTCTCCATGGCCCTCACCTTCCTCTCGATACCGGCAATTTAGGCCTTGAGCGTTTGCCTCTTGAGGCCCAACCGCTGCCTCTCATCGCATAGGCGGCGGTGCTTATCGACGACCTAGTACAAAAATTGGTTAGTATGAGTAGGAGTCGTTTCGGTAAGAAAAAGGGTAAGAGACCTACCTTATCCATAAAATCGTACGCAGGCATGAGGAAATAGAACGCCGGCGGGCTCAAAACCATCGTTGGACTGAAACAGTGGGTTACCGGGGTCAAGAGGACATACGGTGGAGGCTCTTTCGTTTTCCATTCTTGAAGTATTTACCAAGTAAATTTCTGAGATCATATTTTGGGACACTAATGACTGTTTGTGCTCTTATTTATAGAGAGTTACGGTTTTTCTCGAAACCACAAAATTAATAATTGGGGCGTGTCCAAATGGTTTAAATCATTTTTGGAAATCGAGGAAAAGGCAATTATTGCCTTAGAGACGTGAGGCTTTTCCTATTTTCCAAGGAAGGAAATGGCAACCGTCGCATTAAAGACAAACGGTTCATTAAATATAAGAAAAACGATTAAGGCCCAAGCCCAGTAAATAAGTCGAATTGACCAAACCCGAGTTGGGGAATTCGCGGATTTAAAACGAGTTCAGACTCACATTTTAAGAGATAGGTTTGATCAGCCTATAAATCTCACAACTTGGCCACATGGTTAAACAAAGAAGCTATTTAAAAGATGGCCTTTGCAAATCCGTACTTAAATATTGCAGAAACCCTCTTGGGATCACGGTCTTAAAAAGGTTTAAAAGCCTCCTCAGGCAAAACACTTGTTCAGAAAATAAAAAGCCTACTTAGGCGATGAAAATAGTTTGAAAAATAAACTTCGAGTTTGTTAATAAAAAGGGACAACCCCCTTTAAGTGGACACAACCACTATGGATCTTTGGCCACCTCGAGTTCAGGTTGAGTCGGCTCAGGATCGACTGGGTCCACGGCAGCCGTCTCAGTCTCATCCGGTTCGTCAGCAATGGGCAGTTCGGTAGGAATCCCAGGGTCCAAACCATCATCGTCCTCGATTACCACTATTTCAGTGTTCATGGGTGGAGGAATTTCTGGTGGGATGGCTACCAGTTCAGGAGTTTCCACCAGCATGATGGATACCTCGGGTTCCACGGGATCACTGGGACCTGAAACAATCATCGCGAATCAGGAAAAATGCATGTATAACTTACTCTGGTTTGGTATCAAAATTTGAGGTTTTAAAACTTACTAGCCCAATCTAAACCGGACTCGCTCAAAGGAGGCGACTCGGTAAAGAACTCTTCGAACTATTGAGTGTTGAATGATGAAGAGGGAAGAGTGGCTAGACGATTTCGCTTCTTTGTAAGAACGGCTTCCAATTCGGACCTTTCTTGTTCCTCGGAAAAATTCTCGTCGTGGGTTTGATCCAGAAGAAGGAGGTTGCTTTCATACTCTTTGATATCTCATTCCAGCTCCGTCATAGTTTTCTCGGTTTGGATGAAAATGATTGCCCCTTGAATCAACTCCATTCCGCGACCCTTTACCTCTTTCCTGGCTTTCGATGCCGACCTGGCTAACTCAGCATCTCGAAGTTTGGCGATTGCTTTGTACTTGGCCTGCAATTCGGATAGCTGGTTGGACAAGTCGTAAGCACTAGATTCAGATTCTGAGAGTCTGCCCCGAGCATTCGAGAGTTCCTCCTGGATCTTGTCATACCTCTGATACTGATCCTGCAACTCCCCGTTCGATTTCATGAGTTTGAAGGAAAGATTGTCCAATTGATCTTCCAATTTTTGCATGACTTCAGTGGAAGAGCGTAGATCGGACTCAAGAGAAGAAAACTTATCTTTCCAGGCCATAACATCCTGTTCCCTATCAAGCAACAATCTCTCATAATACTTAATCATGTCATTGAGTTCGATGTTTGCCTGAACCAAGGGTTACAAAGGTGAATTAGCGTATAAGCGAAAGAGTGGAGCTTAAAGGTCACAAATAAAGAGAGCTAACCCGAGATGAGTGATGGGCGTGAAGTAGGAATCGCTCGCGAATTGCAGGACGCCACCTGTCAAAGGTTGGCAGGATTGTGTCTTTCCGAGTCTTGAAGCATTGGAAGAAGTTTCCCTCTGTTTCCATCGCTGTCAAAGTAATAAAGAGATTCGAACCCGTGTATGAGAAGTTAGGCCGATGAATCAAACGATGTAGCAAGTAAAGAGGATAAATGGTAATTTCTAACCTGCAAGTGATTTGGTTTGAGGAACTAGAACGGCCTTAGACTTAGGGTTGGCATCTCGGGGCTCAGCCTCTTCCTGTCGAGGATCTGCACTCCGACCAGTCTTTTCACCCCCAGATCTAGAAGAAGAAGATGCGATGACTGGAGGAGGGGGACCCATTGATCGAGGTGGGGGAGATGATCGAGGAGAGCGATCAGTTCGGGGTCTCGTCCTATCTCTCTTAGGAGAGGAACTGCTGCGAGTTGGTCTTTCTCTCTTTTTCCGAAGCAAGTCTGCTATCGGTTCATTGCTTAACCTAGTCCGAGAAGCGGGCCGAGGTGAGTCACGACGTGGTGATCGGTCTCTACGAGGTGACCGGCCGCCATGACCTTCACGGTGAGGTGTCGACAGCTACCATCGTCGACCAGCAGAGTTCTACTGTATTCTTTCTTGTCGACAGCAGACTGAAGGAATGACTTGTTCGCCTCACAAGCCTCTGTCATCGGCTTGGATAACGTCTTTCGACGGGAAGCTATAGCCCAAGTAGAAGTTCCGTGAGGTAGAGGTGGAGGTGGTGGAAGTTGGAGTAGTTGTCTGGGTGGACTCATTCTAAGCTTATGATTGGCCTCAATGAACCGATCAAGAGTGAAAGAGTTCCAGAGGGTCTCTCCCTCGATAACAATCTTGAAGAATTCAACGAATTCTACGGTCGGGAGAGTTCGAGCAATGAAAGCTGCGAAGTGGAAATCATAAAGTCGATTAAATAAAAGAAAAAAATAAGCAAAAAGGCATATACGACCTAATTTCTACCAGGTTTCGCAGACCACTTCGATGGGAGCACATCGGAAAGATTTCCAATCGAGGCAGGGGTTTTCTTAATCAAGAACCAAAGATGGTGCCAATTCTCATCCTTGTTTGGGAGATTCGAGATGAGATTTCTGTTGGCGTTCGGGTATGCTGAAAAGTACCTGGTTTTCTTCGACGAACTCCTAACACTGAGAAGTTCGTTCAACTCGGGAACCCCGATGACGAAACCGGCCTCCGCCGCGATGGTAATAATACATAGGATGGTTCAGAGGAGATTAGGGGTCAATTGAGGTAGGGCGATTTCAAGAGCAGCCAAATACCGAACCAAAGCTTCGGGAAGGGGGAAGGTCAATCCGCAACCTTTGAAGTAGATTTTGTAAACGCAAAAGAATCCGGGACGGTGGTCCTCCGGCGATTCGGTGGGCTCTGGCATCTGTGAATCCCTCATAACTTCGGGTGGGATTCGGCAGAGTTCTCTCAGTCGGTTAAGGGATTGAAGAGTGCATGTAGATTGATAATGTGGACTGGCGATGTCATTCGGCCGGGTGTAAAGGTCATTACTAGAGCCACCTTCTTTAAAATATGGAGATTCAGGCCTTTTGTTTTCAGAATTCATCGTAAGAAAATGAACAGTCTGGGGGTTCGAAGGAGAGAAATGCAGAGAGGAAGAAGAAAGGAACTTTGTTCTAAAAGAAAGATAAAGAGTGAAAAATAATAAGGAGAGAGTAAAGTGAATTTACCTTACGCAAGCTAGAGATGATGACGGAACCGCCTTGGGAGTCGTGGGGGAAGTGGAAGAGTTTTCCCCGTTTTAATAGTAAATAATTGATTTGCGGTCATAGTTGTGACATATGTCACGAGAGTAATTATGGGTGATTCCAGAATCATAGGAATGACGTGATTTTGGCGGGAAATCAGAGAGTCATTTGGAGCAATCTTTGCCCATTAGAGCATTAAAGTCTTCTGATTTGGAGTATCACTTCGAAAGACTTGGGGGGCTAATTGTTGGTGTCCGATCCCGCACCATGGGCTCGGGACCGGTCAAAGATTGCCACGTAAGTGGGAGAGGCCCAAAAGATGAAAGGCCTATGGGCTTCCTTGAGTAAGCGTATAAATGGGGTGATTGATCCGCGAGGTGAGTGAGACATCGAGGTGAAAAGTTGCCTGGATTGGAGAGTCAAGTGGGTTGGAAGATGAAGCACAAGAAGTTCGGAGTCAATTCAAATTCGAACGTTTGAATAGTTAATTCGAAGACTGAAACAAATGCATTTAAGAGAGAATAATTGCATGTAAATGAGAATTAAATGTATTCTTTGAGTATAAATTATGGGTCAAAGACCATGTAAAGAGACACACATTTTTGTGCAAACTTACTATACACATTTTCTTACAAAACTCATAGTTTTCTCTAAAATCATCAATCTATTTTCTAGTACATTTGTCCTCAAGCATAATCCTTCTCACTAAATAAATAAATACTTGAGTGTGTGAATCCGACATCCACAGAGACTATATCCTATTGACCAGTTGTAGATTTCCAAGTCGCCAATGTTGACCGATATTTTCTCATCTTCTATATTTTGTTTAGTTGATTTATCTTCTCGATGGTTTATGTGATTTGAGTTTTCAATGAGGATAATCTTTCATTACCTACTTTTGTGGTCGAAGATGGTCAAAGATTACTTGAGAAGTTTAAATTTTGAATGCATAGGTATTATAGATGCATATTTAGATTATATATCCTTGATACCGATAGGTTTAACTTGATGTTGTTAGACAACAACATTCTAGCAGCAAGCCGTTATATTTACGAAAGAATCGATCATACAACTATTGATATTTAAAACGAATATTGTCAAGAATTAGAAAATTATATAAGATTTGGAAAGATTCAAAATTTATTTTATGAGAAAGCAAACTCTTTGTCTTTGTGTTAAATGTGAAAATAGAAAAATATTTTCTTTGAAGAACTTGATGAATCACTTATATAAATAAGGATTGATGGTTAACTATTCGGTTTGGGTTCCTCATGGCGAAGATTATAATATGGCAAACAATCATTTTTCTTATGAAGATATTTTTATGCTCAAGTCTTATATGGAGACAGTGACTCCTTAAATAACAAATATTTTAGATGTTGATAATCCATAGCCAAGATTTGGTTCAAATATAGAAAAAAGTATAATTCTGAAGAAAAATATTTATTATATTATGAATGCCGCAAAAAAAATCCAATTTGTGATAGATATAAAGAAGATCTCTTGCAACTATCCTTAGCAACTTGTGTCATGAGTTTGAATATGGATTATATCAAAGAGAATAGAGGCGGTAGACCATAAAAATGACGATGAATAAGACTAAAATTATGGTGGTGAGCATGATTGTTTTTGTTTATTCACATGATCTGAATTGATATCGGGTGAGCTTATTATATTTGGATCTTGAAAACTCATGGGTTCTGAGTTTTGTATTGAGAGAAATGAATAAAATGAAATACTTTTTTTAGGTTTCCGTAATGACATTTAAGAGAGACTATATCATATTGAACACTTGTAGATTTCGAAGTCGCCGATGTTGACCAATATTTTCTTATTATTTTGTTTATGTGATTTGAGTTTTCAACGAGGATGGATAACCTTTCATTATCTACTTTTGTAGTCTAAGATGGTCAAACATTACTTGAGAATTTTAAATTATGCATGCATAGGTATAATAGATGCATAGTTAGATTTTATATCCTTGATACCAACAACAATTTTTTGAATTTTGAGATTCTTTTAATATTTTATGTTTAACTTGATGTCGTTGGACAACAATATTTTACCAAAAAGATGTTATTTAAAACGAATATTGGCAAGAATAAGAAAATTATATAAGATTTGGAAGTAGTAAACTTTTATTTCTTGAGAAAGCAAACTCTTTGTCTTTGTGTTAAGTGTGAAAATTTAAAACAATTTCTAAAAAGACCTTGACAAATCACTTGTATAAAAAAAGATTAACGGTTAACTATTCGGTTTGGGTTCCTCATGACGAAGATTACAATATAGCAAACAATCATTTTGCTTATGAAGATGGTTTTAGGCCTGAGTCTTATACGAAGACAGTGAGTCTTTAAATAACTATGATTTTAGATGAAGTTGATAATCCATAGCCAAGCTTTGGTCAAAATATAGAAGAAGAGTATAATGATGAATAATTTGTTTTTATTATATTATGAATGCTGTAAAAAAAAAAATCAATTTATAATGGATATAATGAAGATCTTTTGGAACAATGTTTAGCAGTTTGTCTCATGAGTTTGAATATGGATTTTGTCATCAAAAATAGAGGTGAAGAGACAATAAAAATAACGATGAATAAGATAAAGATTGTGGTGGTGAGCATGATTTTTTTGTTTATAGCGAAGCTCACATGATCTGAATTGATACCGGATGGCCTTATTGAATTTGATTCACGGAACATCATGAAAGGTTCTAGTTTTTTATTGAAAGAAATGAATTAAGTGAAAGAAGTTTTAAAGGTTTTAGTAATGGCATATAAGGGAGACTATATCCTACTGAACATTTGTAGATTTCCAAGTCGCCAATGTTGACTGATATTTTCTCATCTTCTGCATTTTGTTTAGGTTATTTATCTTCTCGATGGTTAATGTGATTTAAGTTTTCAATGAGGGTAAGCTTTCATTATCTACTTTTGTAGGCTAAGATTATCAAATATTACTTGAGAAGTTTAAATTTTGAATGCATAGGTATGATAAATGCATATTTAGATTTTATATCCTTTATACCAACAACAATTTTTAGAAATTTGAGATTATTTTCAATATTTTAGGTTTAACTTGATGTTATTGGACAACAACATTTTAGCTAAAATACGTTATATGTATGAAAGAATCTATCATAGAAGTAATGATATTTAAAACGAATATTGTCAAGAAGTAGAAAATTATATAAGATTTGGGAAGAGTAAACTTTTATTTATTGAAAAAACTAACTCTTTGTCTTTGTGTTAAGTGTGAAAATAAAAAATTATTTTCTTAGAAGACCTTGACAAGTCACTTACATAAAAGAAGATTGATGGGTAACTATACAGTTTGGATTCCTCATGGTGAAAACTACAATATAGCAAACAATCATTTTGCTATGTTTTAAGGCTTGAATCTTATACGAAAACAGTGAATCCTTAAATAACAATGGTTTTAGATGAATTTGATAATCCATAGCCAAGATTTGGTTAAAATATAGAAGAAGATTATAATGATGAAGAAAAAGGTTTTATATATTATGAATGCTGTAAAAAATCCAATTTATGATGGATATAAAGAAGGTCTTTAGAACCAGTGTTAAAAAATGGGTAGACGGTAGCTAGGTGGTCAACATGGGCCTAGCGCCTAGAGCGATTAATCAGGGCCGAGGCGGAGCCTAGACGTTAATGTATTTTTATTTAATTTTATTTATTTATTATTTTTAAACTTTTATAATAGAGCATAAATTCCAATATCCATGATAAAGTTCAATAAATGTATAATGATAAAGCTAAGATTAAGATCTAAATGATCTCGTTGAAACCTAAGCTACAAATTAATGTAAAATTCTCCTAAATAAAACTTAACGTAAAGCTTAACCTAATGAAAACTAAGAGTAATCTTAAATCTTTGAAAAACCAAAAGTAATCTTAAATCTTAAACTTCTTCTCCTCTGATCACATCCACATTCACCACCTGCTCATTATCTGATTCAAATTCAATATCAATAGTGATATCATGCTCTTCATGAGATTCAAGATCTTCTCTAGGTTTCTCATTTGGAGTTTGGTAAACAGGCTCACCATTAGGCTCTTCATCTCTTTCGCTTGGCTCTACAAACTATTCTTCTGCATCTCTTTCATCTTTATCATCTTAAATCACATCATTATTTTTTCTTTGATCATTTGTTGCTTGTTGAACAACTTGGCATTGAATTGGACATATACTAGATTATTAAGTCGATTAACATCTAGTCTATTCCTTTTCCATGTATGAATCTGCAACATAAAGTCTTATAATTCAGTAGCTATCCTTCAAAAAATCAAAAAGAATATTTAAGATAAAAGAAAAGCAAGAAACTTACCCCTTCAAAAGCACTCCAATTACGTTCACAACTAGATGAGCTAGGTGTTAAAGAGAGAATCTTTATTGCTAATCTTTGCAAAGTAGGCACATGACAACCATATAATGACCACCAATTTCCTAAAATATAAACTAAATCAAGAAACGTGGATGTTCAAATAATCATTAAGGTTATTAAAATCAAGAAAATACCTGGTTCAAATTTCTCATCATTTTGTTGACATCCTCTCAAAGTTATAGCTCTCCCGAAAGCTCCAGACTTCATCTTATAATTATTAAAGTTATCATTGACGACTTTAGCTTGTATTTCAAACTCACCATGGTAAACAGTCCCCACACAATTCATAAATCCATCAATTAACACCTAATCATGCTCGATCGTTGCGTCTTCGTAAAAGTAGAATGGGTTCAATACAAAGGCGCTCATGTGCAAACAAGAGTCAAGTCTCCCTTTCATTTTCTCATCAATGATATCAAATATTGGTTTGTAATTCCTCTCCAGATTATTACAAGCGATCGTAATCTTATTTCTTACTTCTAGGAGCTCTCCAAAAATAAAACCCACGAAAGGCTTGTTTTCTCCATCAGCTAGTCTTAGCAATTTCACTAAAGGTCCAAAATCTTCAACACAAACATCACACCACTCCAAAACGCAGGACTCATAACGGTTAAGAAACAAGTTTTCCCCTTTGTAGTCGTCGAATGTTTGCATTTTTCCCATTCTTCACAGCTGAACATCGACGTTAATTCTGTTTTTTTTTTCTCTAACAAGCTTTGCAACGTCAAGAAAATATTAGCAAATCGCGTTGCTCCCCATCGCACAATATCCCTCCTCTTGATGTGAAATCTCATCATTGATAAGGTTTTATGATGAGCATAAATAAAAACAATAAGACTTTTGGCTTGCTCAATAATCTTTGAAAACTTAGGCAGCTTAGAAATGGCTTCAAGCATCATATCAACCGTATGAGCAGCATAACCTGTCCAAAAAATATTTGGCCTCTTTTCTTTAAGCATCTTTGCTGCTGCAACATTATTGAGCGCATTATCTATAACCACTTAAACAACATTCTTCGCACCAACATCTGCAATGCATCGATCAACATACTCAAAGATGTATATCCCTGTGTGAGAATTTGTGGAAGCGTCTTAAGAAGACAGAAAACATTTTCCTCCCTTAGAATTAACACATAGATTCATTATGCTCCTTCTTTTCATGTCGCTCCATGCATCAGTCATGACACCGTTTTGTTTCCATCCTGCCTTTTGAGTCTTTAAGAGCACTTTAGGTCTTTCTTGTTCCTCCTTTAACAGTGGTTCCCTTAATTGATATTGAGTTGGAGGAACCCGTCAGGTCCAAACTGTCACTGAGCCTCACAAAACATCCTAAAAGCATCATTATCAATGGCATTACAAGGAATACCTTATTAATACATCCATCTTGCACAATACATCCATCTTGCACAATATTGATGTTCTGTTGTCTTATTTGCGTACCAACACAGCTTCAGGACCAATATATGTTGCAAACTTATTCATCTTCAAGCTTCTACATATCTATATTCACTTTAGCCCTTAGGAGATCACCTTCATGTTTTTTGCTCATCTTATTTTTCCTTGCTTTTATGATTGCATTTCTACACTTAATTTAATCCTCTTTTAATGACTTCGGACATGCAACAACATTTCCTGGGAGGTGGGCAATGTGTTCTTTAATCCGATACACTCCTCCAGACATCTCTTTCAAACACAACTTGCATTTAATCCTATCTGGATTCTTTGGATTACACACAATCTCATATTCCCAACCAATACCATTCGAGTTTCTCTTAAGTGATGGTGTTACGTCTGAACCTACATATGTTGGAGCTGGTGGATCCATAAATGTCTGCAGCCTCTTGAACAAAAACAAAAACAGTAACAATGAGAAACCGATTTAAAACAAAGACACAAACAGAGTAATTGATCACAAAAAAGGCAGAAACAATTTTGAGTAGATATAGTAACAGATCATAAACGTTAAAATAATATCCTATGACTATGATGAGAAAGACAAATTGACTAAAACCAAAATAGAGCTAGAAGTACGATTCCAATTTCCACCAATTACTTCTCTTACAAGTACAAAAATTGAGAATTAAAGAGTATGAAAAGAAATAAAGAGACACAACAGTCAAAAGCAATCCAAGATGATGATTTGTGTTATGTTAATCCCATATAAGAGAGAAAACAGAGAGATGTAGGAAACTGTTTAAAAAATTAGTCAGTTAACCGTAGTCCACATTTTTAGACTCTCGGTTATTATCTTTTCATAACTGTTTTCTACTATTATAACTTTTTGGTTTGCAAAACTTAATCGACATAGAGTAAGAAAAATTGTAATTTTTTGAAACCAAACTAAACTAGACTAAACCGAAAGAATTGACCGAATTGGCTGATTTGTACCGAATTGCACAGCCTGGAGTGGATGTCCTATTTGTTTTACCAAAACTTTAGAAATCACGGCGGCTGACCATAAGTAAGCACTTAGGCGTCCGACTAGGTGGCGACTAGGACGATTTTTAGAACATTGTTTAGAACTATCTTTAGCAACTTGTCTCATGAATTTGAATATGAATTATATCAATAGAATAGAGGTGGAGAAAAATAAAAATTACGATAAATAAGATTAAGATTGTGGGGTAAGCTTAATTTTTCTATTTATAGCGAAGCTCACATGATCTGAATTGATACTGGATGGGCTTATTGAATTTGAGTCAAAGAAACTCATGGGTCCGGGTTTTTGATTGAAAGAAATGAATGAAGTGAAGTAAGTTTTTGGGGGTTTAGTAATGGTATATAAGGGAGATTATATCCTATCGATCATTTGTAGATTTCCAATTCGCCAATGTAGACTGATATTTTCTCATCTTCTGCATTTTATTTAGTTGATTTATCTAATCGATGGTTAATGTGATTTGAGTTTTCAATGGGGTAAGCTTTCATTATTTACTTTTGTAGTCTAAGATGGTCAAAGATTACTTGAGAAGTTTAAATTTTGAATATATACATATTATAGATGCATATTTAGATTATATATCCTTGATACCAACATCATTTTGAGAATTTCGAGATTATTTTTAATATTTTACGTTTAACTTGATGTCGTTAGACAACAACATTCTAGCAACAACATGATATATTTATGAACGTATCGATCATACAACTAATGATATTTAAAACGAATATTGTCAAGAATTAGAAAATTATATAAAATTTAGAAAGAGTAAACATTTTTTTTATGAAAAAGCAAACTCTTTGTCTTTGTGTGAAGTGTGAAAATGGAAAAATATTTTTTTAGAAGAACTTGATGAATCACTTATATAAAAGAAGATTGATGGTTAACTATCCGGTTTGGTTTCCTCATGGTGAAGATTATAATATGGCAAACAATCATTTTGCTTATGAAGATGTTTTTATGCTCAAGTTTTATACGGAGACAGTGAGTCCTTAAATAACAATGATTTTAGATGTTGATAATCCATAGCCATGATTTGGTTCAAATGTAGAAAAGAGTATAATTCTGAATAAAAATATTTCATTATATTTTGAATACTGCAAAATATCCAAAGGATGGATATAAAGAAGGTCTGTTGCAACTATCTTTACCAGCTTGTCTCATTAGTGGTGATATGAATTATATATGCAAGAAGAGATAATAAAAATGACGATGAATAAGATTTAGATTGTGATGGTGAGCATGAATTTTTTGTTTATAGCAAAGCTCACATGATCTGAAATGATACTGGTGGGTTTATTGAATTTGGTTCACCGAAACTCACGGGTTCAGATTTTTGATTGACCGAAATGAATGAAGTGAAGGAAGTGTTTGAGGTTTTAGTAATGTCATATAAGAGAGACTATATCCTACTGAACATTAGTAGATTTCCAAGTCGACAATGTTGACATATATTTTCTAATCATTTGTCTTGTGTTTAGTTGATTTATCTTCTCGATGGTTTATGTGATCTGAGTTTTCTATGATGGTAAAATTTTATAATGTACTTTTGTAGTCTAAGATGGTCAAATATTACTTGAAAAGTTTAAATTTTGCCTGCCAAGATATTATAGATACATAGTTGATTTTATATCCTTGATACCAACAACATTTTGAAAATTTTGAGATTAATTTAAATATTTTAGGTTTAAGTTGATGTCATTGGTCCATAACATTCTGGCAACAAAATGTAATATGTATTAAACAATCAATCATACAACTTATGATATTCTAAACAAAAATTGTCAAGAATCAGAAAATTATATAAGATTTGGAAACAGTAAACTTTTATATCATAAGAAAGCAAACTCTTCGTCTTTGTGTTAAGGGTGAAAATGAAAAAATATTTTCTTATAAGACCTTGATGAATCACTTATATAAAAGAAAATTGATGGTTAACTATTCGGTTTGGGTTCCTCATGGCTAATATTAAAATATGGCAAACAATCATTTTACTTATTAAGATATTTTTAGGCTTGAGTCTTATGCGGAGACAGTGAGTCCTTAAATAACAATGACTTTATATGCATTTGATAATTCATATCCAAGATTTGGTCAAAATATAAAAGAAGAGTATAATGCTGAAAAAAATTTTTTATTATATTATGAATGTTGCAAAACAATCCAATTTAATATGGATAGAAAGAAGGTCTTTTGGAACTATGTTTAGCAGCTTGTCTCATGTGTTTGAATATGGATTATATCAACAAGAATATAGGTGGAGAGACAATAAAAAAGACGAAGAATTAATAATGTGTTGGTGAACATGATTTTTCTGTATATAGTGAAAATTACATGATTTGAATTGATATCGGGTTGGCTTATTGAACTTGGGTCACGGAAACTCGTGGGTTTGGGTTTTTGAGAGAAATGAATGAAGTGAAGGAAGTTTTTGGGGTTTTAGTAATGTCATATAAAGGAGACTATATCCTATTGAACATTTGTAGATTTCCAAGTCTTCAATGTTGATCGATATTTTCTCTTCTTCTACATTTTTGTTTTAGTTGATTTATTGTCTCGATGGTTTATGTGACTTGAGTTTTCAATGAGGGTAAGCTTTTATTAGCTACTTTTGTAGTCTAAGATGGTCAAAGATTACTTGATAAGTTTAAATTTTGCATGCATAAGTATTATAGATGTATAATTTTGATACCATCATCATTTTGAGAATTTTGAGATTATTTTCAATAATTTAGGTTTAACTTGATGTCGTTAGACAACAACTTTTTGGTAGCAAGATGTTATATGTATGAAAGTATCGATAATACAAATACCGATATTTAAAACAAATATTGTCAGGAATTAGAAAATTATATAAGATTTGGAAAGAGTAAACTTTTATTTCAGAAGAAAGAAAACTCTTTTTCTCTGTGTCAAGTGTAAAAATGGAAAAATATTTTTTTAGAAGACCTTGAATCACTTATATAACAGAAGATTGATGGTTAACTATTAGTTTTGGGTTTCTTACGG
The DNA here is from genome assembly GCA_019202795.1 of Arabidopsis thaliana x Arabidopsis arenosa. Taxonomy (NCBI): domain Eukaryota; kingdom Viridiplantae; phylum Streptophyta; class Magnoliopsida; order Brassicales; family Brassicaceae; genus Arabidopsis; species Arabidopsis thaliana x Arabidopsis arenosa. Next base: position 11,561,641 of record CM032917.1, read on the forward strand.
CGAAAATTACAATATGGCAAACAGTCATTTTGCTTATGACATTTTATTAGGCTTGAGTCTTATAAGGAGACAATGAGTCCTTAAATAACAATGATTTTATATGCATTTGATAATCCATAGCAAATATTTGGTCAAAATGTAGAAGAGTATACTACTAAAGAAAAAGCTTTTATTATAGAAAAAATCTCAAAACAAACCTCCAAATCAAAATATTTTCCTAACTAAAACATCAAACTTTTTTTATTCCCATTTAAAACCTCTAAGTAGTTAACTTTATCAACATAAACATCCAAATCTCCAAATTTGTTCCGAACCTAAGGTTGACTAACAGTCAACATTAACTTTGTTTCAAAATAAGAAATACCCTTTAATGACTTTTTTTGTCTTTAGTTTTGTACCTTAATTTCACACGTGGATTAAAACGAGAATTTACATACAAAAATAAAAGATAATATATAATTGAAATACGGTTAAAGAATCATAACCTAATAAAATTCTTACGCCATAAAATATTACAAAAAATTAATACTATGAAAAAAGGTCTCACAAAAAAAAAACGATGCAAATAATTAACATTTTGGTTGTTCACCAGATAAGTCTTTAGCATATGTTTCCCAAACATCAAACACTCGGTTTGTGTATGGACAATGCAGTATCCTACGACCAGCTGGAATCTTAACACTTTTTTTTTTACCATCAATGGTTAGCTACTTCTAGGTGCAGGTGGTTGTTTTGATGAGATTGATAGCTGAGGAGAACTTGAAGCAGCTAGAAGCATTGATATAGTTGATTCACCAATATGTGATGGTTTACTGACACTAGCAATTGCATTGATTTTTTTTCTTTTTTGAAAGTCGATGAGATTATCCTTAAGCTGTATTTGATGCTTTTTTAGAAGTTTTATTTGGATTTGTATTACATGCTGATCTTGGAGGCCTACGAACTGGTATCTATAGAGGAAATGACACCAAGATAAGAGACTGTATATGTAAAAATGATCTAAATAGGAGATATCACAATATATTACCTCTTGAGGATTCTTAGGAAGTCGATCTCTTTTTTTCTTACGCAGAATTGGGTTCTTCGTATTTTTGCATTTGGTTTTGTTATAGCTTGCTTCACAATAATTTGAACAATGTATGATTCTCCCATGTCTTATTGAATTTCCAGAGTTGGTCTTAGATTCATTAGGCTCTTTCTTCCTTTTTGTAACCCTTTGGTCTTCTTGGTGGCATGCGAAAATTACGCACTCGAATGGGTATTTTCCCTGTTTTTCCCCAAAGTTTCACTTCATTAACAGGATAAATGATTCTTGTATATGTTCCCGTCCAAATTTTTGAGTAATAATATTGAGATAACATACTTGTTAACATCGTCCTCATTGTCATTTATGATAGTTAAAGCATGCATACAAGGAATACCTTAAACAATATGAAAAGTGAGACAAATCATATTTCGAAAACAAGAAAAACATGAATATAATCACTTACCTGTGAGATCTCACCGACGACATGCATATTGATGGTTTGAGAAGCTCACAATATACGAACTCTCAAACTCAACAACCTCATACAAAGTGGCAGTACTACATAAAGTAGCACAATACCTCTCATCAACCCTCGACTTCTCCAACACTTTTAAGTGTTATAAGTTAAAATTGGACATCCGATGTCAAACACTGTTTCAACCTCCGAGAGATCCTCTCCATTGTTTGCCTTCTTAGAGTTTCCAATAGATTGATTATTGGCTTTAACCTTGCTTCTCTGATTGTCTTGTTAAAACTTTCTAAAATATCTTTGTGAACATGCATGCATTGAGAACCCGGATTGAAGTAAGCACGTGACCATATCTTATGTTTTGTATTTAACAAGGCCTCATATGCTTTAGGATCATAGTTTAGTAATAACTTCATCTTTATAATCAAATTCCCTCGTATTGTAACTATAAGCAACAGACCAGAACATGACTTTGTACTCTGAAGATGCATAATTCTTTTTCCAATTTGAATATATATGTCTCGAACAAATTCTATTATCCACAATTGGAAGCTCGGATGCAATTACATTCACAATTCCCTCCATAAACATTTGTTAAAAACAGATGATGGTTATTCAATTATAATCTAATAGATTTTTTCATTAAAAACAAACTTTTTGCTTATTTGAGATGATGGTTAGGTTATCTCCCAATTGCAATCCAAGGTCAACCTTCAGCTTTCTCACAAACCAAGTCAACGTATCATTATCTTCACATCTCACAATCACTACAAGAAAACAGGTCATTTGCAAGGCAGGTAGTCCTCCTCGCGGATGCGTCGTAAATATCACTTTGCATGTACTTTGCGACGCATTTGAATTCGTCGCGAATCTCTCATCGCAAAACAAAATTCGTCGCAATGGTGTCGTCATTGTTGCGAAGAAACAGGTCCCTCGTAGAGCCTACGGAATATAAACGTCGCAAAGTACATGCAATGTTGCGATGAATATGCAAGTAAGTGTGTCGTGTAGAGCGAGGAATTTGCCAGGGATAGTTCAAGAATCCAATTTAAACCCAGTTTCACAAATTGGACTTTTTGTTTGAATTTAACATTAAAAGTAAATCGGAAAAAAAACAGAAATCAAAAGTAAATATGAATTCTGATTAAAACTGAAATTGTTTGATATTCTAAGAAAGAAAAGCATCACTACAAGAATATAGAGCATTAATAGCAATAGAAAATAGCAATTAACATAGTTTTGCTATGATTAACATTTCCTTTAATATGTTATAGCGTTTGGTGAAAATGAAACGCTATAATTTATGTGTTGGAAAAAAAAACTGACGTGGATCAATGTTTTTGGTTTCGATTAATTATTTGATAGCACATACCAAATACTAATCGCTATCTAAATAAAAAATAAAATATTAAATTCCAAAAACTATTTAACATTTGACCTAAAGTTATTTATTTCTTTTCTCTCTTCTTTGGTCCTGCCGTCTCCTTCTTCATCTTCTTCTAACTCTTCCTCTCTCTCTCATAACTCATAAGATTAGATCTGTCTTCTGATGCTTTCTCCGGTGAGTTTTTGGCAAATTTATCGACGAAATCAACTCCACCTCATCATCCTCTCGTACAACTGTTTCTCCGGTGAGATCTCGACGACATTGGGCAACGACAAGTTAGTTTTCGGGACCCTTCGCGTCTCCTCCGTCACCTTTTTCTAGATCTGTTTCCATCTCCAAGCCGGTGAGTCTCACTCTATTTCTCCGTTGCTATTTCCTAGATCTGACGCCATCTCCAAACCGGTCAGTCTCACTCTATTACTTCTCCATATTTGCTTCTCTCAATTCCAATTTTATCCACTTCTTCTCCATAATTGTTTTTGTGTGTTCTTGATTTTTATTTTATTAATTGTTTCGTGATAGTTTTTGAATTTTGATTTAATGTATGTTTCAGCCATGAAATAGGTTTGATTTTAGAATCATCTAAGATATTTTGGTTGAAATTGCAGTTTGTGCTAGTCATGTTCTTAAGGTACCTTTATTTCTAAGAATTTTTCTTAACGGAAAACATGTATCTCAAATTCATGGGTGGAGTCGCTACTTGGCTTGTTATTTGGCTGAAAGTGATAAACTTTTTACTTTGTCTGTGTAGGTTTTCTATCACTTGAAGAAATCAATTTCGTGCACGTCTCATGTGGCTGTTCCTACGGAAAAAAAGTTAAGTGTAAGAGGATTGAAGACGAAGAAACAAGCTGGAGAGACCAATAAGATTGGGTGATAACGTGAAGAGTCGTAAGTGAAAAGAGAAGAAGCTTAAGAAGAAGAGGATGAAATGTTCGAAGTTGTTTACAAGTCATGGTCTGTAATCGTGTAAAATTTATAAGAGTTAGTAGGATATTTAAAGTTTTTGTACAAAACAAATTCATATATAAAATAGTAGTACTATTATTGATTTTTGTCTTTGTAAATTAAAATTGGAGTTCTTAAAATACAAAATACAAAATATAAAATTCAAAATTCAAAATTAGATTGGTAATAAGAATATTAATAACAGATACTAATTGCTATTGTAAAATATATGATTGCATCAAAGAAAGTGCTATATTTCTTAAAAAAATTATAGCAATACCAATAACCGCTATGTTACGACTTCGACCTATAATGACGGACGATGATAGAGCGCTTGTTAAAACGCTATAATATCGTTAGATAGCGTTATTCGGACGCTAAGGAAAGTCAATATTCTTGTAGTGTTATGTTAGGTTTTGAATGCAACACAAGAAAGCAAAATAATTGGATCATATTATGCTTGAGGAGATGGCTGAGCTGTTGCTACTTCGGATTGTGGTTGGTCATGTGGTTCCTCTGTTTGCTCTTGTGCTCCTTGTGTTGTAGGTCTTTGAGCTTTAAGTGTTGTTGCTAGAGTTGTAGTTTTAGAAGTTTGTCGTTCCGTTTCTTTTCCGCTTCATATGTCTCCTGATCAACAAAATCATCCCGAGCATGTCGATCGACAGAAGCAGATGGGATAATTGGAATAGAACCAACACCATAATACCGTCCCTTTTTATTCTTTGGAGTAGCCTGAAAAATCAAACAAAAACATATGCATATCACAAACCACATAACATTTCAAAGAACTATACTTTAAATTCACCAAGCCCATCATCAAACAATCAATCTTAATAGCTCAAAAGGTTCAATGATGCAACTTATATTCAATGATGCAATTGAATAAGACTTAAAAACTCAAACAAGATTGAAAAAAGGGAGAACGTGAAGAACTAACTAGCATGTTGCAGTTTTATAGGCTGAGACAGTTCAAAAATAATACCTCGAACAGGATTTGATTCTTTGCAGTTGTTGATAAGCCACCAGGCTCGCCAGAATCACCCAGAGAAAGTTGAGACTCCTGCTCTAAGATCTTGGCTGAAACTTTCTTGCAAATTTGCTCTACAAAACCATCAATGAATTCTCCATTCTTTCTCTTGTGAGTCTGCTCCATGATCTAGACAATTGGAGGGAGTTGACCTCCATTCTTCTCAGCCTAACATGAAAGTTAAAGTAGTAATCATCATCATGAAACTAGGAAAATGAGAAAAAAGTGAAAAGCATAAATTACTTACACTTTCTAATGCTCGTTTAGCATAAGTCTTTTGACCTGAGGTGTGTCTACTCGGACCATGACTGGCCACACTAGTGTTGCGTGATTTTGAACACTTTCCACTTTTCTTTTCAGACTATGGATCAAGCAAAAAAACTTCGAGGCCCTTCCATACCTTAGGATCCATCCACATAGGCATTGCTTTATCATCTATTTCCTTCACTTATGAACCAGAGTGTTATGTGGTGAAAGAGATGGGCTGCGTTGCACCGGTTCAGTTGTCTGAGGACATGCTCTTGTAGTCGAATGAGGAGAGGACTGTGAACTCCGAACAGCAGTAGACCCATTAGACCGTTGTCCTCTATTTCTGGTAAAGTTCCTATAATGACCCATTCATTGCATCTACAATTATAAACACCAAGAGATATGAAATTTTAGCTATTAAGTTTCTAAAATCAATATTAAGAAAGAGGAACAATCGATTAATAATGAACCAAGAGGTTGAAGTCAAAGTAATAAATCAAAAACGAAAGTGAAACCAAAAAGACAGCTCTAAGCCTTTACTAGTACCATGAGTGAATGGTACAAGTTACACAACAGAACTAAAAACCTAGGAATCAAACTTAAAAGAGAGCGTTAAACAACCAAACAGAAACATAAAGATGTTCAATCTCTCAATCCATAACCAGAAAAAGAAGCCTAGCTATAAAACAACAAATAGAAGCATTAGACAATTGTTGACCATGAGTGAATGAAAAATCTAGAAATCTTTATTCTAACACATAAAGAACCACGAGACTGAACTTATTCCTTCCTTGCAATAATATTTGGAAATCTAATCAATGGCAGAACGGTCACCGAGCTAGCATTCCAAAGAGCCTTAACCTAGACATATTGTATATCAACACTTCGAAGGATATAGTAATCACATTAAGCAACATAAGTATGCCTCATGAAAAAAAATCTTGAATGATTAAAAAAAAAAGAATCCTGAGACTTGGCAGTAGAAGCAATCAAAAGATTACTAAGTTCCATCACAATTCATAAGTGAGGAAGAAAATCCATTAATGACCACTTTGTCTAAAACAAAATGTGGAAATAGATATTATAGCAAATGCATAACGATTAAGCTAAGCTTGGTACAGAAACAGAGAATACAAAATCTCAATTTACGCAGAATAATGTCAAAGGAATTAGCAGTAGAAATCATCGTTTTAAGCTATGTAATAAATTACGCAGGAATCATAAACCTTAAAACTGTTGATCCAAACGTGAGATCGAGAAAGTAAATGAAGATCCAAGGTTGCTAATAGAAGAAGCAGCAAAACAGAGTTTCATAAGATATATTGGCAAAACATCTCAATCAATGTGATCTTACCTTGAAGAAAACTTATCTTCTTCTCACCTACAAGTATGAACACAATGCTATCTAAGTTACTGAAAAGATATCTCAAGGGAAATTATATAACTCAATAAAAGCACTATGTAGTTGTGTAACTTACAGTCCTTGTGCTCGTTTAGATTTTTATAGCAGCTGCAAAATCTGCAGAAGAGAAGGAAACAGGTAGATATATTGAACAAAACGCATAATCTTAAACAAACAAGTTACAAAAGAGACAAATAAATCTAGGAATCAAACTTAAAACAAAGCGTTAAACAACCAAAAAGAAAATATTAATGTTCCATCTCTCAATCCATAACCAGAAAAAGAAGCCTAGACATAAAACAACAAAAAAGCTTAATGAAGACAATCGATTGACCATAAAATTAGCACCAAAGAACATAAATTTCCAGCAAAAATAGATAACAGAGGGCGATTTCAATTTCACAACCCTATTATCATGCAAACAAACAAACCCTAACTCTTATTGTTCAACAAAACCCATTGATCGGCAAACACCTTTAGAGAAGAAGAGACAGACTGTGAGCTTGAAAATCTCTAGAAAGAAAGAAAAAAGATGAGAAGCCAATTGATTGAACGAAGCAGGCGACGATGATGCTTTCACCAACAGAAGATCCAAAGTTTCTCGAATTGAAGAGAAGAGAAAGAGAAAGAAATGGAAGGAAAACTGAGAATCACCTAAATTTTGGCCAATTGTTTAGCGTGTGTTTTCCCGCAATTTAATTGCGGCGACGTCGCTACTTTGACGCAAATTCGTCACAAAAGTTGGAGAAAAGCCCATTTGGCCAGAAGGGAACAAGGCCCAATATGTATGGATTTTTGTTATTAAGCAAGAAACTATTAGGTTAAGCAAAAGTATTATATAGGGAAAAAACCCAAAAAAAAAACTCAAGTAATTTTGATTTGGACGTGTAATACCCAATTGTTTTTGCTTGAAAGATAAATACACGAAGTAATAAAACTATGCAATTTAATACCCAAACAATTAAATGTTGTTATTTTCATACTCACGATCTCACAACAAAAATAAAATTCCAATTTTACCATTACCATCTCAATTAACTATTAATTTTTAAATGATATGATAATAATTTTATAATTTTGGATAAAAATTAAAATTATTAACCTTTTAGTTTATGGTGTCTAAAAATTTAAAATTTTATTTTTATTATAATTATTTTATTTTAAAATTTAACATAAAAATTAGAGAAAATAAAAAATATTTTAAAATAGTACTTGAATGTTTCATTTGTCATGTTTATGTCTCTTCTAGAGATCATTCACTCTCTTCTAGAGATCATCAAAATATTTATTTCCTCAATCTGGTCATTTTCAATTTTGTGCTCCTTCTCTTTTACGAAGATATTTATATTTGGAACCAAGGTCTATTACGCTTCATGCGATCTTTAGACTCAATAGCAGTTTGAAATTGGTCCTTACAAGACATTCATTCTATTCTGGAGCATTTAATTTATAACTGGTATATGAGACTTTATCACTTTATTTGGGTCAACAAATACGTCGGGCAATTACAACGCTAAATTCTGTAATTGAATTATCTCTTGGACTCTTAATATACATTCTTTACTCCGAGGATCATTGATAATTCATTTATATTCATCTTTTTTACAAGCTTTATACTTTCTCCCCCTTATGTTGGAATAGCTAACTATATAATATGATAGTCTTCAAAACGAGCGTAATATAAATCGTTCTAGGATGACTTAGTTATCATTCATATCCAACATGTATTTTTATCCTCCTTTGAGGGCTCATCTTTGCGTGATGTGGTGGAGCACTTTTCACATTCAAAGATTTCAGATGAAAACGTTTTTGGTTTCTAACCCAAAACCAATAATGATGGGGAAAACTATTAATTATTCATTGCCTTGATGCGTATCGATGTTACTAAACCATTTTGTGTATGAACATGAATTTCAAAATGTTAAACCCTTATCCCAACGGATATCCAATAATGGTTATAATAAATAAACACTGAAATACTCTTGTACTTTAATCAACACAGCTCTTTGCAGAGCCCTGGGTGAGGTCGAGTGACAGGTCGAGTAACAGACAGAAAATAAAACAAAGATACTCGACTGCACAGTCTGTTGCCAGACAACTGGGTGGTCGAGTATCAGGTCGAGTAACAGTAAAGAATTGCAGAAACTAAGCAACATGTGACAGGATGCAGTAAACAGCAGTAGAGTAAACAATAAAATCAATCAGACAAAGAATTCCTAAGGATGGGGTAATTGAGTAGTTTCGTTTCCTCAGTTTACAGGTGATTGACATGCTCAATAAATTAACCCTAGACAACAAGTTCGTTAACCAAATCTAAGTGCCACCGCAACAGAGACTCTCAAGCTAACCTAGTCCCAGACTCAATCACCATTGACGAGAGCTAACCTAACAGGCATTACGAATCAACAAGTTAAAGCCAAAACGCTCCCTGCAACCAATACCTTGGTACAGGGTCACGAATCTCTGGAATTAGTGGTTCAGACATTTCATCGAACACCTTTTGGGCGCGGAAATGTCTGGGCTCAAATTCCAGTTGATCAGAAAGCAATAGGCATTAAGAACAACTAATCCAGAAGGGATCTATCAATCAATACTCAATCACCTAGCATACTGAGAATTCTACACTACTCTAACCCATCCTCAGAAACCTATTCACTACTCAGACATCATAACAGAAAGCATAAACGTTGAACAGGTTGAAGACATGATAACAGCAGTGTAACAATAGTATGATAATAGAATGAACAACAATAAACGAAAATCAAGAACAGAAGCTGAATACTGAATTGATAAAGAGAAATCCGGATTACAAAAAGTCTAGAACACAAGGCTGCGGAAATAAAACTAGGTTTTTTAGAAACTCCCCTCTCGAAAATGAGAAGTACATGCTACTTATAGCCAAATATCCCGAAACCCTAATACTCAAAACGACGAAGTATTGGGACGGATTAAGAACTGTACTCGACCCAGGTGGTCGAGTGAGAGGTCGAGTGAATAGCTGGAGTCTTCTTTTCTTCCTTGTGCCCGAGTGTCTGGTTGAGTGCGGAATGAAGAAGGCTCTGAAGCTTGTCATCGAGTAAGCAGTCGAGTGGTGTGATGGTGATACTCGACCTCTAGGTAGAGTGATGAGGTCGAGTAGCTCTCTGGGAGTGAAGGTGAAAGCACTCGACCTCGAGGTCGAGTGACTTGATCGAGTGTTGGTCTTGGTGATGGAGACGAGGGCACTCGACCACGGGGTCGAGTGGTGAAGTGAAGTGGTGATGTCCTCTACTCGACCTCTGGGTCGAGTGATTTGTCATGATCAGGTCCGCTTCTTCCAAATAGCACGTCAACAGCTCCAAATCACCTGAAATCAACGCAAATATGCAACATGCATGCAAAACTATCCTAAACATGCAAAGTGATGATAAATGTTGTGAAATGGTATAAAACAGTGATGATATGATGCTAAAATGATGACAAATGGATGCTCAAAACATGCAAAATACACACTTATCAATTAAACCAGGATTACCAATCCGGTTAAGCCAAATATACTCTTGAAACTTCTCGTTTTTTTTTTCTTTGAAAACTTCTGATTTACTTTTCATTGCTTATCAGTTACTCTCTTAATGGGATCTTATAATCAAAATTAATTCCATATATTTTAATAATCAATCATATGTTAATAAAGCAATAAATGAGACAATAATTAAAATATTATATTCTAGTATAAACGATATTAACTTAAATTTGACTAGCTATGTAAGATCTTATATTCACTTCAGAATATGAGTATTATGATAAGGTAGCAACACAAGGTGAGGTACATCAGAGAGAAGTCAAGCTGCCAAGGAAGAGAGCACCCAAGAAGGTATTCGATCCCAGTGGCTGAAGTGAAGTTAAGAAGGTTCAGGGAAATACTCTGTAGCATCCAGAGGCTTTGACTATGTTAAAGAATAAGAATGCATGTAGTTTCTTATTTAACTTCTTGTCGTTTCAGTATTGTGTTGAGTGAGTGATAGTAGTTTCCTTATGGGAGCACTACTTAAGCGAAACTCTACTTTAGGGTTAGGTATCGAATGAATTAAGAAGTAAATTCCTATCTACTTTCTATTCTCATCTTCTCTTCTGCTATTCTTATCCTTTTCTGCATTTTTCATCTCATTTCAGTCCGATTGTGTTCTTGGTGGGTTTCAACCTTACCAATTGGTGCTTTCATTGAGAGGTTTGAAAGATCATGGCTCCTTCTACTCAAGCTGGTCAAGGTGTCGATCCTTCACGGATCACAGATCTGGAAGAGAAATTTACCCAGATGGTGGAGAGGTTGGAGACCTCCATTCACGCACTACAAGAGAGACAAGACGAAGATCGTAAGTGGATGCATGAGATGATTGAAGGGTGGGGTCGAGAAAAACAAATGGGTAAAGCTGTTTCTGAGAGTCCAATCTCTTCGTCACAGACTCAGAGTAACAACACACAGGACAGTTGTGTCACGCCAACTGCTCCGATCAAGGCCAAAGGTGACGGAATCTTACCCTTACCTCCGTTGGCGTTATCGACCCAGCAAATGGAGACATCCCAGGGTTCATACAGTTTTCATCAGCAGTCCGTTCAGCAGGGATCTCCAAGCAACACCTTGGGCTCATCAGGGCGACGACTTGAGCCTCTGTTGTTTGAAGGTCAGAATCCCGATGACTGGTTATTTAGGATGGAGAAATATTTTTCTCAAAATCAAGTCATGGAACATCAGAAACTGGAGGAAGCTTTGTCGTGTGTAGTCTCAATCATAGCAGTGAATTGGTTAAGGAACACTCAAACGAGGGGTTTCTTTCGTGACTGGAGTGATTTTAAGGTGAAATTTCGAAAAAGGTTTGGTCATAGTCGTTGCAGTTCTGTGATTTGGCAGCTGCTTAACACTAGACAAAAAGGGTCAGTGGAGGAGTTCCGTGAGAGGTTTGAGGAGCTGACTGTGGAGGTGCCACACATAATAGATGATCTCTTGGAGGGCATTTTTCTGAAAGGTATGAGGAAGAACATAAGGGATCAAGTCATGAGGACTAGACCATCGGGAATTGACGAGATTGTGGAGACTGTAGGGCTAATTGAAGAATAGGAAAGGGAGCGTGAACGATCATCGTTTCACTCCGGCTACAACTCCAAACCATTGGCAAGAACGAATTCAGCTCAAGTTCTCAATCGTAGCAACAACAACAGCCCTGTCAAGGCACACGAATTGACTCTTGCGAGAAAATCATTTGATGGAATGCGTGACAACAGGATAACTGAGCCTAGAAGCAATTTCAATGCTTGCTACACATGTGGTGATCGCTATTTTCCTGGTCACCGGTGCAAGAATCAAAATCAGAAGCTTAAGTGTCTAAAGTTGGGAGCTACAAGTGAGTCAGGACAGATCTTGGAAGAGGATGAAGAGTCTGAGAGTGAGGAAGAGCCTGAGCCTTAGGCTGAAGCACATACCCTTATGCACTTATCCTTGAGTTCAATGGCAGGACTCACTAATGAGAAGTCTATGTGAATGAAAGGAATGATTGGTGATCATGAGGTGATAATATTAATTGATTTAGGAGCTACTAGTAATTTCATATCTGAAGAAGTGGCTCAACAGTGTTCATTAACAGTCACACCAACAAGTGGGTTTGGGGTCGCTATGGGTAATGGTCAAGTCATTGCAGGGCAAGGAAAGTGTACCGGGGTTCCACTCAACATTCAAGGAGTAGACATTGTTGAAGATTTTTACCTCTTTGCATTGGGAACTACTGATATTGTACTAGGCTATTCATGGTTAGCTACCTTGGGGGACACAAGAGTGAATTGGGGAAGACATGCACTGAAATTCAAGATGATTGAGCGTTGGATTACACTGCTAGGTGACCCAGCACTGCTTAGGCAGCAAATTTCTCTAAATTCACTGGAAAAGATTTTAAAACAAGGAGACACAGCTTATCTCCTGGAACTATCAGAGTTGTTTACGGAACAGAAGGCAACGGAGAAAGAATCAGTTGCTGCAGGGATACAGAATGTGATACAACGCCATAAACAGGTATTCCAACTTCCCAAAGGACTACCACCCTCTAGGAACATGGAGCACGCCATTAACTTGCAGTCATGCACAACACCTATCAACTCCAGACCCTATCGTTATTCCTTCACACAAAAGAATGAAATGGAGGCATTGATCAGGGAAATGTTACCTGTAGAGATTATTTGGCCCAGCATAAGCCCATTCTCTAGTACAGTGCTATTAGTCAAGAAAAAAGACGGGTGCTGGAGGTTCTGCGTGGACTACCGAGCACTCAACAAGGCTACTATACCGGACAGATATCTGATACCAGTGATAGAAGAGCTATTAGACGAGTTGCAAGGCGCTACTGTGTTCTCAAAGCTGGACCTGAAATATGGCTACCATCATATACGCATGAGAAAGGAGGATGTAGAGAAGACTGCGTTTAGGATACACGAAGGGCACTACGAATTTCTGGTCATGCCGTTTGGTCTCACCAACGCCCTAGCAACGTTCCAATCGGTGATGAATGATTTATTTTGACCCTACTTCCGAAGGTTTGTCTTAGTCTTCTTCGACGACATCCTAGTTTCCAGTCCGACCGTGGAGTTACATGAGAAGCACCTAGAGTTAGTGATGGAATTGCTGGAACAACACTAGTTCTATGCAAATGAAAAGAAGTGCAGTCTTGGCAGTAAAAAAAATCTCTTACCTGGGTCATGTGATATCGGGAGATGGAGTTTCAGCTGACCTAGAGAAAGTGGTAGCCATGGTGATATGGCCTCAACCAAAGAACATAACAGAGTTGAGGGTTTTTTTGGGACTCACTGGATACTACAGGAGGTTTGTGGCTGGTTATGGTAAGATAGCAAGACCACTAACGTCGTTACTGAAAAAAGGCAGTTTTGAGTGGTCTATGGAAGCAACTGCAGCGTTTGAAAAGCTCAAAGAAGTGGTCACACAGCTACCCACTCTAGCGTTACCAGATTTTGGAAAACCATTCACCATCGAGACCGACGCTTCGGGAGAAGGAATAGGGGCCGTATTGTCACAAGGGAAGCAGCCCATAGCCTTTATCAGTCAAGGTTTTTCGTCAAAAGGGAGGATGAAATCAGTCTACGAAAGGGAGCTGCTAGCAATTGTGTTTTCAGTTGACAAATAGAAACATTACTTGACTGGGAAGAAGGTTATTATAAGAACTGACCATAGAAGTCTCAAACATTAGCTAAACCAGAAAGCGATCTCAGCAATTCAGCAAAGATGTTTTATCTAGACATCCTACTACTACTCAGCTGCTTAATTTGGTTCTTACAGCTCCTGCGAATTTGGATAGAGAGGAGCTACAAAGACAGGTATTACATGACCCCGTCTTATCTGTCATTGTGGGAGAGTTAGAAAAGGGAGAAGGTTAAGCTGACGGTTATCACATTAAGGAAGGGACTTTGTACAAAGAAGGGAGAATCGTTATACCCCAAGATTCACCAATCATTCCAAAGCTGCTAGAGATGTTTCATTCTAGCCACACTGGTGGCCATGGCGGAGTGCTGAAGAGTTTTAAAAGACTCACTAGTGAAGTCTATTGGAAGGGAATGAGGAAAGATTTGGTGGAGTATATTAAGGGATGTCAAGTCTGTCGGCAAAACAAGTATTCTACTCTTACTGCTACTTGTTTACTTTCCCCTTTACCCATTCCAACGCAGATTTGGTCAAATATCAGTTTGGATTTTATTGAAGGCCTTCCTTTATCCAAAAGTTTTGATGTTATCTTGGTGGTAGTGGATAGGTTAAGTAAATATGCCCACTTCATACCTCTCAAACATCCCTTTACAACAAGAACAGTGGCAGATGTGTTTCTGAAAGAAGTGGTGAAGCATCATGGATTTCCTGAGACGATGGTATCAGACCGTGATAAGATATTCGTGAGTAATTTTTGGTCTGAGTTGTTCTTAGCTCAAGGCACGGCACTGCACAAGAGCAGCGCGTACCACTCTCAGACATTTGGCCATACAAAGGTGCTCAACAGATGCTTGGAGACCTATCTACGTTGTTTTGTGAGTGGTAAACCCAAACTCTGGGTTCAAATGCTGATGTGGGCCGAGTTCTGGTACAACACGTCATTTCATACGGCTATTCAGATGACACCATTCCAGACAGTTTACGGGAGAGAACCCCCAAGGTTCTTAAGATTCGGAGATGTCCCAACGACGAATGCTCAGGTTGAAGAGCTGCTAAAAGAGCAGGACGCATTGATCAAGACGCTGCGAGAAAATCTGCAATTAGCACATGCGAGAATGCAGAAAAGTGCAAACAAACATCGCCGAGAGCTGCAATTTAATCAAGGAGATTGGGTCTATTTGAAGTTAAGACCTTACAGGCAATCCATAGTGGCTCAGCGTCGTAATGAGAAGTTAGCTCCGAGATTTTTTGGTCCTTATCAAGTCATTCAGCGGATTGGAAAGGTGGCATACAAACTGCAGCTTCCACAAGGCAGTGCGATACATCCAGTCTTCCATGTGTCTCTGCTGAAACAAGCACTGCCTTCTTGTGTTCAAGTGCAAACGCTTCCAGAAATTTTGAATTCAAACTTGGAATGGGAGACTGAACCCACGAGTGTTCTAGCTATCCGTGACGAAGCAACAGGAGATGACCAAGAAGTGCTCATCAAATGGAGATGGCTACCAGATTGCGAGAATACATGGGAACCTCTCAAGCGCATTACCAATCCATTTCCACAATCCCACCTTGTGGACAAGGTGACTCAAATAGGAGAGGGTATTGATAAGGTAGCAACACAAGGTGAGGTACATCAGAGAGAAGTCAAGCTGCCAAGGAAGAGAGCACCCAAGAAGGTATTCGATCCCTGTGGCTGAAGTGAAGTTAAGAAGGTTCAGGGAAATACTCTGTAGCATCCAGAGGCTTTGACTATGTCAAAAAATAAGAATGCCTGTAGTTTCTTATTTAACTTCTTGTCGTTTCAGTATTGTGTTGAGTGAGTGATTGTAGTTTCCTTATGGGAGCACTACTTAAGCGAAACTCTACTTTAGGGTTAGGTATCGAATGAATTAAGAACTAAATTCCTATCTACTTTCTATTCTCATCTTCTCTTCTGCTATTCTTATCCTTTTCTGCATTTCTCATCTCATCTCAGTCCGATTGTGTTCTTGGTGGGTTTCAACCTTACCATATTACTTATCATCAATAACTCATATATTTTCTTAGACTTTGAAAAACACTAGATTTAAGTTCATAATAGTTCTTAAATTTCTTTCAAAATATTGTGTCTACAGGACAACAATACTTGCGTAAAAGTTTAAGCGTCTGTTTTACCATCTCTGCATTAGAGATATTCTCTTAACAATGTGAGTTATATTCACAAAGAGACTTCAAGTCATGAAGTTTTAGTAATAACTAATTATAACTTATTTTATCTAACACATTCGTATAAGAATTGCTTTATACAACTTTTAGATCTTTAGTAGTCAAAGATTGAACATAATCTTCTAGATATGTCACTTATTATCCATGTGAGATTCATTACTTCTCCTCCTCGAGAGGATGAAACTTCAAGTTCATCCATCTCGTATTGAATTCCACTCTAGAATCAGAATTTTAGGTTATGTATTTTATATCTCATCATATTAACTTTGAGATTTGGAGAACTATGCCCCATCAATGATATTAATTTTGTATTCCCACAAAAAACAGTGTATATTCTCTTCTAGAGCCTTTTAATAAGATTTTATACTACTTGATATACTAGATTATTTCATCGTTAAAAGTTAGAAATTTTACTTATTTCTTACCATATTTATTTTCTCAACTTCTGGTGATTATTTAAGTTCTTGAAAGAACTTTGACTATCAAAATTATGATATCTTTTTAAGATACCTTAAACTAGTCATTCAAGGTAATATGAATTTGTGCAAGATTTGGGTAAAATGATTTCGTGCAAAATTAGGGCAAAACCATGAACAGTTTTTACCTCAATTACTGAAAATTAATGCAGATCTTTTAAGTAAATTATTCGTGCAAATTTAGGGTAAACAATATTCATGATCAACTCTTTTAACTTAAAACAATAATGCATTAACTATTACAAAAGCATTAGATCTTTATCTTTATAAAAATATGAAAGAGAACTTATCTTTGAATAAGAGAGATATCATCATAAGAGATCCAAAATAAGATGAAGTTGGTGGTGAAAATTACTTGCCCAATTGTTAATATCAAATCCAGATGCTGATAATTCGTGCGAAATAAGTGTATAAATCGTACAAAAATACAAACAGAATTGATTATAGATAATAAGTGCATAATTCATACAACGATACAAACAGATCTGTTAATAGATTAATAGACAGATCTAATAATAGATAATCAGTTCACAATTAGTGTAGAAATATAGACATATCTCTTATGATGATAGATAAACAGACAGATCTGATAATAGAGAAACAGTGCATAATTCGTCCATAAATACAGACAGATATGATGATAGATAATTTGTGCATAAACAAATATGAACAGAAAACTTATCTTGTTAGCTTAAGATTTTGTTTGTTTAAGCGGCTAGGATTTTTTTTTTTTTAGGTGGCTAGGGTTTACTCAGCTAGGTAGGACTCGTGCTGATAACGTGTTGTAACTAGAGAAAGAGATAGAAGAAATGAGTGTGTTATTCCATTAAATAAATGGTCCTTTATATAAGAGTACAAGAGAAAGGTAAAACCCTAGAAACATCTAGATGATACCCCTTATAATGGGTATCCATCTATTATTCTTAACAAACATTTAATTATTTGAGTATTAAATTATACAGTTTTATTACTTCGTATATGTACCTTCCAACTAAAAACAATTGGGTATTAAACATCCAAATAAAAATTAGTTAAGTTTTTTTTTGGGTTTTTTCCCGTATTATATATATGTTATATTTTTGTAAGTTTATAATTATTCATACAAATTAAAATTATATTCAAACTTTTTTATTCATCATAATAAATATAAATACAATCATTTTAATACTCATATTCTTCTTCATTAGAACTATCATTTGATTCTGAATCCTCACCAAACTCATCATTGACTTCATCTTCGAGTTCTGAGTAATGACCAGGTTCTTCTAGTTGTCGATTGTCTTGATCAACATGTATGATGCTTTCGAGTGTATGTTCTGGAACATGAATCTCTCCTTGTGTGTTTTGTAGTGACGTACTTCATCAAAGACTCCAACAATACGACATCTTGGTGAAATTTCAATGACAGATTACCATGATACCGCAGTTTGCCGAATCTTGTGATATGGAATGAAACTGACTTGTTGAGCTTGGGCAGCAAGGATAAATGGTTACAATCTTTGATATCTTCGAGAGTCATTAACGTCTACAATGCCGAGATTGTTTTTCCTCATACCGCGCTTGATAACAGGATCATACCACTCACATTTGAATAATATGCATTTCAAATTAACCAATCCCAGATATTGTATTTCTATGATTTCTTGCAACACTCCGTAATCATTTGTTTCACCACGTACTAAAATACCAAAGTTTTTCGTTGTCCGATGCTTACCGTGAGCTTGCACATGAAAAGCATATCCAGGGGTGAAATACATGGTTGCAGTTGGTGATGTTAATATGGGTTTAACACCCCATTTAATTATATGGGTCAGTTGTTAAAAAATTAACCCATATAGACCCATTTACAGAAAAATGCTAAATGAGTTTAAATGGAAGAGCCCAATTAGTTCCAATCATTAAATGGGTTTTATCTCAAAATAAATGGATACCCAATTATTTTCTTCTTCAACGAGAAAAGGAAAAAAAAAATCTATCTTCTTCTTTTTCACATGACGTGAGACGCGATCTCAAGTTATCGTTCTCTTGAATCTTTGAGTCTCGACGAAATTCAGTGGTGGGTTTTTGTCTTCTCGAGTCTCTACCCCTTTGGATTGCTTTGGTTTTGATTCGATCATCATCAATCTACGGATCCAATCCAATTTTGTATCATCTCCTCAAAGGTAATTTTGATTAACCATGATTTTCTCATGTTTTGTACAAGTAGACAAGAAAATTCGTAGATTGCAATTATTGCGATTGTTTCTGATTGATTGAACAAGTAGGAAGATACGTTAGCGGAACAGAGTGAAAGGGTCTTTGACCATTGAGTTCTAATCGTCTTTGTGTTGGTGAATACATCATTGTTACTAAGGATCTTTTTTTGTAATGTTGTGCGTAGTGGAAATTTTCACATAATGGATTGTGTAGCTGTTGTGCTCTGATCTTTGTGATGTAATAGACTTGCGTCCCCTGCTTGTTATTGTGTGTTTTACTAGCTTATGAATGTTTAGAGGGTCTTTGCCAATTTGATAAAGTGGGAGCTTTTCGGCTTTTGTGCTCTGTGTTTAGCTTTGTCTTTAGCTTTTTTCTTTGACCCGTTTACAGAGTATGTTCAGTTTATCAGTTTCGTAATGGGACTTTACTTTGGATTTACTTTAGTTTACAGAGTACTGCTGCTGCTGCTAACTTCAGTCGTGGAGAGCTTACTACTGTTGCTGCTGCTAACTTCACTCGTGGAGAGCTTACTACTGCCTTTGAGAAAGGTGAGAGCTCTTATAACCCCTTGTGTTTGGCTTCTTATTGTATGGTGGTGTAAAACCATTTAGCTCTTGAGACTTTTGGCTTGTGAAATAAACGGGTTTAGCTCTGTGTTTTTAATTTCCAAGGCTCTTGAGTCTTTTGGCTTGTGAAATAAATAGGTTTAGCTCTGTGTTTGTTTTGTTCCAGGATGGATTTGATAGATATGAACGAGACACTTCTCAATGCACAAAATGATTTAATAGATATGAAGGAGGAAGACGTAGAAGTTCAAGCACCAAACAAAGTGAAACACAAATTCAGCCGACTCAAACTCAAGTTCCACGTAAGAGAGGCAAAACTTCATTTGTGTGGGATGATTTCATTTCAGTAGGATTAGAAAATGATGAAAAAGAAAGAGCTAAGTGTATCCATTGTGGTATAAAGTTGGTGGTAGGTACAAGCAGTAAACGAAATGGAAATTATGGAACAAATCACTTAAGTCGCCATTTAGATACATGTCCTAAGATGCCTAAGAAGATAGATAGACCGGTATATGACCAGAAGATAGATCGTGAGATAGTTAGTGCAATAATTATCTATCATGATTTACCTTTTAGATACAGTAAAACCTCTACAAATTAATAATGTTAGGACTGCAAAATTTTATTAATTTACAGAGGTATTAATTTATCGATAAATTAATATTTATAAATTTATAGAGAAATTTTCTTAATTTGGTAACTTTTTAAAAATTTCTATAAAATTTCTTTCATTATAGAAAATATCTAATATCTTTCTAAAACCCGTTACAAGTAAAACATGATAATAATGTATAGAAAACAACACTAAAAGTTTTGATTCAGTAAAATATGAAAACTATAGTCAAAGAAAGAACAAATGAATTTAAGCAAAAAAATATTATAAATCTATTCTAAAGAGTTTTTTTACATATAATATATATATATAGTTGATACATTTATACAATTATTAATTTATGATATTGATGGGACCATATATTTACATAGGACTTTCAAAAAAATTATTATCTTATTAATTTATCGTTTTGTGTCACTTTTTACACTGGTCCTAATTCGGGACCGGAAAAATTTATTAATTTATAAAGGTTATTAATTTATAGAGGTTATACTGGAATATGAGAAAGTTAGAGAAAGAGATAAATACTTGAATCCAGATTATCAGCCTATTTATAATGCAAACTGTTGCTACTGATGTTTTTGTGAGATATGAAGTAGAAAAAGAAAAGGTAAAAGAGCTTTTTGCAAAGCATCGTGTTAGAGTTTCTTTTACTTCGGACTTGTGGTCAGCTAAGGCTAGTATGAAGAGTTATATTTGTGTAACTGCGCATTTTATCGATGGAGATTGGCATTTACACAGTTATATTTTAGATTTTTGTGAGTTGAAGTCTACGCACACTGGTGAACATATTGCTAATACGATTCTTGATTGTTTAAAGGAATGGGGATTAGAAAAAGGTACTTTCTATGCCTCTAGACAATGCTACCAATAATAATAATATACAAAAAATCCTCAAGGGCCAACTTCAAATGATTAGCGGTAGTGGTTTAATCTATGACGGGAAATATTTGCATATTAGTTGTTGCGCTCATATTCTTAACATCATTGTGAAGAAAGGTTTAGAGTTAGCTAAAGATGTCTAACACAATATTCGAGGAAGTGTTCAATATGTGAAAGCATCTCCACAAAGGAAAGAAGCTTTTGCAGCCTGTGTTGAGAGAGTGGGAATAAGAAGTGGGGCAGGGTTATCTCTTGATGTGCCTACTAGATGAATTCTACTTAAAATTTAGAAAAGCCTTTGATAGCATGAAGGCTTTTGATAGGAATTATAAGTCTTTACCATCAGATGAGGAGTGGGATCGTGGTGAAAAGATCTGTGACTTGTTGAAGCCATTTAGTGTAATCACTACTTACATTTCAGGCTCTAAGTATCCCACCTCGAATGTATACTTGACTCAATTATGGAGAATTGAATTATTGCTAAAGAAGTATATTGCTTGTGATGATGAGGATATAAAGCAAATGGCTATGGAAATGCAAATTAAGTTTGATAAGTATTGGGAGGATTACAGTCTTATTTTGGCGATTGGAGCAGTTTTAGATCCAAGACTTAAGGTGCAAATGCTCAAACTAGCTTATAAGAAAGTAGATCCCACTACTTCTGTTTTGAAGATTGGAAAACTTGGAACAGCTTTGGAAATGTAAGTATCTTCATATACAAAGTTAGAAATCTGTTATGTGAATTTGGTGGGATTGTTTGAACAACACAAAGACTAATGTTAATCTTTGTAATGCATGATTTTTAAAGCTTATCACACGAGTTCTCTAGGTATTTCAAGAACAACAAATCCACATGACTTACTTAGTGAATCTCAATTTGAAGACGATTTCGATAATGTAAGTATTTTCATATACAAAGTTAGAAATATTTTATGTGAATTTGGTGGGATTGCTTGAACAACACAAAGACTAATGTTAATCTTTGTAATGCAGGATCTCTTCGAGCTTGAAAGAAGTATTGAATCTGGTGTCAATGACACAAAGACTCACTTGGATATCTATTTGGCTGAGCCAAGACTAGAGTGGAAAACTTTTTCAAATTTAGATGTTTTGAAGTATTGGAAAGACAACCAACATCGGCTTGGGGATTTAGCTTAAATGGCACTTGATATTCTCAGCATTCTAATTACCATGGTATCATCCGAGTCAGCTTTTAGTATTGGCTCTAGAGTATTGACACCATATAGGAATCGCTTACTTGCACAAAACGTTCAGGCGTTGCTATGCACACGTAATTGGTTACGTGGTTTTGCAGAAGATGAAGGTAATAATTTGTGTGCATGTTACATGTGAATGTCTATGAGATTAAGCATTGGACTCTGTCTAGCTACTATCACGATTACATATTTATTAAGTCTTAGTGTATGCTAGCTAGATCCGTTCTTAGGTATTGTTAAACTAATTGTTATAATCAGTTTACATGTTGAATTG
This sequence comes from Arabidopsis thaliana x Arabidopsis arenosa, assembly GCA_019202795.1. Taxonomy (NCBI): domain Eukaryota; kingdom Viridiplantae; phylum Streptophyta; class Magnoliopsida; order Brassicales; family Brassicaceae; genus Arabidopsis; species Arabidopsis thaliana x Arabidopsis arenosa. The sequence goes on from CM032917.1 coordinate 11,583,753, forward strand.
TAGGTACTGTTGAAGATAATGACTACACCAGCTATGAGAGTTCAAGAGCAAGAGAATGACGATTCATGGAAACATTATCATTTTGTCTAAAGCGAACCCATCTTGAGGTATGAGCAATTCTGCAATGCTGCAAGATGGACAATTCTGCAATGCTGCAAGATGGACAATTCTGCAATGTTTTCTTTTCTTTTCTTTTCTGCTGGAATTGAGGTATGAGCTTTGTGGCTATTGGTGCAGGTTTTGCTTTGAAGACAAGTGTGAAAGTGACACATATTCTGCTACAGAAGCTTCTTGTATGAAAAGTCGTTTAAGTGAAGTCTTCTTTTTCTTTGTGGCTTAGATTTTGGTTATCAGGTTTTTTGTCAATGGGTTTATATGGGCCCAAATGGATTTTTCAGATTCATATGAGCAAGGTTAAATGGGCTATAAACTTAAATGGGATTAAATGGTTTAAAATAAATGGGATGTGTATAAATAGGGTGGGTTAGCCCATATTAACATCACTAGTTGCAGTAGTAATCCGCGCTACAAGAAAACAGTCAACTACCGACTACAACCGGCGACTACAGTAATAGTCGCTATATTTAGTGACTATTCAGCTATAATTTTATGACTATAGTATAACTAATAGGTTTAGAGTTGTTCATTAGTCGCTAAATTACCACTACACAGACGAGACGCCGTAATAGTCGCTAATTAGCGACTAATATATGACTAATTAGCGACTAATATATGACTAATTCTGCTTGTCGCCAAAGTTAGCCGTATATTAGTCGCTAAACAGCGACTACATGAACGACCCGCCGTAGTAGTCGCGAACAAGCGACTATTTTACGACTATTCCGGTGTGTTATTAACCATAGTCGCAAAATAGACGTAAGTTTCAATTAAAAAGCACATGTTTAGCATTTTGTAAGTTGGTGTACCGATTTTAGACGACTACATAATGTAGTCGCGTTTTAGTCACTTAAAAATTGTCTATATAATGAAAATTTCACGTTCACAAAATTCATTCACAACACAAACAATATATCTTAGAGAAAAAACGTTTTTAAAAAAAAAAACATAAGAAAAATATATTAGTTTTTGTTATTGGTCTTATAATGGTGGGAAACTATAATTATACCAGTAGTGGTGTTTTTAATCGAGAGTGGATGTACAAGAGGTTCGATGAAGTGACGGGGAATTTGTCAGCAGAATACGTTGCTGGTGTGAAGGAATTCTTGACATTTGCTAATAGTTAGCCTATAGTACAAAGTTGTCGAGGTAAATTCTACTGTCCTTGTGTTGTGTGCAAGAATGAAAAACATATCGTCTCGGGTAAAAAAGTTAGTAGTCATTTGTTTAGTCAAGGATTTATGCCTGATTGTTATGTTTGGTATAAGCATGGAGAAGATTTCAACATGAATTTAGGAACGAGTAATTATGTTGATAGAACGTATCTAAGAGAGAATTATGAAAGTTTGGGTAATGTTGTAGAATATCCATATGTAAATGTGGGTAATGTTGTAGAAGATCCATATATGGATATGGTAAACGATGCATTTCCTTATAACGTGGGGTTTGATGATAACTATCATCAAGACGGTACTTATCAGAATAAGGAGGAACCGGTACGTAACCATTCTAAGAAATTCTATGACTGTTAGAAGGTGCCCAAAATCCATTGTACGATGGTTGTCGTGAAGACCAGTCAGAATTATCGTTAGCAGCTCGAGTCATGCAGAACAAGGCGGATCATAATATGAGTGAAAAGTGTGTGGATTCGGTATGTCAAATGTTGACAGATTTTTTACCAGAAGGAAACCAAGCTACTGATTCACATTACAAGACAGAAAAATTGATGCGTAATTTAGGCCTTCCTTATTATACAATTGATGTTTGTATTAACAATTGTATGCTTTTCTGGAAAGAAGACGAAAAGGAAGATCAATGTCGATTTTGTGGTCCTCAAAGATGAAAGCCTATAGATGACTATTGTCGAAGAACCAAAGTGCCATATAGTCGTATGTGGTATCTACCTATTGGTGACCGATTGATGAGAATGTATCAGAGCCACAAGACAGCAGCTGCAATGCGTTGGCATGCCGAGCACCAATCAAAAGAGGGAGAAATGAATCATCCTTCAGATGCGGTGGAGTGGAGATATTTCCAAGAGCTACATCCCTTGTTTACCAAAGAACCCCGTAATGTTTATCTTGGATCGATGGATTTAACCCATTTGGCATGTCGCGAAATCATTCGCTGTGGCCTGTGATCCTCACTCCATATAATTTACCACCTGGTATGTGCATGAATACATAGTACTTGTTTCATATAATTCTGAATTTTGGGCCAAATCACCCGCGAGGTAGTCTCGATGTCTTCCTCCAACCTCTTATTGAGGAGCTAAAAGAGTAATGGTCTACGGGAATCGATGCATATGATGTGTCTTTAAATCAAAATTTTAATCTAAAAGCAGTACTGTTGTGGACGATAAGCGACTTTCCGGCGTACAACATGTTATCCGGATGGACAACCCCTGGTAAATTGTCTTGTCCAATTTGCATGGAAAGTACTAAGTCTTTTTATCTACCTAATGGAACGAAGACGTGCTGGTTTGATTGTCAATGAAGATTTCTTCCTCATGGTCATCCATTACGGAAGAACAAAAAAGACTTCTGAAAAGGAAAAGACGCTTCTACCGAGTATCCACCTGAGTCTTTAACTGCTGAGAAATAAACGAGCGGTTGTCTGGTGTAAATCCACCAAGAACCAAGGATGTTGGTGGAAACAGTCACGAACAGAAGATGTCAGGCTATGGGAAGGAACAGAACTGGCACAAAGAAAGCATATTATGGGAGCTTTCATATTGGAAAGACGTGAATCTCCGACATTGTATTGATGTGATGCATATAGCGAAGAATTTTTTGGATAACATAATGAATACTCTTATGAGCATGAAGGATAACATCATGTAAAGAATGGATATAGAACGATTATGTTCTCGGCCTGACTTACATATTGATAGTAAGGGAAAAGCTCAATTTCCTTCTTATACATTGACAAATGAAGCCAAAAGAGTTTATTGCAATGTGTGAAACATGCAATCAAATTTCCAGATGGTTATTCGTCTAATTTGGGTAGTTGTGTTGATATGGAGAATGGGAAGTTGTCAGGTATGAAGAGTCACGATTGCCACGTTTTTATGGAGCGGTTACTTCCATTTATCTTTGCAAAACTTCTCGACCGGAACGTTCACCTTGCATTATCTGGTAAAATAAGAATATATAATTTACTCTTTATAATATATATATATATATATATATTAACCTGAGATGATGCAATTTATATTAACCTAAGATGATGCAATTTCTATTTTTTTACAGGGGTTGGCGTATTTTTTAGGGACTTATGTTCGAGAACTATGCAGAAAAGTCGCGTTCAAATTCTTAAGCTTAACATTATTTTGATCATATGCAACTTAGAAAATATCTTTCCACCATCATTTTTTGATGTTATGGAGCACCTGCCTATACATCTCCCCTACGCAGCAGAATAGGGCGGTCCTGTCCAATATAGGTGGATATATTATTTTGAGAGGTTTTTCAACAAGTTGAAAGGAAAAAACAAAAAATAAAAGATATGCGGCCGGATCAATTGTTGAGTCATATATCAGGGACGAGAATTCTTATTTCTCAGAGTACTACTTTGCCGATAATATACAAACAAAATCAAGGTAATTAAATATATAGTAATTAAACATCTTTACAAAAGCAAATTTTCAAGTTAATAACCATGAATTACCTCATTTGGATCAGGTTCACGAGATTCAATGAGGGTGAAGTTCCTGTATATTATGTTCATGTAGTACCTAATATATTTACTCACGTCGATCAGAGGAAGACTATGAATGCGCACATGGATATGTTTTACGAAATTGTTATTATTTTCAAGTAATTGAGAGGTATATAACAAATGAAATACTCCCATTTTAAGTTTTTAATTATAAATTCTACGCACATAACTAATTCTCATATATATGTTGGTTAATAAGCCCTATTTGTTGTTTTTGTATAGTATGTTCAAAGATTTTCTTTCTATTAAATATCCATGATTGAACGAAAAAGAACTCTACGTGAAAAGAGGTGAAGAATATCATGTGTGGGTGAAAGATTATGTATGTCTAAATAATTTATCTATATATAATTTGCATTTATTTATTATTCTTCATATCTATAATGATGTTTATTTCTAAATTTGCATACAGGTTACATATTGGAACACGAGTAATCCATTTCCATCTTGGGTTCAAGAGATAGTACATGGATCTTTGCACAAAGTCAAAACCTGGCCAATGTATTTTACAAAAGGCTATTTGTTTCATACGCAGGGTCATGGAACTGGACGTAAGACTTGTAACTATGGTGTATGTGTGAAAGGTGAAAATTTTGCGGATGCATCTGACGCCGCAGATTTTTACGAAAACTTAAATGATATCATGGAACTTGAATATGAGGGGGTGGTCAGTTTGAAAATAACACTTTTTAAATGTTCGTGGTATGACCCTAAGCTTAGAAGAGGCACTCGGAGGAGCAATAGTGGTGTTGTCGATGTTCTTTCATCGAGAAGATACAACAAATACGAGCCATTTATTTTAGGTACATACACTATATATATATGGTCATTTAGTTTTTCTTGATCATATACAATTATGTAATTATCCAAACATGGTGCATTTACAAACAACATCTCAAGCGGAACAAGTCTGTTTTATACCTTATCTATACACGAAGAAATCAAAGCGGAAGTGGCTCAACGTTTTAAAAGTAAATCCAAGGGGAAACATATTAGAAGAATATGAAAAGAAAGACGAGACTCTATTGCAAACAGAAAATGATGATGCTGTTTTAATGACTACAATAGAAGATCTTGTACTCGACAATTTGACAGAAGATTGATACCCAATAAATCTTGATTACGATGTCAGAGACACCGATCCAAAAGATCGATTCCTATGTAATTTATCGTCTTCTGATGATGACGAACAAGAAGACGTAGAACAATATTATGTTTTTGTAATATATTGATATCAAATTAAGTTATATTATTGTATAATATGATTTTAATTATATATAATTATGCAAATTTTTTAAATTAATTTGACTAAATAATATAGCTAGGCACTCTGACTCCTCAGCTTATCCCTCCAACTCCTCAGCCGGTTCCTCCAACTCCTCAGCAAGACCCTCCGCCTTCTCCAGTTCAAGAGTCTCGGGTTCACAATCACCTATCCTCTCAAGGCAATAACTTTGATGCTGATGCTCCTCTGTCGCCGGATCTCCAGGAGGACACACTTCAGTCTCTAAATGACCTGCCGATATTGTCGGACAGAGATAAGTTCGTCACCGTCCTCTCTCCCTTGCCTCTAACGAATATAGAATGGTATGATCTTCTTCTTCTGTTATTTGTGAGACCATGTTGTGTTGTGTTTTGATCTTAGGTTTAGTTGTGATATTGGGTTGGTGAGGCCAAGTAGTATTTGTCTGAATTGATTCATGTTTTTATCACGGACAAATCTAGAAGAGTCGTGTGTTTGCATTGTCTTTGTTTAAGTTTAGTTGTCATATTCAGATGATACTTGCAGCCTTTTGCTAGATTTGATATGTTGGTATGAAATTCTATGTCTGTTGTTTGCGAGAACATGTTGTGTTTTAATCTTATGGTTCTGTTGGGTAATGAGCTTTGTGAGGCCAAGTAGTTTAAGTATTGTCTGAATTGATTCATGTTTTGTCACGGCTGCATTTGAAGAGTCGTGTGTTTGCATTGTCTTAACTTAAGTTTAGTTGTCATATTTAGATGATACTTGCAGCCTTTTGCTAGATTTGATCTGTTGGTATGAAATTATATGTCTGTTGTTTGTGAGAACATGTTGTGGTTTGATCTTATGGTTATGTTGGGTAATGAGCTTTGTGAGGCCAAGTAGTTTAAGTATTTGTCTTTTCTGATTCATGTTTTTGTCACGGATGCATTTGAAAAGTCGTGTGTTTGCATTCGTGTCTTTGATTAAGTGCATTTGAACATGTTGTGTTTTGATCTTATGGTTCTATTGTGTTGATCTCTGATTTAAGTTTAGGTCTGATCTTAGGGTTCTGTTGTGTTGATCTCTGATTTAAGTTTAGCTCTGATAAGTATATATATTCTGCCAAATAACAACTGCTTGTTTTTCTTTTGTATGGAGGTTTACTCGGGACACAAACTCGCGACTTGTTAGGAAGATAACTAGAGTGTTTACAAACAAATTTGATGGTCCCTTCTACAGTTGGACATGTGTGCCACAAGAAAGACAAGAGAAATACTTCGTCGAGTTTGCTGTTAAGTTTTCTTTCAGCCCTTTTATATATGATTACACATCTTTTGTTTACTGACATTACCTTTTGTTTTTGTAGAAAACACACCATTGGGATCCTTTGATAACTGGTACTGTCCAGTATTATATTAATGAGATCTGTTTAAGGCGAATGAAAGGCATGGTTAGCACCGTGAGAACTAGTCAAAAGAAACCTAAATGGATCGGGAAAACTCTATGGAAAACAATGACTGCATACTGGGACACTGAAGAAGCTCAAGAAAGAAGTCAAATCTATTCATCAGCCCGTCTGTTTGACCGTAACGGTCTAGGTTCCTCACATACACTTCTCAAGGTCGAAGTCATATGAGCAAATCCTAGACGATTTGGTGAGTCTACTTTCTGTTTTAATCCTTTGCAACTTTAGTCTGACTTTTCTCTACGCTTCTATGACTTGTTTTTTTTTTCATTACAGGAAGAAGAATTGGGCAGACCTGTCAGTGTTGGTGAAGTTTTCATCAAAACACATACAAAACCTGATGGGACATATGTTGATCGAAAGGCGGACCAGATTGCAACCTTATATCAGAAGAATGTGCAACTATTTCAGATGGCGCTTCGCGGCCACGAGAGCTCACAACTGAGGAATGTACAACAATATTTCTTCAAGTAACGTTTTCTGTTTCCCAATACTTCTTCTTAAGTGTTTTGATATTTGGGTCAATGTTGAAGTAAAGGTCTGATATGTTGTGTTTGTGATAACATGTTTGGTCTGATATATTGTTGTAGTGAGAACATGTAGTGTTTCTTGTTTTTGTCACGGATGTTTAACTAATGGCTCTGTTGGGTAATGAGATTTGTTAGGCATTGAAGAGTTGTGTGTTGTTTTGTGTTTAAGTTTCTTGTGTGAATTGTCTGAATTGTTTCTTCTGGTTGTCACGGATGCATTGAAGAGTTGTGTGTTGGTCTCTGTTTAAGTTTAGGTCTGATCTTAGGGCTTCCTAATCTCAGTTTTTCTCATACTTTGCAGTCAACTAAGAGAGATTCAAGAGGCGTTCCTTATGGAGTAGGAAGCCTGAAAGAGTCTCTTGTCAATGGCAAGTGGAAGGAAGCAGGTGAATCAACTTCCTTTGTCGGTCTGCAAAAACAGTTATTGGAAGCTCAACACAAGATAGAAGAGCAGGTCTCTTACAATCAGAAGGGTGATACTAAGGTTGCTTTGTGTGAAGCTGAGAATTCCCGAGTTCCGGATGAGCATAAGAAGAAGATCTAGCACTTGTCCTTGGTGGATAAGTTCTTGCGCTAAACTGATCCCCGATTCCTGAATTTCCTCGAGACGCATTCGCCATAGACAACCACAGATCCTCTCTCATCCTCTCCATCTTCATCTGATTCATAAGTCTATGTCTAAACTCCTTACTCAAGAACTCAATGTCACTTTTCAAAGTTTTTATGTGTAAAAGTTATGTACTTGTGTTGAACAAAGTTCTTAGTTGTATGTGAATGAAACATGTTCGTAATTTGTGTTTTGTTACTTTTCTTATATGAGAATGAATTGGTGTGTATGATTCTTGTAGTCGCTATTTTGATTGATTCGATTGGTTTTCTGAAAACAACAGTAGTAGCAATTTAGTCCCCAAAAATGTCATCAAGCAGTCAGTTTTTAGTTACTAAAATTGTTGACTAAATAACACTTCAGTCGCAACTCAGTCTCCAATTTAGTGACAAAATAGTCGTAACAAGTTACGACTATTTACCAACTGCAGGAACAAGACTCGTATGTTAATCGTTAATGAGTCGCGTAATAGTCGTCAAACTTTACAACTAATGTACGACTATAAAACGATTACATGCATTTAGTCGTAGTTTTAGTCGCTAAATAGCGACTAATATACGACTAGAGTATTTACCGACTCTCGATTAGCGACTATTGTGGATAGTCGTGAAATAGTTGTAAACAAGAAATTAACGACTAATTACTGACTAACACCGTAGTCAGTAAATGACAATTTTCTTGTAGTCGATCCTTGCAAGAGGACCTTGGATCAACTCGTGAAACCAAACCGGATATGTCTCTATCCAATAATGTACCTGTAAAATACAACATTACTAATCAGATAAACATATATAAGATAAAATAATAATAATAATACTCTATAAGAGTGATTTGAGTTTAAGAGTGGTTCGATAACATTCTAACAATTACTAGATCTACTAATCACATATTTCCTGAAAATACCCTAAGCCTAACGTTTTTATTATCTTCTTTTACAACCACATAATCTCCTATTTGCTTTCTTTTATTTTCTTTTTATTTTCTTATCATCTATCTAGCTTGATTTCGATACTTAGGCCTATAATGTGAACAAACGAACTTCGTGGAATTCGACCCTTGAGTACTAACGACGATCTCTTATTAAGGGAATAAGCTTAGGGCAATTTTACCTACATCACAAGGGATAAGGCGATATGCTTGGGATGAACCTTACCTTTACAAGCTTCGTTCATATGGTATGTATAGGAGATGTGTCGCTACAACAGAAGTACATGATATATTATTCCATTGTCATAGCTCAGATAACGACGGTCACTTTGCTACTTTCAAGAGAGTCTCTAAGGTTCTTGAAGAAGGTTTTTTGTGGCCTACGATGCTCACAAGTTCATATCCAAATGTGATTCTTATCAAAGGAGGGAAAAGATTAGTAAGCTTATTGAGATGCAAGAAGTTGAAGTTTTTTATTGTTGGGGCATTGATTTCATGGGACCCTTTCCTCCTTCGAATAAGAATCTCTAAAGACTAGTCACAGTTTTAACTATGTCTCCAAATGGGTAGAAGCTATCACTAGCCCAAAGAATGACTTTGTAGTTGTTATCATGTTGTACAAGACTATCATCTTCCATCGTTTTGAAGTACCTCAGATTATCATAAATGATGGGGGAAACCATTTCATCAATATGATTCTCGAGAAATTGCTTCACAAGTATGGTGTTCAGCATCATGTACCTACTCCTTATCATCCCTAAACAAGTGGTCAGGTTGAAGTTTCGAACATGCAAATAAAAGAGATTCTGGAAAAGACAATTGGTAGATCAAAAAAGGAGTGGTCTTTTAAGTTAGATGATGCACTATTGGGCTTATAGGACAGTTTTCAAGACTCCGCTAGGAACCACTCATTTTCATCTTCGTTACGGGAAAACTTCTCATCTTCTAGTGGAATTAGAGTATAAAGCAGTTTGGGCAGATAAGATCTTGAACTTTGATATCAAATCAGCCGGAGAAAGGAGACTAATTCAGTTAAATAAGCTAGATGATATATGAAATCATGCTTATGATAATTCCAAGCTCTACAACGAACGCACCAAGGCCTATAATGACAAGAAGATCATATCTTGATCTTTTGAAACAAATGACCAGATACTTCTTTATAACTCTCGTATGACTTTATTTCCTGGTAAATGTCTTCTCATTGGACAGGTCCCTACAAACTTCATTCGGTTCAGCCATATGGAACCATTGTTCTTAATGGAGAAAATGGCGCAAAGTTTGCTGTGAATGGACGAAGAGTCAAGCATTATTGGGCTGAAACCGAGCTTCCAAAGATGCATCCAATGTATCATCAGGATCCACCTATTGATTAGACCGCTGCAAAGTCAAGCTAATGACTTTAAATAAGTGATTAGTGGGAGGCAACCTACTTGTGAGTTATATATAGTTTAATTTATATTGGATAATTAACCTTTATTTGTTTTTCAATTCAGAAAAAATCATTTTTGGGTTTCTTGATGTGGACCAAGCACGATGGTGTCGGTCGACACCATACTTCTAGAAGTAAGTTGCGTTAAAACACAACATTTTCTTCTTCTTCTTCATTCATTTCTATAAAGCGAATTTACCATTTTCTCTCTAGAATCTTTGATTCTTCACCATTTTCTTTGATTTCAGAGCCTAAATTCATTAGATTTTTACTCTCTATCTATTCCAAGCATCACTTTCACAGATCTGCAACATGGTAGGGGAGAGAAAGAGGCAAAAGATAAGCGGCGAAGGAGGTTCTTCTTCCTCCTCACAGACACGGCGACGCTCTACCACTGTCGGCCATGTACCACCATCGTCGGCCCAGTCTCATGCAGGCTCCCAAGGACTGGTTTCTCATTTCCCTCGGCCGAAATTTAAAGGAAAGCAGATTCATTCTAGACGGGTTTGGGACGACGATATCAACCGAGAATTAACAAAGATGATTATGATACTCTTTCCGAGATATCTGTGATGTTTTTGGGTTTGATAAGGATGCTTCATATGTCTCGATCCCTGGACAGTTTAGCGATGCTTAGATGTTTTGGGCCTAGTTTGGCAATGGAAGCTATGATTCTAAGGATTATGTGCATTCAGAGATTTGTCATCCTGTCTTGCGATACTTGGCTAGGCTCATTAGTAACACTTTCTTGTCTAGGATGGAGCCTGGTAAGATGAGGCTATATGAGCTACTTATGCTTTATTATGATGTTGGAGATTCTTTTTTTGAGAGTCTACAGATGGAGGCAAGTGACAGAGATGTCAACTTTGGAGCCGTCTTTGCGCATCACTTGGAATCTCCAAAGACTAAGCTTTTTAGTGGAATATGGAAAGAGATTAAGCGGATTGGTAGCATTCTTACTCCTATTTCCGAGCATTTCAACATTAGCATTGATGGAGTAAGGATTGTGACTAAGAAGGTGAAACATGATAAGGCATATCTGAAGAGCGCTCACTGGTTGAAGGGCAGTCTGATTTGGTGTTTCAGATATGGTCCAGGGAACCATATGATTCAGTTGCCTTGCACATAGCTTACTGACATTACAGAAGAGCCTCGGGCACTTGCCTTCCGTCATCATCTTTCCCTCCTACACGCAGCACGACACTCTAGGCGACAAAGAGGCACATCCAGAGATCAGTCCCGACTCAAACAGAGGATGAGTTCATTGACCCTGCTGGTGTTCTTCGTTTTGGGTCATCCTCTTCAGCCATGCCATATGACCTGCCTGTTACTTTGCCTATCCCTATGGAACCACCGATTTTTCAGCAGTACTTGGTCGACAGCTTCAAGTGCATTTGGAACGCAATAGCTACATTGTCTTGCTGTGGTTGCATTGCTCCTACTCGCCATCGTCAACGTTCACCAGTACCCACTTTTGGCTCCGAGCATGAGAATTAGCCATCTTCCCTATCTTTGCTTCCTGCTTTCGATTAATTTTTCATTCTTGAGTCATTTTTCACTTCTATGAGTCGGTTTGTTATTTTATTTGAAACTTGTTGCACCTATTTCATTATGCTTATTTGAACCTATTAATGTGTGTTTTAGTGATTTAATAGTTTCAACTTGAGGATCCATGTGAAAACACTAACCTTAAATAAACAATTCTGAGCAAAACTCGAAGAGCAACATATTAACGACATGGGTGTCGCACCAACCAGGTATTGATCGACACTAATACACGGTAAAGGTGGCAACTTCATTTTTCTAAATTTACAAATCATATAATTATTATTTTTATTTCTCTAGCTTATTAACTCAAGGGATAGCGTTATATAAGTCTTGGGGAGTCAGTTGCTAACTATATCTTTCCTTTTCTTAGGAGTCTGTTGCGTCGTTTTTAGTATAATGTCATTTTATTGAGTTAAAATATTTTTTAGAAATTATAATAGTTCACCAAACTAGATTCCAATGATGAACCGTAAACCGAAAAATCGTCCATGAAGACTTCCATGAAATTTTCAATACTCTGTGAAGATTGACATCATACGATATTGAAAGGTGGGAGGTGCATTGTAGAGTTTGAAAGGCATTCTTCTACATGCGTATGTTCCATAGGTACAAGTAAAGGTTGTCTTCTCTTGATCGTCCGTATGGGTTGGTATCTAAAACAAATCCTGAATAACCATTTAAGAAACAGTAAAATTGATGGTTGCCTAACCTTTCGAGAATTTGATCGATGAAAGGTAAAGGGAAATGGTCCTTTCTAGTCATGGTTGAGCTTCCGGTAGTTGATATAACCCTGTTTTTTACCTATGTTTTCGATATAGGATTTTGAGTCTTTTTATTATTTCTAGAGTCTTTTTAGAGTCTTTTTAGGTATTCTATGAAGAGGAATAACAATGGAGATGAGGATACATTTTAGAGCAAAAGCGAAAGACGATTTCACTTTCAAATCCAATCAAGAGTGTCGATCGACACTAGTTTCGGCCCGGAGATGTCCCTGACGCTTAAAAGTTTACAGAAGTTTAAATTTGCCCCATAAGACTTCCCTATTTGCACTGTTAGTCCCTGGACGTTTTTAGGTCATATATATAGTTTTAGAGGTCATTGTTGAGATCTAAGTTCTTTTCTACCAAGTTTTCCCTGAGAGACATAAGCTATGCATCCCTTGTTTTCACAGATTCATTCAGTTTTCAATACAGTGAAGAGATCCTTTTTAACTCTTTTCTTTATTGATGTCTTTATGCTTTCTTACTTGAATATGCTGCTTGTTTCAATCTCTATGTCTGAGTAGTTTGCTTGTTAGGGTTAGGGTTTATCATTAGGGGTTCATATGGTTTAGTAGATCGCCCCCTTTCTAGGCTATCTGTAGAATTCTTCATCTTTAATTGTTCTTAATGCTAGTTGTAGAGTAATTAACTAGAACTTGATTCCAAACAATAGATATACCCGCCATAGGCATCTGTCTTTGGTTCTATAATTTGATGAACCTGGTTTACAGGTGTGTAATAAGAATCGGCCTATTTACCAAGGTGAACAATCGAACTCGATTAGAATGCATGTATAAGTATAAGGTTTCTCGGCTTCTTTGGTTATTTTTAACTATAGGTATTGAGAGTTTCCCGGAACGCCACCTGTTATTCCAAAATTAGAATTTTAATTTAAGAATGGTTCGATAATAACCTAGCTATAATTAGATCTACTAACCAATAGTTTTCTAAGAATACCCTAATCCTGAATCTATATTTTATCGTTTCATAACCAATCAATCTTCTGTCTTCTTACTTTGTTTACTTTTTATTTCACTCATTTTCTTCTAGCTTAATCTTGACACTCAATTCATTGTGTAAAGAAAAGAATTTTGAGGAAATTTTACATTGAAGCCGTTCTTACCAATCACTTGACCCCCTGGTCGAGTAACATTGAAGCCGTTCTTACCAATCACTCGACCCCCTGGTCAAGTAACCACACTCCAGGTCACTCGATGACACCACTCGATGACACCACTCGACCCATGGTCGAGTAACACTTTGTCACACCACCTGACCACCACTCGGACATTCACTCTATCACCACACTCGACCCCCTGGTCGAGTATCATCACTCACCACCCAGCGGCATCACTCGACCAAGCACTCGATCACATCTTCAGAGTCTGTTCAAATCCGCACTCAACCAGAGAAGCTGAGCATAAGGAATAGAAGAGAAGAAGAAGAAGTGTTTGGAAGCTGTCCGGAGCTTCATCTGATCACGAGACCTGCTTGGCCCATTATCACTCTATGGGCTGGTCAGTTGGGTTCCCGGCCCATCTACTATCATTTTATTTCGTTTTGTATAAATAGGTGTTTGAGGGTTTTGTCCTCAGACATCTAGTCGACATTCAGCTTTTTGCTTTAGTTTTTTATTTCTGTTTACCTAGTTTACTCTGGCGGCACCACTTTGCTTCTGTAACCTGTAATTCGAGATTTTTCCAAGTTATTCGGATTCTGCATTTGATTTCATCTGTCATCTTGTTTCTCTACTCTTTATCTCTTTACTTATGCATTATACTTGTTTATCTGCGATTATGGCTTTAAGCATGTTGTTTGAGTAGTGACTTAGATTTCTTAAGGATGGGATAGAGTGGTTGTGAGATCTATAGTCTGTAGAATAGTTAAGTTTTAGAATTGATTGAACCCCTTCAGGACTAGTTGTGCTTACTGCTTATTTCTGTCTGATCAACATGAATTTGATCCAATGCATTCCCGCACCCATAAGGTGTTTGATGGAATGCTTGATCCACTAGTTCCTAAGATATTTATATCTATCCTAAGGGATTGGCCGTTTAGATCGTTTATTGACTTTATCAATCGGTTCTTATTGCTTGCATAGTTAGATTCCGTTAATGGGAATTAGTCTTGGCTAGCTTTGCTTAAGGATTTCTATCACGCGAGTGAATTAATCTGTTGTTGAACCTGTTGTCTAGGGATAGCTTTATTGCACTTGTTAACCATCTGAATAGGCTAGGATACCACTCCATTTGATTACTCCATCCTTATGGATTTCTCGTCTATTTGATTTGTCGGTTGCATTGCTATCGTTTTAATCGTTCTTATTGCATGTGGCTCACTTTTCGCATTTCTTACCTGTTATCACCAACTTACTCGACCACACCTAGTGTTTGGTGACAGACTGTGCAATCAAGTACAGTTGCTTTATTTTCTGTCTGATACTCGACCTGTTTCTCGACCACATCCTGCTCCTGGCATCAGTCAGTTGTGGTCGAGTGATTTTTGTAAATCTGTTAGAATTTATGTTTTCTGGGACTGTTAGAAACCTCAAAATTGTTATTGCTTGGCTTGACTGAGTGACTTCTGATCACATCTCATCTATTTGCATCACACCTGAATCGATCGACACCTAAAATACTACAACAACAACATTAGTGGTTTAAGAATAATATCAATTTGGCACCGTTGCCAGTTGGGTGCTTGTAAGTTATATTTAAGATCATTAGAATTGTTAAGATCGAATTCGTTTTTTTAAAAAGAGATACTAACATTGTGTCTTTTTAGTCTTAGTATTTAAGGTACTTAGCAACCAACTTTACATACTCATCTCTGATTAGTTTGTTATAGTCGGGTTGCTACCTGTTGCATGCATACACAGTCACAAGGGAATCAGAACCTCCTATTCAACGATAACATCGACCGTATTGCTCGCCAACTAACAGAACAGGCAACAACAGACACAATGGCTGACGTTGTAGATGAGCTAATGCAACATAACAACATTGGTGCTTGTTACTTTCCACACAACCACAACCAGCGTCATGGCATTGTTCCTCCTCCCGTACAGAACAACAACTTTGAGATCAAGAGCGGTCTCATTGCAATGGTTCAGGGGAACAAGTTTTATGACTTGCCAATGGAGCATCCGCTTGATCATCTAGACGAGTTTGAAAGGCTCTATAGCCTTACTAAAATCAATGGAGTCGGTGAAGATGGTTTCAAGCTTCGCTTGTTTCTTTTCTCACTTGGAGATAAAGCCCATCTATGGGAAAAGACGTTACCCCAGAATTCAATTACAACCTAGGATGACTGCAAGAAAGCCTTCTTGGCTAAATTCTTCTCCAACTCCACAAATGCAAGACTCCGGAATGACCTCATTCACTCAAAAGCAACTGAAACCTTTTGTGACGCTTGAGAGCGTTTAAAGGGTTATTAAACCAAATGCCCTCATCACGGATTTAAGTAGGCTTCTCTTCTCAGCACACTCTACATAAACGTCCAGCCTAAGATAAGGATGCTAGTTGTACCGCATCAAATGGGAACTTCCTTAAGAAGGATGTTGAAGAAGGATGGGAACTAGTTGAAAACTTGGCTCAATCGGATGACAATTATAATGAAGATTACGACAGAAGCATCTGCACCAGCTCTAACTCTAATGACAAGAACCACAGAGAGATTAAAGCTCTCAATGACAAAATAGACAAACTCCTCCAAGTGCAACAGAAGCATGTTCACTTCACCTGTGAAGATGAACTATTCCAAGTCCAAGAGGGGGAGGATGATCATTGTTCTGAAATCACGTATGTTCACAACCAAGGTGGCTACAACAAAGGGTACAACAATTATAGACCCAACCCGAATCTGTAATACAGAAGTACCAATGTAGCCAACCCACAAGACCAAGTCTACCCTCAGCAGCAACAATAACAACAACCCAAACCTTTTTTTCCGTACAACCAATGTCAGGGGTTTGCTCCAAAGCAACAGTTCCAAAGAGGTTATCAACAACAGCAGCCACCACCTGGTTTTCCACCACAACAACATCAAGCACCTTCGCCTCATGATTCGGATATGAAGAACATGCTCATGCAGATAATTCAAGGACATGCAACAGGAGCAAGGGAAATCACTAAGAAGTTGGCTGAGTTAAACAACAAAGTCGATTGCACATTTAATGATCTTAACAAAAAGTTTGAATCACTGAGCACTAGGATGAGATATCTGGAAGGGAAGCCTGCTTCAACATCAGTTTCCAACAACCCAGGCCAACTTCCAAGAAAAGCAATCCAGAACCCAAAGGAGTATGCCACTGCACACGCCATCACTATTTGCCATGATCGAGAGCTGCCAACTCGACATGCCCCTACCTCTATCACTAGGAACAGTGTAGATCAAGATGGGGAGGATTTTGTTCAGAATGAAACACCAGCTAAAATAGCAACAGAGGAGCTCATACTCGATCGTAGTACTCGATCCCTAGTTCATGCATTACCTCGTTCTGTTAAAAAGCCTTCCTCTGCTAAAACCAAGGATAAAGTCTTTGTTCCTCCACCCTACAAGCCTCCACTACCATTTCCAGGGAGATTCAAAAAGCAATTGATAAAGAAATATGAAGCTCTCTTGGAAAAATAATTGAAGTACCTTGAAATCACAATGCCTCTAGTAGATTGTCTTGCGCTAATACCGGACTCACACAACTGTGTGAAGGACATGATTCCAAAGAGGATCATAGAAGTTCAAGGAATGGTGGCGTTAACTCACGAGTGCAGTGCAATCATCCTGAAGAACATTGTTCAGGAAAAGTTGGAAGATCCGGGATCTTTCACTCTACCATGCTCTAGTAGGCAACTTGCTTTGAGAAACTGTCTATGTGATCTAGGAGCTTCAGTCAGCCTAATGCCACTTTCGATGGCAAGGAAGCTGGGATTTCTCAAGTATAAGCCGTGAGACTTATCCTTGATCCTTGCACATAGGACCTTAAGAAAACCTTATGGCCTATTAGAAGATATGCCTATCAAGATTAATGTAATAGAAGTGCCTACAGACTTTGTTGTGCTTGAGATGGATGAAGAACTTAAAGATCCTCTAATCCTAGGAAGACCTTTCTTGGCCTCAGTAGGAGAGGTGATCGACGTAAAAAATTGGAAGCATATCAGGTTACAGTTTGACATCAACAAAACTCCAAGAAGATCAACCATAGAGGGACATACATTTGGGGTCCAAGGAGTGGTTACAAAAGAAGGATTTGAGACTTACAGAGTAAAGAAACAAAGTTTAGCTCGAACACGACCTTCAAACTCAACAACTCAATCTAGTACGCTCTATGTAGTTGATTGGGGAGAAATCAAAAGGAAGTCTGATCTCCAAGAAGAAACCATCAAGAAGCTAGCTTACATTGTTGAGGAACTTAGGGATAAAGTGCGTCGGATGCAGAGGGACGCTATTTAACCTCAACTTAGCATTGAAGCTATCCCAAGGAAGAAGTTTGCTTCAGAATGGTTTGAAGAAGAAGACTACCCATTAGAAGAAAAAGAAGCTTACAAGGAAATGGCCATAGAGTACTTAATTACAGACCTGTCAAGAGAGCATGCTAAGTACGATGTTGTATCTACTAAGGAAGAAGAGAAGATTTCAATTCCTCTCATTCACCCTCCTTAAGCCTAATGAGTGTGAGGAGTCAAGCTAGAGAATTAAAACAAGCTCACTTGGGAGGAAGTCCCAGTATTTCACTTTTCATTACTAAGTTCATCATCCTGTTATCGTTCTCTTATCATTCTGTTGCTATGATGTTTTCATTCATGTCATCGTTTTTGTTTTCTGCAATGAAGTCTGAGTAGTGACTAGCTTTCTCAGGATGGGTTAGAGTAGTTTAGAATCCTTAGTCTGTTAGGTGGTTGAGTTTGATTTATAGATCTCTTCTAGATTAGTTGTTCTTAATGCCTATTGGTTTCTGATCAACTAGAATTTGAGCCCATACATTTTCGCACCCAAAAGAGTGTTCGACGAAATGTCTGAACCACTAATTAGAGAGACTCGTGGCTCTCTCCTAAGGTATTGGTTACAGGGAGCGTTTTGGCTTTAACTTGTTGATTTGTAATGCTTGTTAGGTTAGCTCTCGTCAATGGTGATTGAGTCTGGGACTAGTTTAACTTGAGGGTCTCTGTTGCGGTGGCACTTAGATTTGGTTATCGAACTTGTTGTCTAGGGATAGTTTATTGAGCATGTCAGTCACTTGTAGATTGAGGAAACTAACTACTCGATTATCCCATCCTCGGGAATTTCTCATCCAATTGATTTCTTTATTTACATTGCTATCGTTTACTGTTTCTTGTTACCTATTGCTTAATTTTAACATTTCTTGCATGTTATCACTCAGATACTCAACCACCCTGTTGTCTGGTGACAGACTGTGCAGTCTAGTATTCTTGTTAAATTTTATGTCTGTTACTCAACTTGTCACTCGACCACACCGAGTGCTTGGCAACAAGTTGTGTTGGTCGAGTGTTTTAACTATGTCTGCTTGAATTTCTGTTTCCTCCATATTCACTAAGGACTCCTAGAAACTCAAAACCTGTAATTGCTTGGCTTGACTCTTTGAACTCTGATTGCATCTTGATTGCTAGCATCACACCCATTTGGATTAACAACCTATAATACTACAACGACAGGATAGTGTTTTAGGTGTAATTGATCTTAAAATCCTATTATCATCGAGTATTCGTGAGGCGGCGCTGGCCGCAGCAGAAAAAGAGAGGTCGAGTATTCAGGAGGCGGTGCTTGCCGCAATAGAGGAGATGAGGTTGAGTACGCACATGGCGGAGCTGAGACACAACATGGAGATTTTTCAATGGCCTAGCAGCAATCGCAGACAGCCATCGACGATCAACTGCGTTCCTTCTTCAACTGAGGTAAGCACCTCACTTAACCATTGTATAATAACATCTCTTGTTTTTGTTTCTGTGATGTGTTTTGTCTGGAGTACTCTCTTCCAAATTTGGTCACACAGAGGACTGTGTGATTTAATATTGGGAGAGGGCTCACGAAGTGTGTGTTGTGTTGTATATATTCTTGAGTCTGCATTCATATAAGGCATAAAAAAAATAAAACAAAATTTTAAAATTTTTTGAAAATGATTTCACAAAAAGAGATTGTTCATGTAGTTGCATCACATTTAGGGTTGAGTCTAGGATGTTTCATATAGGATTGTTGCATTCACATTGCATAGGGGATAATGATGAGATAGCCTTGTAAGCATTTTGGTTCACCCGATAAACTCAGTGCCCTCGTTGTTAGTTGTATGATGCATAGTCAATGAAATTGAAGTAGAACTGCACCATACCTAAAATGCTCTACTCGACCACACTGTGAAGATTTTATATCATTCCCTATCAATTCGAACCTGAATCTGA
Source organism: Arabidopsis thaliana x Arabidopsis arenosa (assembly GCA_019202795.1). Taxonomy (NCBI): domain Eukaryota; kingdom Viridiplantae; phylum Streptophyta; class Magnoliopsida; order Brassicales; family Brassicaceae; genus Arabidopsis; species Arabidopsis thaliana x Arabidopsis arenosa. Next base: position 11,603,494 of record CM032917.1, read on the forward strand.
TTTAAAATTATCATGTCTTAACATCGAATTTAAACTCATGGATACCCTAAAATACTTGGACTTCCTTAGATGACTCTTGTTTGTCCAAGTAGCTGACTCCCCTTATTGGAGCAGTTAACCCCAACCTTAAGCCTAAACCTTCTTTCAAGCCTTTATCACTTGTGAGTGTCTCTGAGGTCTTATTCCGATGAGCTTGGTAGAAAGTGTTAGGTTCGTAACGAAAGAGATAGTGTCTCATGTAGTTCTAATTTACGTTATCTAGACTAGATAGGACTAGGTGGGCGCTTATATCGTGGGTTGGGATGTTTCTAAAAGAAATAAAATAGTGAATTCATTGTTGATAACGAAAGGGAAAGGAATTCTAGGGGAAGTAAGCTAAAGAAGTTAGAAAAAGTCTAGTAAAGGTTTTGGGAATGTCAAAAAAAGAATGAGGTTCTTGTCAGTTAAAGAAGAAGGGTAAAAAGCCCTTAGTTTTAAAGATTAAAAACATGAACCTTAGTTTTTAAAAGAAATCCAAATCCGTTAGAAGTATCAAAGTGTTGAGAAAGCTTCTCTTAAAGTTAAGAGAAAAGAAAAGAATGATCTGAAAAAGGGTTTAAAAGATTCATGAATGCAAAGGGTAGAGTTAAGTTCTTATTTTGGGATTGGAGATTGGATTACCATTAGAGCTTCATTTGTTATACTTTGGGTAGATGGGATCTTATCTCTGTATGCATAATTAGGGACTTACCTTTAGCATTATACTAAAGCTGAATCATTCTTGAGAGATCTCATTTTACTAAAACCTATTCTTTAAGGGACCATCTTTGTCTCTTGACCTTCACCTTAGCCAAATGAGTTCATTGATGATGCATTGCTTGATTCACGTTCTAGAACTAATGAATTTTAAAGGGATTGTGGATGTCGGATCTGGTGCTAACCAAACCCGCAATTTGGTGAGACATTTGGAGTGTGTAGGGCTTTGAGAAAGGCCCGACCCAGCGGAAAAGCCCATCACTAGGCCAGTTATCTAGAAACCCTTTTATATTGCTTCGTTAACGGAAAGATTCCAAGTTAATAACACGCATTGATTACCTGGAGATTCGTAACATACGCTGAAGCGGGATCTGCGAACTGAGCTGGATGTTCATAACGTACGGAGTTAGTGAAGGATATCAGCTGGACATTTAGTTTGCAAGATTCGTTGTAATTGTATAAATAGAGAACTATTGTCATTTACTAGGAAAAACCGAAAATGGTACTAAAAGAATAATGAAATATACTGAAACTTTTCAGCTGATTGTTGTTCGACTAACAAGTTTAAAGATCTTTGAAATACAACCACGAAATTCTAATTGCGGATTCTGACATCCATAATTTGGCGCTAGAAGAAGGGTGGTTTAAGTGTTTTACCTCAGAGCAACGATCAGTCTACCATGAGTAACACCGACGACCAAAACTCCGGCGACCATGCCTCCACCCTTGTCGATATCAAGAAGCTGCTTAAGGAGCTTTCCGACAAAACAGAGCGGCAACAGTCCACCGAAACGTCTTTGTTCGAAAAGAAGAATGTAGTGGCCAGCTCGCAGCGTTCACCACCAGTCATTCCGAAATCAAGGAAGCTCACAACGCGTATGTAGATCGAGTTGACACTCTCTCTACAGGAACGCTGCGTACCGCAGGAGTCTAAGCACAGCTCGACTTTCAGGGAACCGTTAGTACGAGTGTCCAAAACTCACAGGCGGAAGCAGATCAACAAACTCCGTCACATCAACTGCCATGTGGCTCTCCGATGGAAGTTGGAGCTACCTCGCATTAGGACACTGTGAGAGTCGAAACTCACATAACCGAAATTTCTTCATTCGGCTATACCCTCGAAGATTCTTCATTATCATATCTGGATTCTTCGGAAATGGTCTTTGGAACCTTTTGGTAAGATGTGCAAAGTCTTTGCCTCAGGCTACTATGAAACGCTAGGAATCGGCTCGGTGCATATTCTACGCGACCAGAAGTCCTCCTAGCCGACCCTAAATGATCCTCTAGACGTCCATTCTCTGCTCGGGTGTGTTTACTGGAATAATAACCAAGCCGCATGATAGTTTCATCTCGGAATCCCAAGTGTTTCCTTTCCCGGCTCGGGTGTGTTTCCTGGAATGACAACCGAACCGGGTACGGATACCCGAGCGAGTAGCGTCCTGTGAATAGTTTCCCTACTGTTTGTAGTAGGCTGAGCTCCCGAAGCCTTTTTGTTTGGCTCGGTCTTTTGGGGAAATCCAACCCCAACAGTTTGCCCCCAGCTCGTTGTTTTTATTGCGAGAAACAACGAGCTGTATGAGTACGGTGACCGAGCTGGCCGATCGTTTTCCTATCCCGCAGCTTTTGACGCTTCAACTTTCGGGACGATCAAACTTCTTTGCGTGTAGCCGCTCTTTTCTCTCGAGAAGTGGAAATGTCTTCGCTTATTCCCGAGGTTCACGCGGGTGTCCCGTGTTTTGACGAGCCCACGCGCCAACGACGCGGTTCGTGATTTCCTCCGAACCCAATGCACCCTAAAAGTTCTATAAATAATAAAGCATTCCTTAAGAATTTCATTTGAAGTTCCGAAGGAAAAATTTTCGAGGTTTTCTTTCTCTCCTCTAATCTTGATTTCTTTATATTCTTCTATATTTCCGGTGAACCTCCGTCGTCTTTTAGGTTTGTTTTGATTTTCCTGGTTAGAAATTTCTGGTTACGGCTTTTGTTTTGTCAAAACTCCGCGCACCGAGACGATCTCCCTCCGATCCATAAAAGGAGGATGGTTTGGAGCTCGTCGGAAGATGCCGAACCGAGTTCGAGTCACCAGGGTGATGCGGCTTCATCATCTAATACGCCCGAAGAGCCGAGCCCTTTCATGGCTCAAGAAGATACTTCCGCTGATATAGCTCGGGAACTCGATCTTCGAGAGGATCCTGAGCCATCTCTTGTTCGAAGGCCTCATGTCCCAACTGCTAACGAGGCTGGAACATCGAATTGGCGAGATGTGTCCGAACCCTTGTTTCCCCAGGTGAAGGTTGAGGATAATCTTTACTTCGAGCCCTACGAGACCGAGGGCATCTTCCAGGCGGCCGAGCGGATTGCGATGCGCAAAGCTGACAAGGCGAAAAAGAAAAGGAAAAAGAAACGGGTTATGCCCAACCCGCCTGGTTCGACTCTTTGCAAAGAGCAGCCCCTTTGGGATCTGGCTTCTTGGTTTGACTTCAGCGAAGATGTCATCTTACGCCTTCCGACCCCGAGCGAAAGAGCTGATAAACCTTCAGAGGGTGTCTTCACCCTCTACGAGGGATTTTTCTACACTTGCTTCCTCTGGTTCCAAATCCCGAGGCTGATTTTGGAATACGTGACTTCCTACCAGATTGCGCTTTTTCAGATCACGACGCGTTCCCTAAGGCATCTCGTCAGGATTATAGTCCGGAACTACGAGACAGGGAATGAGATCACACTCACGCACTTGAGAAACTATCTGGAGATTCGTCGAGTTCCTAAGTCGGTGGTGAATAGATATTACATTTCCCCGGCGAAGGATAAGAAAATCATCTGGGGTTTCCTAGTAAGGACGAGCCATATACTTACCATTTCTGCTTTGTGGCTCTCGACGATGTCAATGTTCCCGAAAACCTTATCGGGACGATTTTGACGAGTTGGGGCACTCTTGGTAGTTAGACTTAGAGTTATTAGCTTGCCCCCGAGACGGTTGTTAGAAATTGGCGTTTAACTTGTTTCATTGTTCTTTTTTGCAGCTCGGCGGTGCAATTAGCTAAACCACTTTTCTAGGGATAGAGTCGAACGAGCCCTAAAGTTAAGCTGCGGCGTATCTTGTACTTCTAGTTCGGAATTTTTGGATCATCGACCTCTCCCGAGGCGATTATTGCGGCTGCCGAACCTACTGTAGTGCAAGAGCCTTCGCTGGCTCCGAGCGGTGCTGTTGCCATAGTTGGATTGCCGGCTCGAGATCGTTCTAAGGCCTCGTGGAAGCACACAAGAACCTCAGATCCCAAGGCAAGGAGTAAGAAGAAGAAGAAGACGGAGGCCGAGACTCTCCCACAGGTCGTCGAGCCTATATTCGAGGACAGGGCTGCCTCGGCTAACCTTTTCGGCGCCTGCACTGGGGCTTTGTTGTCTCCCCCGAGGTTTTGTTGGAGTCCGAGCTATATGCCGATAGGGCGTCGAACTTTTTGAGAGTACGTTAGAAACTTTGATCTCCGAGCAAGAGTTTTTACAAGGTTCTTATCTTTGTTTTGTTTCTTCAAGCCATCGGCTCGTTGAATAGGATGGTGCTATCCTACGATTCCTCTTCGCAGTCCAATCTGAGCGCAGTGGACAAGCTGCTCGAAGCTGAAAAGAAGTTGGCCGCTGCGGAACTTGCTCGAGTTAACGCAAAGCGACTATGATGTTGCAAGAAAAGGGGAAAGCCGAGCAGGATGCTTTCACCCATAAAGAGAATCCCATCCTACTAGCCGAGGCCAACCTTGAGATTTCGTCGACAGGCGAGAGGTACAAGCGTATGTTGACCGAGGAGAGAGGTCTCTTGGATAATAAAATTGCTCGGGTTCGTCGATCGGTAGCGCGAGAGACTGCAGCTTTGTTTGTTGAGAGGATGAAAGCTGTCGAGGCGAAGTTAGCTATGGTCGATCAAGCTAGCGACCACTGGATGTATTTGGCGCAGGCTAAGGCAAACACCGAGCTGATTGCCGCGCTTGAGGGTGGGAAGCGTCTGGAGGACGAGAAGAAGCTGGTGGACAGCTAGTTGAAAGATTTTGCGGATGCCGAGGTGAAGTTTACCAGTCTCCTTAAAGAAGTTAAGGAAGAGTTGGTAATCCCTCAGGTTCCATCCTCCTCGGATCCTTTGAGTCCTGGAGGAAACCGATCGGTGGAATGCGAGGCGGATGAAGTCTGTATCATCAACCAAGCTGGTTCGAACCTCCGCGGTGATGCCTCGCGGAATAAGGGACTTGACCAATGATAAGAACCGGATTCCCTTTTTTCTTCTTTTGGTATTTGTAAAAACTCGTGCCTGGATGGCTTTATCCTTCGTACTTTTTTTGTTTCTATTTTTTCTAGTCGCCGTAAAACTTATGCCTGAATGGCTTTATCCACTTTCCAAAGTTCCAAAGGCTTTTATTTTGTTCTGGTGTTTCGATAACTTAACAATGTCATTCCTCGATGACTTTCTTACCCTGATTCGTTTCGTGGGTTCGTGGCCAGTGTGAAAAGACTGGATTTTTACAGTGAAACTTTCGGGGAGCGACCCGAGATGAGATTCACTTTTTAATCAGTGTTTAGAAACGAACTCGGGTACCGGTGTTAAGGTATAACCGGGTTTTCTGAAGATAAAGAGTAGTCCTGCTCGAAATTGTTCCGATAGGCTTTATCTCGAATATATATATAAATAGTCGCTATATTTGGTGACTATTTGGCTACAATTATACGACTAATTTACAACTAGCAGTACTATAGTCGTTAGTTAGTCGCCAAATTACCACTATAGAGGCGAGACGCCTTAGTAGTCGCTAAATGGCGATTATTATATGACCGAGTTTGGTTGTCGCCAAAATTAGTCGTAATGTAGTCGCAATTTAGCGACTAATATACGACCCACCGTAATAGTCGTTAAACAGCAACTATTGTATGACTACTCCGGCGTGTCATTAAATATAGTCGCAAAATAGACGTAATTATCGATTAAAAAAGCACATATATTTTGTTTTGTAAGTTGTTGTACCGGTTTTAAACGACTACACTATTTAGTCGTATTTTAGTCACTCTAAAATTGCCTATATAATGAAAATTCCACGTACACAAAATTCATTCACAACACAAACACAAACACAATACAAATAATACCTTTAAGAAAAAAAAACGTTTTTGAAGAAAAAAAACGTTAAAAAATATATTTAGTTTTATTATTGGTCTTATAATGGCAGGAAACTATAATTATCCGAGTAGCGGTGGTTCTAATCGAGATTGGATGTACAAGAGGTTCGATGAAATGACGGGGAATTTGTCAGAAAAATACGTCGCAGGAGTGGAGGAGTTCTTGACATTTGCTAATAGCCAGCCTATAGTACAAAGTTGTTGAGGTAAATTCTACTGTCCTTGTGCTGTGTGCAAGAATAAAAAACATATTGTCTTGAGTAGAAAAGTTAGTAGTCATTTGTTTAGTCAAGGATTTATGCCTGATTATTATGTTTGGTATAAGCATGGGGGAGATTTCAACATGAATGTAGGAACGAGTAATTATGTTGATAGTACGTATCTAAAAGAGAATTATGAAAGTGTGGGTAATGTTGTAGAAGATCCATATGTGGATGTGGGTAATGTTGTAGAAGATCCATATGTGGATACGGTGAACGATGCATTTCATTATAACGTGGGGTTTGGTGATAACTATCATCAAGACGGTACTAATCAGAATGTGGAGGAACCGGTAACCATTCTAAAAAATTCTACGACTTGTTAGAAGGTGCTGAAAATCCATTGTACGATGGTTGTCGTGAAGGCCAGTCTCAATTATAGTTAGCAGCTAGAGTCATGCAGAACAAGGCGGATCATAATATGAGTGAAAGATGTGTGGATTCGGTATATCAAATGTTGACAGATTTTTTACCAGAAGGAAACCAAGCTACTGATTCGCATTACAAGACAAAAAAATTGATGCGCAATTTAGGCCTTCCTTATTATACAATCGATGTTTGTATTAACAATTGTATGCTTTTCTAGAAAGAAGACGAAAAGGAAGATAAATGTCGGTTTTGTAGTGCTCAAAGATGGAAGCCTATGGATGACTACCGTCGAAGAACCAAAGTGCCATATAGTCGTATGTGGTATCTACCTATTGGTGACCGATTGAAGAGAATGTATCAGAGCCACAAGACAGCAGCTGCAATGCGTTAGCATGCCGAGCACCAAACAAAAGAAGAAGAAATGAATCATCCTTCATATGCGACGGAGTGGAGATATTTCCAAGAGCTACATCCCATGTTTGCCGAAGAACCCCATAACGTTTATCTCGGATTATGTACTGATGGATTCAATCCATTTGGCATGTCGCGAAATCATTCTTTGTGGAAAAGACGCTTCTACCGAGTATCCACCTGAGTCTTTAACCGGTGAGCAAATTTATTACGAGCGGTTGTCTGGTGTAAATCCACCAAGAACCAAGGATGTTGGTGGCAACGGTCATGAAAAGAAGATGCCAGGCTATGGGAAGGAACATAACTGGCACAAGGAAAGCATATTATGGGAGCTTCCATATTGGAAAGATCTGAATCTCCGACATTGTATCGATGTGATGCATACAGAGAAGAATTTTTTGGATAACATAATGAATACTCTTATGAGCGTGAAGGGTAAATCAAAGGACAACATAATGTCAAGAATGGATATAGAACGATTTTGTTCTCGGCCTGACTTACATATTGATAGTAAGGGAAAAGCTCCATTTCCTGCTTATACATTGACAAATGAAGCCAAAATGAGTTTATTGCAATGTGTTAAACATGCAATCAAATTCCCTGATGGTTATTCGTCTGATTTGAGTAGTTGTGTTGATATGGAGAATGGGAAGTTATCAGGTATGAAGAGTCACGATTGCCATGTTTTTATGGAGCGGTTACTTCCATTTATCTTTGCGGAACTCCTCGATCAGAACGTTCACCTTGCAATATCAGGTAAAATAAGAAGATAATTTACTCTTTATATCATATATGCACTTGAGATGATGCAATTTTTTTTTTTCCAGGGGTTGGCGCATTTTTTAGGGACTTATGTTCGAGAACTTTGCAGAAACTCGCGTTCAAATTCTTAAGCAGAAAATTTTTTTGATCATATACAACTTAGAATAGATCTTCCCACCATCATTTTTGATGTTATGGAGCACCTGCCTATACATCTCCCCTACGAAGCTGAATTGGGCAGTCCTGTCCAATATAGGTGGATATATCCTTTTGAGAGGTTTTTCAAAAAGTTGAAAGGAAAAGCAAAAAATAAAAGATATGCGGTCGGATCATTTGTTGAGTCATATATCAATGACGAGATTTCCTATTTCTCAGAGCATTACTTTGCCGATAATATACAAACAAAATCAAGGTAACTAATAGTAATTAATTAAACATCTGCACCAAGTGATATGTCTATAATTTGCATGTTTTCAGTGATCATTCATCATCATTTTGAGTCTAGTTTCATATCATTCATCACTGTTTTATATCATTTCTCATCATTCTTGCACACTTTGCATGATTAGGATAGCTTTGTATACATATTGCATTCCTGAGTTGTTTTCAGGTGATTTGGAGTTGTTGGCGAGCAAAGTGGAAGAAGCGAGCCGGAATCAGAGGACATACTCGACTTCCAGGCCATGTACATCGAGCACCATACTCGACCCCCTGGTCGAGTAACTTTGGAGCCATTCTTCCCATCTACTCGACCCCGTGGTCGAGTAACCTCAGCTCAGGCCACTCGATGACGCCACTCGACCCCCAGGTCGAGTATCACTTCGCCATCCACCTGACCACACTCGACCGTCCACTCTACCATATTACTCGACCCCCAGGTCGAGTATCATCACTCACCACCAGTACCATCACTCGACCAAGCACTCGATCACATCTTTGGAGTCTACTCAAATCCACACTCAACCAGACAAGCTGAGCACAAGGAAGAGAAGAGGAGAAGAAGAAGTGTTTGGAAGCAGCCTGGAGCTCCATCGGATCACGACGCCCATCTCGGCCCATTATCATTCTATGGGCCGGGCGATTAGGTTATTGGCCCGTCTACTATCATTTTATTTCGCTTTGTATAAATAGCTGTCTTAGGATCTGTCTTGAGACATCTAGTCGAAATTGAGTTTTTGCTTCAATTTTATTTTCTGTTTTACTCTGGTTGCGCCACATTTGCTTCTGCAACCTGTAATTCGAGATTTTTCCAAGTTATTCAGATTCCGCATTTGATTTCATCTTTAATTCGAGATATTCGTCTATATCTCAAGGGATTGGCTGTTTAAAGCGTTTATTGACTTTATAAGTCTGTTCTTATTGCCTGCATAGTTAGATTTCGTTAATGGGAATTAGTCTGGGCTTGCTTTGCTTGAGGATTTCTATCACGGGAGTGAATTAATCTGTTGTTGAACCCGTTGTCTAGGGATAGCTTGATTGCGCTTGTTAACCATTCGAATAGGCTAGGATACCACTCTATTCGATTACCCCATCCTTATGAATTTCTCTGTTTTATCGTTATCACTTAATCGATCAACTTACTCGACCACACCTAGTGTCTGGCAACAGACTGTACAGTCGAGTATAGTTGTCTCATTCCCTGTCTGTTACTCGACCAGTATACCCGACCACACCCAGTGTTTGGCAACAAACTGTGTGCAGTCGAGTAAATCTGTTTCATATCCTGTCTATTACTCGACCACATCCTACTTCTGGCATCAGCCTATTGTGGTCGAGTGATTTTACTAATTCTGTTATTGTTTCTGTTTTCTGCATGTTCGCTTAGGACTGTTAGAAACCCCAAAACTATTATTGCTTGGCTTGACTTAGTGACTTCTGATCACATCTCATCTGTTTGCATCACACCCATTTGGATTGACACCCTAAGTACTACAACGACATGATAATGCAACCAACGACAGAACACAGACAGAAACAGACACAATGGCTGCAGTTGTAGATGAGCAAGTGCAACCAAACAACATCGGTGCATGCGATGCACCACGCAACCACAATCAGCGTATTGGCATCGTGCCTCCACCAGTGCAGAACAACAACTTTGAGATCAAGAGCGGTCTCATTGCCATGGTTCAGAGCAACAAGTTCCACGACCTCTCTATGGAGGATCCACTCGATCACCTGGACGAGTTTGATAGGCTCTGCAGCCTAACAAAGATCAATGGAGTTAGTGAGGATGGCTTTAAGCTCAGATTAATTCTATTCTCTCTTGGAGACAAAGCCCATCAGTGGGAAAAGTCGCTTCCTCAAGGCTCTATCACCTCCTGGAATGACTGCAAGAAAGCCTTCTTAACTAAGTTTTTCTCAAACTCCAGGACTGCGAGACTAAGGAATGATATTTTAGTTTTCACACAGACAAATAATGAGACCTTTTGTGAAGCATGGGAGCGCAAGGTTATCAGACACAATGTCCTCATCATGGTTTCTCCAAAGCTTCACTTCTCAGCACTCTCTACAAAAGTGTCCTTCCCAAGATCATGATGCTTCTTGATACCGCTTCTAACAGGAACTTCCTCAACAAAGACGTTGAAGAAGGATGGAGCTGGTAGAGAACTTGGCACAGTCGGATGGCAATTACAATGAAGATTACGATAGAAGCATCCGCCACAGCTCTGATTCTGATGAGAAGCACCGTAGGGAAATGAAAGCTATGAATGACAAACTGGACAAGCTACTCCTTGTGCAACAGAAGCACATTCATTTTCTGGGTGATGATGAGACGTTCCAAGTCCAGGATGGGGAGACTCTGTAGTCAGAAGAGGTCAGCTATGTGCAGAACCAAGGAGGTTACAACAAAAATTTCAACAACTTCAAGCAGAACCATCCCAATCTGTCTTACAGAAGTACAAATGTTGCAAACCCACAAAACCAAGTCTACCCTTCACAGCAGCAGAATCAACCCAAGCCCTTTGTTCCATACAACCAAGGTCAGGGGTATGTTACTAAGCAGCAGTACCAGGGCAACTATCTGAAGCAACTTCCACCACCTGGGTTCACACAGCAGCAACAACTACCAGTTTCAACAACTCCAGATTCAGACTTGAAGAACATGTTACAACAGATTCTCCAGGGACAAGCAGTCATCATTGAGAGGATCGTAAAAAGATTCAAGCCAGCACCATTACCTTCACGTGCTCTTCCATGGAAATTCAGGAAAGCATGGATAGAAAGATAAAATTCTCTTGTAGAAAAGCAGCTTGATGAGATGGAAGCGGTGATGCCTCTAATAGAAGTTCTCAACCTGATCTCGGATCCTCACAAAGATGTGAGAAATTCAATTCTGGAAAGGATCAAGATTTATCAAGATTCAAAAGACGAATGTGATGCTAATCCGTCTAGGGCCACTGTTAAGAGGAGATAGCCTCCTCAGGACATGCCCTCGAGGAGATATGACGCGCCAGAGCCAAGTCGCCATAGGCCTGAGCCAAGTCACCATAGGCCTGAGCCTAGTGACCGAGTAGTTTCACAGGTCCCTACGAGGCATTCATCATTCGAGCCTCGGGAGCTCGGGAGAAAGAACAAGGCTGCACTGGCTCGGTCTGGCAGCAGGAGTACACGACTTCTCCAGTCCCGTAGCTTATGCGACCGCGGTGCTGGCTGCAGCAGAAGAAGAGAGGTCGAGTATCATCAGAGCGGTGCTGACCGCGACGAAGGAGCAGAGGTCGAGTACCCCCAGGGGGAAGCTGAGACACAATAGGGAGATTCTTCGATGGCCTAGGAGCAATCACAGGCAGCTATTGACGACCAACTCCGCTCCTTTTTCCACTGAGGTAAGCACCTCACTTCACCATTGTAATATACCATCTCTTGTTTTTATTTTGTTTCTGTGATGTGTTTTGTCCTCAGTACTCTCTTCCAAATTTGGTCACACAGTGGACTATGTGATTTAAGTTTGGGGGAGGGCTCAGGAAGTGTGTGTTGCATTCAGTTTTATTTTCTGTTTTACTCTGGCTACGCCACTTTTGCTTCTACAACCTGTAATTCGAGATTTTTGCAAGTTATTCAGATTCTGCATTTGATTTCATCTTTCATCTTGTTTCTCTACTCTTTATCTCTTTACTTATGCAATATTATCATTCACCTGCGTTTATGTCTTTGAGCATGTTGTCTGAGTAGTGACATAGAGTTCTTGAGGATGGGATAGAGTAGTTGTGGAATCCGTAGTCTGTAGAATGGTTAAGTTTTAGAATTGATTGAATCCCTTCAGGACTAGTTGCGTTTACTGCTTATTTCTTTCTGATCAACTGGAATTTGATCCCAAGCATTCCTGCACCCAGAAGGTGTTCGATGGAATGCTTGATCCACTAGTTCCTGAGATATTTGTCTCTATCCCAAGGGATTGGCCGTTTAGAGCGTTTATTGACTTTATCAGTCTGTTCTTATTGCCTGCATAGTTAGATTTCGTTAATGGGAATTAGTTTGGGCTAGCTTTGCTTGAGGATTTCTATCACGGGAGTGAATTAATCTGTTGTTGAACCTGTTATCTAGGGATAGCTTGATTGGGCTTGTTAACCATTCGAATAAGCTAGGATACCACTCTATTCGATTACCCCATCCTTAGGAATTTCTCGTCTATCTGATTTCTCCTGTTTTATCGTTATCACTTAATCGTTCTTATTGTCTGTTTCTTAGTTTTTGCGATTACTCGATCAACTTACTCGACCACACCTAGTGTCTGGCAACAGACTGTGCAGTCGAGTATAGTTTTCTCATTTCCTGTCTGTTACTCGACCAGTATACTCGACCACACCCAATGTCTGGCAATAGACTGTGCAGTCGAGTATATATGTTTCATATCCTGTCTGTTACTCGACCACATCCTACTTCTGGCATCAGCCTGTTGTGGTCGAGTGATTTTAGTAATTCTGTTATTGTTTCTGTTTTCTGCATGTTCGCTTAGGACTGTTAGAAACCCCAAAACTGTTATTTCTTGGCTTGACTTGGTGACTTCTGATCACATCTCATCTGTTTGCATCACACCCATTTGGATTGACACCCTAAGTACTACAACGACATGATAATGCTTTAGGATTAATTGACTTAAAAACGTATTATCACCAAGCAATTTTTCAATGCGCAAAAATAACCATGTATTACCTCTTTTGGATCAGGTTAACAAGATTCAATGAGGGTGAAGTTCCTGTATATCATGTTCCTGGAGTACCTAATATATTTAGTTCCGTTGGTCGTCCAAGTGGAGAAATACGTGAAGTATGGCTATCAGAGGAAGACTATCAATGCGCACATGGATATGTTATACGAAATTGTGATTATTTTCAAGTAATTAAGAGGTATATAACAAAAGTCATACTCCCATTTTAGGTTTTTAATTATAAATGTTTGTTTACTAACCCTTATATGTTGTTTTTATCTTTATAGTATGTTCGAAGATTTTCTTTCTATTAAATATCCAGGATTGAACGAAAAAGAACTCTTCGTGAAAAGAGGCGAGGAATATCATGTGTGGGTGAAAGATTATGTATGTGTAAATAGTTTATCTATATATGATTTGCATTTATTTATTGTTATTCATATCTATAATGATGTTTATTTCTAAATTTGCATACAGGTTACATATTGGAACTCTAGTAATCGATTTCCAACTTGGGTTCAAGAGATAGTCGATGGACCTTTGCACAAAGTCAAAACATGGCCAATGTATTTTACAAGAGGCTATTTGTTTCATACGCAGAGTCATGGAGCTGGACGTAAGACTTGTAACTATGGTGTATGTGTGAAAGGTGAAAGTTATACGGATGCATTTGACGCTGCAGATTTTTACGCAAACTTAACTGATATCATAGAACTTGAGTATGAGGGGGTGGTCAGTTTGAATATTACACTTTTTAAATGTTCGTGGTATGACCCTAAGCTCGGAAGAGGTACTCGGAGGAGCAATAGTGGTGTTGTCGACGTTCTTTCATCAAGAAAATACTACAAATACGAACCCTTTATTTTAGGTACGTATGGTATATATATATGGTCATTTAGTTTTTCTAGTTAATATACAAATATCTAATTCTCCAAATATGGTGCATTTACAAACAACATCTCAAGCGTAACAAGTGTGCTTTATTCCTTATCCATACATGAAAAAACCAAAGCGGGAGTGGCTCAATATTTTAAAAGTAAATCCAAGGGGAAACATATTAGGAGAATATGAAAATAAAGACCCGAGTTTATTGCAAACAGAAAATGATGATGCTGTTAAATAACAACAATAGAAGATCTTGTACTCGACAATTTGACAATCAATCGCAACCCCATAAACCTCGATTTAGATGCCGGAGATGCCGATCCAGAAGATGAATTTCGATGTAATTTATCATCTTCTGATGATGAAGAACAAGAAAACGAAAAACAATATTAGTTTTGTGTTTATGATATGTACTTAAGTTATTTCTATTGATTATGATATGTACTTAAGTTATTTCTATTAAGTATGCAAACATTTTTAAATTATTTTGAAAAACTATATTTGACTAAGTATGTTTACTATGTTTAACTATATTTTTATGTATAATTACTATTTCTGAATATCTAAGGCCCAAGAAAACACAAGGCCCAAACCCAATTATTAAAAATTAAACAAAGCGACTAATTGCTGACATTTTAGCGACTATAACCATTCTATTGGGCCAAAATAACTTGAGGCCCAAATATGGCGACTAATTGCTGACAGTTTAGCGACTATAACAATATTATTGGGCCAAAAATTTCGAGGCCCAAAATTGGTAACTAATTTGTGACAATTTACCGACTAATGTTTAAACAAACTGAACCTTTTAGGCCTAAACCCTTTAGGCCCAAACCATTCACTTGTTCTGCGAAAACCCTAACAAAAATCTCTTTTTCTCTTCGAAACATCTGCAGTCTTCTTCTTCAATTTCTCTCTTCGATTTCCTCTTCGAAACCATACCAAATCAATCTTACCTCTTTGTTTTCCTCTTAAATCTCTTCTTCTTCTTTGATTTCTTCTAGATCTCTCCTTTACACGATGTTTGGGCTAGGAAAAAAGAAGCGAACGAGTCCTAACCTTGCTCAGAGAGCCTCCACATCCACGGCTGGTCGACGACCTCGTTGTCTTCCGTCTCAGGACGATTTCACGCTGGCAGCAGAACGGTCTCCTCAGCTACAGACGCCTGCAACAGAAGCCGCTGTTCCTCCATTACAATCAACGACAGCTCATGTTTGGAACTATCCGCTGCCACTACAGTTGTTCCAGCACTTTGTCAGTCGACAACCTGAAGTGCAAAGGACTGCCTCCGTAGAAGTGCAGAACAATCCAGCGACTCAAGCCGCGACTACTCAGCAGGTTCCTCCGACTCCTCAGCAAGACCCTCCGCCTTCTCAGCAAGACCCTACGCCTTTTCCAGTTCAAGAGTCTCGGGCTCACAGCCACCCATCCTTTCAAGGCAACAACTTCGAAGAATATCCACCTCTGTCGCCGGATCTCTAGGAGGACACACTTTAATCACTAAATGATCTACTTATGTTGCCGAAGAGGGATAAGTTCATCACCGTCCTCTCTCCCATTCCTCGACTGAATACGACATGGTATGATCTTCTTCTTCTCTTGTTTGTGATCCCATGTTGTGTTCAATGTCGGTTTAGTTGAGTAATGAGCTTTGTGAGATTGATTAGATTGAGAAAATGTCTGAATTGTTTCTTTGCTGTGTCTCGTGTTGTGTTGGTCTGAAAGTCTGAAAGTCTTTGATAATATAGATGTTACAGATGCATCTGACAATCGATTCTGTTGTTTGAAGAGTCTTGTTGTGTTGGTCTTATTTTGTTGTTTGCGAGAACAAGTAGTTTAAGTTATGTGTTTTGTTCTTAGAGTTTAGTTGGGTAATGAGCTTTGTGAGATTGATTAGATTGAGAAAATGTCACTTTTGTTTATTTTTTTTGTCTCGTGTTGTGTTGGTCTGAAAGTCTGAAAGTCTTTGATATTATAGATGTTACTTTGCAGCCACAATCTATTCTGTTGTTTGAAGAGTCTTGTTGTGTTGGTCTTATATTGTTGTTTGCGAGAACGAGTAGTTTAAGTTGTGTTTTGATCTTAGGGTTTAGTTGGGTAATGAGCTTTGTGAGATTGATTAGATTGAGAAAATGTTTGAATTGTTTCTCGTTTTTGTCTCGTGTTGTGTTGGTCTTTGGTCTTTGATATTTAGATGTTACTTTGCAGCCACAATCTATTGCAATGTGTTTGAAGAGTCGTGTTGTGTTAGTCTCTACTTGTTGTTTGCGAGAACAAGTAGTTAAGTTATGTGTTTTGATCTTAGGGTTCTGTTGGGTAATGAGCATTGTGAGGCCAAGTATCGTGTCTGTCATTGTGTAAGTTTAGTTCTAGATGATACTTTGCAGCCACAATCTATGTTTTGCTCTATATGATCTGTTTGTATGATACTTTGCAGCCACAATTTATGTTTTGCTACTCTTTGGTCTGATATTTAGATATTTTCTGCCATATAACAACTGCTTGTTTTTCTTGTGTATGGAGGTTTACTCGGGACACAAACTCAAGACTTGTTAGGAATATCACTAGAGTGTTTACAAACAAATTTGATGGTCCCTTCTACAGCTGGACATGTGTGCCTCAAGAGAGACAAGAGAAATACTTCCTCGAGTTTGCTGTTAAGTGTTCTTTCAGCCCTTCTTATATATATGATGACACTTTTTTTTACTGACATTACCTTTTCTATTTGTAGAAAACACACCATTGGGATCCTTTGATCACAGGGACTGTTCAGTTTTACTTCAATGAGATCTGTTTAAGGCGAATAAAAGGCATGGTTAGCACTGCAAGAACTAGTCGAAAGAAACCTAAATGGATCGGAAAAACTCTATGGAAAACAATGACTGCGTACTAGGACACCGAAGAAGCTCAAGAAAGAAGTCAAATCTATTCAAATGCCCGTATGTCTGACCGTAACAGTCTAGGTCCTCACATACACTTCTCAGGGTCGAAGTCATATCATCAAATCCGAGACGAATTGGTAAGTCTTCTCTCTGTTTACTCCTTTGCAACTTTAATCTGATGTTTCTCTACTTTTCTATGACTTGTTTTTTTTTTCATTACAGAAAGAGCAATTGGGCAAAACTGTCAGTATTGGTGACGTTTTCATCAAAACACATACAAAACCTGATGGGACGTATGTTGATCGAAAGGCGGAGAAGATTGCAGAGTTATATTAGAAGAATTTGCAACTGAGGCAGTCGGAGCTCGAGGCTGAAGCTTCTGCTGTTTCAGATGGCACTTCGCGGGCACGGGAGCTCACAGCTGAGGAATGTACAACCATATTTATTTAGGTAACGTTTTATGTTTCCCAATTTAGTGTTTTCGAGTTGTCTTTTTCATTCTCTAATCTCAGCTTTTATCATACTTTGCAGTCCACTGAGAGGGATTCGAGAGGCGTTCCTTATGGAGTAGGAAGCCTCAAAGAGTCTCTTGTCAATGGCAAGCGGAAGCAAGCATGTGACTCAACTTCTTTTGTGGCTTTGCAAGAACAATTACTGGAAGCTCAACGCAAGATAGAAGAGCAGGTCTCTTACAATCAAAGGCGTGAATCTGAGATTGCTTGGCGTGAAGCTGAGAATTCCCGAGCTGTAGATGAGCAGAAGAAGAAGCTTGAGCACTTGTCCTTAGTGGAGAAGTTTTTGCGCGAAAATGATCCTCAGTTCCACAATTTCCTCGAATCTCATTCAGCTAAGGAGACAACCACATATCCTATCTCAACCTCTCCAGCTGCCTCTCCCTCTT
The DNA here is from genome assembly GCA_019202795.1 of Arabidopsis thaliana x Arabidopsis arenosa. Lineage (NCBI taxonomy): Eukaryota > Viridiplantae > Streptophyta > Magnoliopsida > Brassicales > Brassicaceae > Arabidopsis > Arabidopsis thaliana x Arabidopsis arenosa. Next base: position 11,621,002 of record CM032917.1, read on the forward strand.
CATCTGCTTCATAGGTCTGAATCTTAACTCCTTCCTCAAGACTCAATATCACGGCTCAACGTATTTATATATGTGTACTTGTGTTGCTTGTACTTATGCTGAACAAAGTTCTAAGTTGTAGTGAATCGAACATGTTTTTGTAATTTGGGTTTTGTACTTTTCTGAAATGACAATAAATTTGTGTTCATGCTTCTTGTATTGTGTTTATGCTTCTTGTAATGTTTTGTTTTCTCAGGAAGGTTTCCATCTTTAGAACAATCATATAGGTGTTCTAATAACAACAATAGTCGCAATTTAGTCATTAAAAATGTAACCAAGCAGTCGGTTTTTGATAACAATTTAGTCACTAAAATTTCTGACTAATTGATATTTCAGTCGCAACTCATTCTTAAATATAGTGACACCATAATCGTAAATTTTAACGACTAATTACCTACAACGACTACATAACCCTTAAGTTAATCGTTAATTTATCGTCTAATATTAGTCTCTAAACTTAACGACTAAAAGGTCACTAAAAAAGTGATTACTTAAACTTAGTCGTAACTTAGTCGCTCTTTGGTGACTAAAATACGACTATCGTATTTACCGACTCTCGATTAGCGACTATATTTAATAGTCGTTTATTTGTCGTAAAGAGGTGTTTAACGACTATAGAGTGACTAATACTGAAGTCGGTAAATAGCAATTTTCTTGTAGTATATTTATATAGCGCGCTGTAACCGATTTGGTGTAAACGATACTCCGAGCCGTCGCTCATTGTATAAAGAAAGAGTATAAAATGGACTTTTATTTATGCCGAAGAGAAAACTTACAGGATAAATAAAAATGGGAGTATGGATATACGGACCCACTCCCCCCTTTTTTAATGAGGGGGGTAGTTGAACTCGTCCGAAGACGAGCTGCCTACGTACCCTTTTCAGGTATCAAACCACTTCGTAGTTCAAGTTTGTGCCTCTCAGATTTAGTTGTAGTATTTCCTGAGGTGCATGGCATTCCAGGATCGTGGAATGATTTTGCCACTTAAATCGGCGAGTTCATAGACGTCGGGTCGGACAACTTTCGAGACTAAGTATGGTCCTTTCCTGTTTGCCCCGAGCTTCCCATTGTTTCGCTCGGCAGTGTTCTGAAATACTTTGCGGAGAACCCGATCTCATTCTTGAAATCTTTGCTGCCGAACGTTCGAGTTGTAGTATCAAGCCGTATCATTCTGGTAATTTTGTATTCGCACTAAGGCTGAATCTCTTCGTTCATTGATCAGATCTAACTCGTCGAGCATGCTTTAAGTATTATCCAATTCGTGCTCGAGAAACAGACTCCGACGCAGATTCGGTACCGTCATTTCGGCTTGGATTACACACTCTGTATCGTAGACTAGTGCGAATGGAGTTTCACCTGTGGCTCGACGAGACGTTGTTCGATGTGACCAGAGTACTCCTTCAAGCTCGTCGGCCCACGAGCCCTTCTTAGCGTTGAGTCGTTTCTTCAGGCCGTCGAGGATTGTTTTGTTTGGGCCTCGGCTTGGTTGTTCCCCTGGTGAGACCGTGGTGTTGACTTGCTTAGCTGGATTCCCCACTTATCACAGAAACTTTGCGAGCCGTTGTCCGTGACGATCTCGTAAGGGATCCCGTAGCGACATAAAATGTGCTTCCATACGAAGTTATCGACACTTGAAGAGTTTTTCTTCGACCAGAACAAAACGCGCAGCCTGAGCTTTCAGCTTTCCAGCTTCCCACTTATCCCAAGGTACTTTCCCCTCGGATATATAGCTTCTGATGGGTTCAATCCATTCTGAATCACAATCCAAGTCTGAGACGTCATTCGACTTCGAAGCATCTTCGCAATTCGCGGCACTCTGCACGGGAAAAGCATGTTCCTCTTTGTCGAGCTCGATGCTAGGCTTTTCGATTAATTCGACTGGGATCACCCTCCTCAGGTTCAGGTCGGATGTGGAGGCCAGAGCAGCTAGGGCGTCGGCCGCCGTGTTTTCTCCTCTGGGAATTCTGGTTAACTCAAACTCGTCGAATTGCTTCGCTTGATTTTGTACATGAGCTATATAAGCTTCTATTTGTTCATCCCGAGCTATGTACTCACCGTTGAACTGATTCGCGACGAGCTGAAAATCGTAAAAAGCCCGGATTTTTGAGATCTTCAGCCCCCAAGCTAACTTAAGCGCTTCGTATTACGCCACGTTGTTGGTGGCCTCGAAGTTTAGTCTGAAGGATTGCTCGAGAACCTCGCATGTGGGTGAGGTGCGACAGATGCCTACACCCGAGCCTTGTTTCGATGATGAGCCGTCCTCGTGCAGGAGGCAATTTGTATCAAGCAGATTCTCTCGAGCTTCTTTAGTAGGTAGTTCAACGATAAAGTCAGCTAGGACTTGGGACTTTGCACATGTCTTGTTTTGGTTCGATATCGTACTCATTGAGCTCGATCGCCCACTTAGCCAGTCGACCTAACTGGCTCGGACTATGCAGGATAGCACGGAGCGGCATGGATCCCATCACCACGATGGAGTGGGACTGGAAGTAGGGTCGCAGTTTCCAAGATGACATTATGATTGCTAAAGCAAGCTTCTCCATTTGCGGGTAGCGAGATTATGCACTTCGCGTTTGTTTTGAGGCGATGCCATTCCCAATAACGCCTCGATTTGCTTCGGATTTGCCTCGATGCCGAGTTACGTAACTAGATATCCGAGGAATTCACCGAATCTTACTCTGAATCGGCATTAGGCCGGATTAAGCTTGACGTTATAGAGGTTAAGTTGCCGGAAACATTCGCGCAAATGGGCTATGTGTTCTTCCTCTTCCATGGATTTTACCAACATATCGTCGATGTACACTTCCATCGTTTTAAAATATCTTATATTCTTGTTGTGTGTATTCATGATAATAAACAAATTTTAGAATCTTGGATATAAAAATTATCAGATTATACATGAAGATATATGGAAATTGATATTTAGATTCAAAAATGAATCTAACAATAAAAAATGTAAGTTCATAACATGAGTCTAATTTTACTAAGTATAAAATAACAAACAACAAATAAACATAAATTAGCAACAAAACTAATTAACTTTTTTTATCTAAACAATTTTCAAAACAAACTCACGCGTAGCGTGGGAATTCATCTAGTGTTCTTAAAAATGCTTTTGACTAGATACCAAAACAGAGGAGTTTCAGCGATACGTCGAACACCACACACTTGGGATTGATCAAAGACGGATGGCAAAAACGAGAGAAAGGATATAAAAAGTGTAATTATGACTCAAGCTACAAACAAAATGGTGGAGATGTGAATTTTGGGTAAACTTCAATTGACTTAAGGCCCAAGTAATCTTTAATGAGGAGGTTAAAGATTTAGATAGGTTTAGTATATTCTATTAGGTATTAGGAGTTATCTAATCCTAATTGTATTAGGAAAAGGCAAAGTTGTGCCCGTATATAAGGATCTATTTGTTTGAGTTGTAACCATAAGAGTTGTGTGAGAATATTGAGAGACCTTGGTGCTTAGTTTTGAAAGAGAGTTATTCTTTTAAAAGCTTGCCTAGTGTTCTTAAGAAATTTTATCAATGCAGGTTGGATTTTACGTGATGTGGAAGGTTATTATATAGAAGCAACACAGAGCAAAGCTCAGATCTGCAATACGATTTTGGAAGCAGAATTACAATCGCTACTCATGGCGATGCAACACATGTGGATTCGAGGTCATTGGTACTTATTCTTTGTAAAAGCTAATCACTGGTGAAACAAGGAGCTTCACACTTCGTAATTTGATTCAAGAAATAAGAGTTTGGCAACAGAGGTTCACAAGTGTGAAGATTCAATGGATTCCAAGAACAAGCAACAAGGCAGTAGATTGTTTAACAAAAACCAGAAGATATAATGATGTTGCTTTTACAAATCATTTTTTATGTACCTTGATTCCTTGTAAACATCCTCCATGAGGATCACATTTCATCATCTTAATATGACGCCACACACAAGGAGAACGTTCCTTCTTCGTCTTTACAATGTCCTATGCTTACTCAATCTAACTACACAGTATGGGCCATGCGAATGAGGGTTATGCTGCGAGTGCATAAAGTGTGGGATACGATTGAACCCGGATTAACCGACGATAACAAGAACGACGTTGCAACAGCTTTGATCTTTCAATCAATACCCGAAGCCCTTACACTTCAAGTAGGTAATTAAGGGACTCCAAAAGATATTTGGAACTTGATTCAAAGTCGAAACGTAGGAGCAGAACGTGTCAAGGAAGCACGTTTGAGTATTGTGATGTCTTATTTTGAGAAGATAACAATGATGGATACGGAGACAGTCGATGATTTTGCAAGTAGGCTATCGCAGCTGTCATCTAAATCATCGACTCTTGGCCAAGCAATTGAGGAAACAAGACTGGTGAAGAAGTTTCTTAATAGCTTGCCAAGAGACAAATACATACAAATTGTGGCTGCCTTGGAACAAGTACTTGACTTAAAAGTTATAGGTTTCGAAGACATTGTTGGACAAATCAAAGCATATGAAGAAAGAATCAACAATAGCGATATAGCTCAAATTGCCTTAAGCTTACTCCCTCAAATAAGAGATCGTCGTTAGCACTTAAGGGTCGAATTCCACTGAGCTCTCGATGTTCACAAAATAGACTTATGATGTTGTTTAATAAGCTAAATGAAGTAATTGAATGTTAAAGACAAATAATCAAGTAAATGAGTTGTAGATTCAATTGATTAAAGCGTCGGGTCTAAGGAATTGTCTAGGGAGATAGATAAATTGTAGATCTAGCTAATATTAAGATTGTTAACGCACCGTTCTCGAACTCAAACTATGATTCTAGAGTAACCGGTGGCGTTCTGCGAAACTCTCTATACTTAAAGCTAAGATAACCAGAGAAGCCGATAAATCCTATGCTAAAGCATGCATTGTTAATAAGCTTGATTAGTTCACCTAGTATCTAAACCAGAGCCCTTCTATGAGCCTACCTGTTCTTTCTTAAATGCGTAGGCTCATCTATGATAGTTCAAATAACAAGTACCTATGGTGGGCATACCTATTATCTAATATCAAGTTCTAGGTGATCAATCTAAAACTAGCAATAAGAATAATCAAGATGAAGAACTCTAAGAATAATCCTAAGGGGTTTGCGATCTACTAATCCATCTAAGTCCCTATTGAGACTCCCTAAACCCAACAAGGTGATTACTCAAACATGATAATAGAAACACAAATCATAATCTGAATAGTTTGCATTGATGAATTAAGAATAATAGTAATTGAGTTCAAAATCCTCCCTAAAGGATTGGATTCTTCTCTCAAGAATGTGTAACAAAAACTAAAAACAAAACTTAGGTCTAACAATGACCAAACAATTAGGTATATTCGTGACTAAAAACGTGCAGGGACTACTTTGCAAATAAGGAAGACTTCAGGGCTTCTCAAAGACTTGGTAGAAAACGAAAATTCCCTTGGCAGCAATAAGAGTGTCGATCGACACTAGTGTAGTGTCAATCGACTCCAGCTTCTAAAAAACGTCCTTCAAGATCTTCGTTGCCGAAAAGCTTCCAAAATTCCTTATTGTGCTCCATAGTTTCTAGATGTGTAAGTGTACCTGAAATGACTCAAAGCATACGAAAAAGACTAGAAAGACTCTAAATACATTATGAAACTATGTTAGAAATCAGTAAAAACCAAGACATATCAAATAGTCAAGGCAATACACAAGAGAATCTCATGTATGCTAACGCGGATGGAAGTAGATACAGAGGACGAGGAGGAAGAGGAAACAGAGGACGAGGTAGAGGAAGAAGCAATTATCAAACCGATCAAGAACAAACCAAGGAGAAGAAAGAAAAGAGTAACGTGATCTGTTATCGGTGCGATAAACTAGAACATTATGCATCAGTATGTCCCGATAGAAAACAGAATCAACAAGAAGCTAATAATGTGGAGACAATTGAGGCCGATGAAGCCCTCTACATGCATGAAATCGTGTATCTCAATGAAGAGAATCTAATACCAAGGAAGTATGAAAAATAAAAAACTGTGGAAGGAACTTGGTATCTAAACAATGGTGCGAGCAATCACATGACTGGTGTGAGATCATTCTTCTCGGAGTTGAATGAAAACATTAGAGGAAAGCTGAAGTTTGGAGATGGATCATGTGTGGACATTGGAGGTAAGGGGTCAATTATCTTCGAAGGAAAGAATGGGGAACAAACACTCTTACCCGACATCTATTTCATCCCTGAGCTTAGAAGTAACATTCTTAGCTTAGGACAAGCAACCGAACATGGCTGCGACATTAGGATGAGAGAGAACTATCTAACGCTACATGACCCAAATGGAAGACTCTTGATAAGAGTATTGAGATCTCCTAACAGACTTTTACAAGATTAATCTCCAAATTGGGAAACCAGCTTGTCTATGCTTAAGAATTGAAGATGAAACATTGAGATGGCATGCGAGACTTGGTCACATCAGCTTCAAAGCTCTCAAGACCATGTCAATGCATGAGATGGTTCATGGTTTACCGAGAGAGAAAATCAACTATGCGAGTCATGTTTAGTTGGTAAGCAAACACGCCATGTTTTCCCGAAAGCAACAACCTATCGATCTTCACGACCATTAGAGCTACTTCATGCTGACTTGTGTGGACCAATATCTCCTGCTACATTAGCTCATAATAGGTATGTCTTTGTGATAATTGATGATTATACAAGATATATGTGGACTATTTTGTTGAAAGAGAAGAGCGAAGCATTTGAGAAATTTAAGTTGTTTAAAACTCTTGTGGAGAAGGAGTGTGATAAGATGATCGTGACACTACGAACTGATAGAGGTGGTGAGTTTACCTCAAAAGAATTTCAAGATTTTCGTGAAAAATGGGATCAAAAGATAACTAACAGTTCCTTACACACCGCAACAAAACGGAGTAGTTGAAAGAAGGAATCGTACGTTAATGGAGATGACAAGAAGCATTCTTAAAGCAATGAGGGTTCCAAATTTTTTGTGGGGAGAAGCGGTGCGTCACTCAACATATTTGATTAATCGAGTTCATACAAGAGCTTTAAAAGATCAAACACCTTATGAATGTTTGAGAAACAAGAAACCGACTATCAATCATCTTCGAGTGTTCGGGTGCCTTGCACATGCTAAGATCGAGCCGGTGAACTTGAAGAAGCTTGATGACCGGTCTCAAATGATAGTGCACCTTGGGATAAAGCCAGGATCAAAAGCGTATAGACTCTATAACCCAACAACTAGACAAGTTGTTGTCAGCCGAGATGTGTTCTTTAGCGAGAAGGATAGTTGGACTTGGAAGGGAGTAAATGACAATTCAGATAAACCTCAGGGATGTTTCGTATGGTTTAGGGAGAAGTCATGGATGAAGGACAAGGACCATATGTGAATGGTAATGGTCAAAAAGAACAAGATACTGACAACATCCCTCAAGAAGACGAAGATGGTAAAGACGTTAATCAAGACGAGTCTCATGTTGATCTCAGTAATAACATAGATGATACTAATGATGATTTGGTTGTTGAGAACCCACCGGATCTAAGAAGATCAGTAAGACAAGTACAACGTCCAAGCTACCTTGATGATTATGCTCTTCTAGCAGATATCAAATGTGAGAAGCTTCTACTATCTATCAACGATGAGCAAAATAATTATCAAGAAGCAAAGGAGTTATTCGAATGGACAAATGCCTGTGAAGAAGAGATCAAGTGAATTAACAAGAACAACACTTGGTCACTAATAGAGAAACCAATGGGAGTTAAGGTGATAGGTCTTAGATGGGTGTTTAAAATCAAGAGAAACGCAGATGGATCTATAAACAAGAACAAAGCTAGGTTGGTTGCAAAAGGCTATGTTCAAAGATCGGGAATCGATTTCGATGAAGTTTTTGCACTAGTAGCTTGTCTTGAAGCAATAAGGTTGCTCGTGGGACTAGCAACCTCTAATGGTTGGGAAATTCATCATCTCGATGTCAATACTGCGTTTCTACATGGTGAACTCAAAGAAGATGTATATGTGTCTCAACCCGAAGGGTTTGAAAAGAAGGGAGAAGAGCAGAAGGTTTTCAAACTCTCTAAAGCTTTATATGGCTTGAGACATGATCCACGAGCATGGAACACAAAACTTGATCAGATTTTAAAGAGCTTGAAGTTCAAAAAGTGTTCGAAAGAAAGTGGTGTGTACCACAAGTCAAAAGGTACAAAGCTACTTCTTATTGCCATATACGTTGACGATCTCTTTGTAACAGGGAACTCTTTGGGAATTATACAAGAATTCAAAGAAGGAATGGCATCCAAGTTTGATATGACAAATCTTGGAAAACTTACTTACTATCTTGGAATTGAGGTTTGACAAGACAAAGATGGTATTGAGTTAAAACAAGAGGCATACGCACGAAGAATCCTAAAAGAAGCTGGCCTAGACGGTTGTAACCCAACTCACATTCCAATGGAGTTTGGTCTAGTATTGTTCAAAGCACAAGAAGAAGAACCCGAAGTAGATGCTACATTATATCGCCGAAGAATTGGCTGCTTACGATACTTGTTGCATACGAGACCAGATCTTGCGTTCTCAGTTGGAGTGGCAAGTAAATATATGCAAGACCCGAGAAAACAACATGGAGACGCTTTAAAACAGATCTTAAGATACCTACAAGGAACTTTGTGTTTTGGCTTAACCTTCAAGCGTGGAGGAACAAAGAAGATTGTAGGATACAATGATAGTAGTCGCAAGGTCGATCCAATTGATGGTAAAGCACAGGCGGTCATGTTTTTTACTTTGGAGAGTCACCAATCACTTGGTGCTCACAGAAGCAACCAACGGTCGCCATGTCATCTTGTGAAGACGAGTTCATGGCTGCAACAGAAGCTGCAAAGAAGCTATTTGGCTCCAAGATTTGCTAAGCGAATTGACGGGTCAGAGTTTTGTGAAGTCAAAAATATACATTGATAACAAATCCGCTATTGAGCTCACGAAGAATCCCGTATTCCATGGAAGAAGCAAGCACATCCATAGAAGGTATCATTTCATCCAAGAATGCGTTGAGAATGAACAAATCGAAGTGGAGTTTGTACCGCGTGAAGAGCTACGTGCGGACATTCAAACGAAGGCCCTTCCAAGAATCAAGTTCAAGTCAATGAGAAGTCTATTTGGAGTTCAAGACCTCTCTAAAGTCAACTTGAAGCTTATGGGGGAGAATGTTGGGTAAACTTCAATTGACTAAAGGCCCAGTAATCTTTAATGAGGAGGTTAAAAATTTAGATAGGTCTAGAATATTCTATTAGGTATTAGGAGTTATCTAATCCTAATTGTATTAGGAATAGGAAAAGTTGTACCCCTATATAAGGATCTCTTTGGTTGAGTTGTAACCATAAGAGTTGTGTGAGAATATTGAGAGAGCTTGGTGCTTAGTTTTGAGAGAGTTTCTAATCATCAATAAAAGAAAGTTATTCTTTTAAAAGCTTGTCTTGTGTTCTTAAGAAATTTTATCAATGCAGGTTGGATTTTACGTGATGTGGAAGGTTATTATATAGAAGCAACACAGAGCAAAGCTTAGATCTGCAATACGATTTTGGAAGCAGAATTACAATCGCTACTCATGGCGATGCAACACATGTGGATTCGAGGTCATCGGTATTTATTCTTTGAAGGCGACAACAGCAAAATACTGAAGCTAATCACTGGTGAAACAAGGAGCTTCACACTTCATAATTTGATTCAAGAAATAAGAGTTTGGCAACAGAGGTTCACAAGTATGAAGATTCAATGGATTCCAAGAACAAGCAACAAGGCAGTAGATTGTTTAACAAAAACCAGAAGATATAATGATGTTGCTTTTACAAATCATTTTTATGTACCTTGATTCCTTGTAAACATCCTCCATGAGGATCACATATCATCATCTTAATATGACGCCACACACAAGGAGAACGTTCCTTCTTCGTCTTTACAATGTCCTATGCTTACTCAATCTAACTACACAGTATGGGCCATGCGAATGAGGGTTATGCTGCGAGTGCATAAAGTGTGGGATACGATTGAACCCGGATTAACCGACGATAACAAGAACGACGTTGCAACAGCTTTGATCTTTCAATCAATACCCGAAGCCCTTACATTTCAAGTAGGTAATTAAGGGACTCCAAAAGATATTTGGAACTTGATTCAAAGTCGATGATAATAGGTTTTTAGTCAATTATCCTAAAACACCAATCATATCGTTGTAATATTTTAGGTTGTCAATCCAAATGGGTGTGATGCTAACAATCAAGATGTGATCAGAAGTCACTAAGTCAAGCCAAGCATAACAGGTTTTGGTGTGTTCCAGCAGTCCTAAGTGAACATGCAGAAAACAGAAAATCAAACAGAAATAGTAAAACACTCGACCAACACAGCTCTTTGCAGAGCACTGGGTGAGGTCGAGTGACAGGTCGAGTAACAGACAGAAAATGAAACAGGGATACTCGACTGCACAGTTTGTTGCCAGACAACTGGGTGGTCGAGTATCAGGTCGAGTAACAGTAAAGATTTGCAGAAACTAAACAACAGATGACAGGATGCAGTAAACAGTAGTAGAGTAAACAATAAAATCAATCAGATAAAGAATTCCTAAGGATGGGATAATTGAGTAGTTTCGTTTCCTCAGTTTACAGGTGATTGACATGCTCAATAAATTAACCCTAGACAACAAGTTCATTAACCAAATCTAAGTGCCACCGCAACAGAGACTCTCAAGCTAACCTAGTCCTAGACTCAATCACCATTGACGAGAGCTAACCTAACAGGCATTACGAATCAACAAGTTAAAGCCAAAACGCTCCCTGCAACCAATACCTTGGTACAGGGTCACGAATCTCTGGAATTAGTGGTTCAGACATTTCATCGAACACCTTTTGGGCGCGGAAATGTCTGGGCTCAAATTCCAGTTGATCAGAAAGCAATAGGCATTAAGAACAACTAATCCAGAAGGGATCTATCAATCGATACCCAATCACCTAGCATACTGAGAATTCTACACTACTCTAACCCATCCTTAGAAACCTATTCACTACTCAGACATCATAACAGAAAGCATAAACGTTGAACAGGTTGAAGACATGATAACAACAGTGTAACAGTAGTGTGATAACAGAATGAACAACAGTAAACGAAAATCAAGAACCAAAGCTGAATACTGAATAGATAAAGAGAAATCCGGATTACAAAAAGTCTAGAACACAAGGTCTGCGGAAATAAAACTAGGTAAAAACTTCTTTTTTCGAAAATGAGAAGTACATGCTACTTATAGCCAAATATCCCGAAACCCTAATACTCAAAACGACGAAGTATTTTGACGGGTTAAGAACTGTACTCGACCCAGGTGGTCGAGTGAGAGGTCGAGTGAATAGCTGAAGTCTTCTTTTCTTCCTTGTGCTCGAGTGTCTGGTTGAGTGCAGAATGAAGAAAGCTCTGAAGCTTGTCATCGAGTATGCAGTCGAGTGGTGTGATGGAGGTACTCGACCTCTAGGCAGAGTGATGTGGTCGAGTAGTGGTCTGGCAGTGAAGGTGAAGACACTCGACCTCATGGTCGAGTGAAGTGATCGAGTGATGGAGACGAGGGCACTCGACCTCGTGGTCGAGTGGTGAAGTGAAGTGGTGATGTCCTCTGCTCGACCTGGTGGTCGAGTGGTCTCTTGAGGTCTTCAAGCTCCTACTCGACCTCTGGGTCGAGTGGTTTGTCATGATCTGGTCCGCTTCTTCCAGATAGCTCGTCAACAGCTCCAAATCACGTGAAATCAATGCAAATATGCAACATGCATGCAAAACTATCCTAAACATGCAAAGTGATGACAAATGATGTGAAATGGTATAAAACAGTGATGATATGATGCTAAAGTGATGACAAATGGATGCTCAAAACATGCAAAATACACACTTATCAACTCCCCCAAACTTAGTCTTTGCTTTCCCTCAAGCAAACAATCAAGAACAAGCTGGAGGTGAGGTTTGAAAGCGGGGACTCAGAGCCAAAGCACTAGATAAACCAGATGAAATCAATGTCCAAGTTGAAAGTTCTAAGCTGCAAGATCGAATTCTACTTAAAAACGCTAGCCATGCCTCATCAATCAATCAATCCGACTCATATGCTCGACCTACATAAGTTTTCAAATCTACCAATCCCTTTAACATTCATTAGTTCTGGAACGTGAATCAAGCAATGCATCATCAAAGAACTCATTTGGCTAAGGTAAAAGGTCAAGAGACAAAGATGGTCCCTTACAGAATAGGCTTCAGTAACAGGGGATCTCTCAAAAAATGATTAAGCTTTAGTAGAATGCTAAAGGTAAGTCCCAAGCTATGCATACAGAGATAAGATCCCATCTACCCAGAGTATATCAAATGAAGCTCTAATGGTAATCCCATCTCCCATCTCAATACAAGAACTAAACTCTACTCTTTGCATTCATGAATCTTTTAAGCCCTTTTTCTAATCATTCTTTTCTTTTCTCTTAACTCTAGGAGAAGCTTTCTCAACACTTTGATATATCTAGCGGATTTAGATTTCTTTAACAACTAAGGTTCCTGTTTTTAACATTTTAAAACCAAGGACTTTTGCCCATCTTCAATAGCTAAAAAGAACTCTTTCTTTTCTTTACAAATCCTAAAACCTTTACTAGACTTTTTCTGCTTCTTTAGCTTACTTCACCTAGAGTCCTTTACCTTTTCTCATCAATGAATCAACCCCTTTTTTTTTTTTTTTTTTTTTCTTTTAAACACATCCCAACCCAAAGTATAAGCGCCCACCTAGTCCTATCTAGTCCGAAAAATGCGAACTAGAACTACATGAGACACTATCTCTGTCGTTACGAACCTAACACTTTCTACCAAGCTTAATCGGAATAAGACCTCACAAACACTCACAAGTGATATAGGGCTTGAAAGAAAGTCTAGGTTTGGGTTTGGGTTAACTGCTCTAATAAGGAGAGGCAGCTACTTGGATTAACAAGAGTGGTCAAAATGAATAAGAGAATCCAAGTATTTTAGGGTATCCATGAGTTCAAATTTGATGCAGACATGATAATTAAAGATCAGATTCAGGTTCAAATTGATAGGGAATGGTATCAGGTCATGACAGTGTGGTCGAGTAGAGCAATCTAGGCATGGTTCAGTTTTATTTCAAATTCATTGACTACGCAACAGACAACTAGCAACGAGGGCACTGAGTTTATCCGGTGAATCAAAATGCTTACAAGGCTATCTCATCATTATCCCCTATGCATATGCAACAATCCTAAATGAAACACTTTAGACTCGATCCTAAATGTGATGCAACTACATGAACACTCTTTTTTTATGAAATCATTTTCTGAAATTTTTCAATTTTTTTTGGTTTTTCTATGCCTTAGATGACTGCAGACTCAAAAATATATACAATGCAACACACACTTCCTGAGCCCTCCCCCAAACTTAAATCACACAGTCCACTGTGTGAACAAACTTGGAAGAGAGTACTCAGGACAAATCCAATCACAGAAACAAAAAATAAAGAAACAAATCATAACATACGGTATAATACAATGGTGAAGTGAGGCGCTTACCTCAGTCGAAGAATGAACGTAGTTGCTCGTCAATGGCTGCCTGCGATTGCTCCCAGGCCATAGACGAACCTCCTTGTTCTGTATCAGCTCCAGCAGGTGGGTACTCGACCTCATCAGCTCTGTGGCGGCCAGCACCGCTCTGCGGAAACTCGACCTCTCTCCTTCTGCTGCGGCCAGCATCGCGGTCGCGTAAACTACGAGACTGCAGAAGTCGTCCGCTCCTACTGCTAGATCGAGTGAGTGTGGTCCTCCTCTTCCTCCCAGATTCACGAGGCTCGAATGATGAATGCCTCGCAGGGACATGCGGAATCTCTTGCTCTCTGGGCTCAGGCCTGCGCCGACTTGGCTCGGGCGCGTCATATCTCCTCGAAGGCATGTCCTGAGGGAGATGGCCCTACAGAATAGCTGTAGTGGAAGAGGAGCAGCTGAGCTTGTCCATCAGAAATTTAATAGCCCTTAAGCACTTGGCGAGTAACTTGTCCTGTTTCTTGCACCACTTCTGCAGCTTGCTGTTGTTTCTGTGAGCTTCGCTCAAACTCTTGCTTTCCCTCGCAGGAGGTATATGCTCACTGAAATGATACATGCTCGTGTCAAACTCCGCTCATCTATATCATCCGTCTCATCAACGTCTTCAGTTGTAGCTCCTTCGGTGTGACTAAACTCCTCGGTTGGCGGACTGCCCTCGAAATAAAGATCTTCAAGCGCAGGCTTGAAGTCAATGTTCCTGCCCTCAAGAATCCTAGTAGCGTCAATGCAGGGGAGAAGAATGTTGGCGATTCTAATCGATGAATGCTCGAACCTGTAGCGGTGAAAGTCGCCAGCCATGTCAAACTCCAAGAACCCACATCTGCGCAAATGATCCAAGTCCATCATCCTCGGTGCTAAACCTGGTTCCTTGAGCGGGACTCCACAAGCTTCCAGAATTGGCGTCACAACGCCACCCACGCATAGTGCTCCTCTCACCTTCTTCTTCCCGTTTGTCAACGCCCACTTCCTGTATCCACACAGATGCATCAACAGAGGCATTACTGGTGGTGCGTTGTTGAGATCACCTCTCAAGACATTCTTCCCCTTCGTCCGGCGGAGAATCCCTGTAAGCGCATAATCTATCATCTCCATGTCCGTGTTAGACACGGTGCCTGTAGACTCCCTGGAGTAAAAGACGTTGGCGACTGATCGCTGAAAGTAGCGGATCACAGGACTTCGGATTTGGTTGCTCTTAGACCGCGCTGAGTTTAGCGGTAGATTGTTCCCTATAGTGGCCCACAAATCCTTAAGCTCCTCTCTGTCAAATCTGGGTTTGGTTCCCATTCCACTAGGGAAACCAAACAGTTCTTCTAACTTCTTGATCGAAAGCTGATATCGCTGTTCATTCACTGAGAACGTCAAGAAGCCTAATCCCATGGTATCCAGCTTAAAGTCTGTGAGTGCTTCATACATCTCCACTTGCAGGGTGGAAAGAAACTCGATTGTCTCCTCCATATAGGCAGGGTAAGGGTAAGACATGAGTGTCTCCAGATGACACTTCTCGAACAAATGCTGCACGTCCTCCAGTAATCCCAGCTGGGCTAAAGTCTCATAACACGGATACCTTGTCCCCCAGAAGTCATTCATCTCGAAGAATCTGATATACTCCTCCACTGTAACCTCGTCGAGTTTGTTCAGCAGCTTCGTCTCCCTGCGCCATGACTCTGGCTCATACTCAATCTCGATATCCTCATCAATCGGCTCATACCTACTTGACATCGCCCTCTTTCCTCTGGCGATTTCAGCTCTTCTCTGATTATGTCGGGCTGTAGAGCGTTCGAGTTCATCCCTGAAACTCTGGTAAACATGTTGCTCTCTCAATCTAGCGGACCAGGACTCAGCTTCATCCACATTGTAATCAGGGTCCACAGAGGATTCTCCGCTGTAGTTACTCATTACGGAACCTGAAAACAAAATTAAACTCAAAGATACACGTTAATACGTTAGTCCCAACAAAACCAAAAACACAAACCAACAGAGTAAACCGATCGAGTGTACCAAATTTTTTTTTTCTTTTTTTTTCTTGTTTTTTTTTCGGTTTGGTGAACTCGCGGTCGAGTGATTCCTTGGTTGTGCTTGGCGATCGAGTGACCTTGAGAGGCGAGAGATGGTGAAGCGGTTTGAAAGAGGTCGAGTTTGTTGAGAGATGGCGGTGAGAGCGATGAAGCTGTGAAGGAGCCGCGGTCGAGTAACTAGTGGGTTTGAGACGAGCTGCGGTGATGATTCAAGAGATCGAGTGATAATGAGATGGAGAAGCGGTGTGTAATGGCGAAGTCGAGTGGTTTTGAAAGGAAGGAGAGGAGCGGTCGAGTGAACTTGAGCTCGCGGAAGAGATGAAACGGTGGTGTTGTCGAGTGATGGCTGGACTTGAGAGATGAGAGAACGATGGTGATAAGGAGTCGAGTGTTTGGTGATGAGAGACGAGCTTGAAAGAGATGGCGTGAAGCGATCGAGCGAAGTTGAGACGATTGAGAGGTGGTGATGGCGAGGAGCGGTCGAGTGCGTGGGGAAGAAAGATGGTGAGGTCGAGTAGAAGAAGAAAAAGGGAGCGTTGATTTAAGAAAGATGGGGTCGAGTTTATTTGGTTATGGAGGAGAAAACAAGGTCGAGTGATGAAGGTGATATCGAGTGAAGGTGGGGTTGCGTGGTGATTGAGTGGGAGTGAAGAGATTCCATGTCTCTTGGTCTCTTGCATGGAAGACATGGGCGTCAGCGGCGGGTCCCTCGTTGTCTTCTTGTCTCTTCTCTGTATTCTCTGTTCATTAGAAAAACTCCAGGAAATCCCGCAATCCTCTGTAAACTTGAAAGACTCCCTGGAAGACTTTGTAGCTTCTTCATGTTACTTCTTTTTTTTTTTTTTTTTCTTTCTGAGAACCACAAACACAAACAAAACAAATCAAAAATAACAAGAAAGTAAAAATTATTTAAAAGGATAGTCATGGGACTTCCTCCCAAGTGAGCTTGTTTAAAGTCTCTAGCTTGACTCCTCACACTTATCAAGAAGAAAATGAACTGTAGAGAGGGTTAGCATAATCCTCTCTGATACCATCATCATATTCAGCGTCCTCCCTGGAGAGGTCCGCAGCAGAATACTCAATCCCCCTTTCTTCAAAATAGCCTTCCTTCTCTTCTGGAGGATAATCTGTATCTTGAGACCATCTTGAAGTGAATTCTTTTCTCGGGATAGTGTTAATCCCGCCTTTAGGTTGAGCTTCCTTCTGCATCTGATTCAGCTTACTCCTAAGTTGCTCAATGGTGTGGGCCAGCTTCTCTATAGTTTCATTCTGCTTATCAGACTTTTTTCTAAGTTCTTTCACTCTTTCAGTCTCATATCCTTCTCCTGAGATCGCTCTATCATTTCCAGAGGTTCTTCCATCTTCTGTTGACCCTTGTGGAGTTCTGTTGATGTTAAAGTGCAACTTGATGTGCTTTCCAAGGTTGAGACCTATTTTCCCTTCTCTGACATCTATCACTGCTCCCACTGAAGCTAAGAATGGTCTTCCCAGTATTAAGGGATCCTTATGCTCTACTTCCATATCCAGCACCACGAAGTCTGTAGGCACTTCTACTCCATTAATCATGACTAGTAGGTCTTTCAACATGCCGAAGGGTTTTCTAGAAGACCTATCCGCAAGGATCAAAGTCAGGTCACAAGGTTTATATTGAATGAACTCTAACCTTCTTGCCACAGAAAGTGGCATCAAGCTAACAGAGGCTCCGAGATCGCACAGACAATCGCTGAAAGCAAATTCCCCAATGGAACATGGTAGAGTGAAAGATCCAGGATCTTCTAACTTCTCTTGAACAATCCTCTTATCAGCAGCTCGAGATGGAGTGGCATCACTTTCATCATCCGAATCGTGATACATCTTGATCCTTTCCAGTATCAAATTTCTCACATCTTTGTGAGGATCAGGAATCAAGTTAAGAACTTCCATTAGTGGCATCACTGCTTCAATCTCGTCCAACTGCTTAGCTGCAATAGACTTGTATCTCTCCATCCATGCTTTCCTGAATGTCCACGGAAGAGCACGTGAGGGTAGTGGAGTAGGTTTGAATCGTTTTACCATTCTCTCGATTATGGCGGCCTTCTCTTCCGAGATGGATTGAGTGAGATTGCGAGAACCAGCGGAATGGTTGAATTCAACAACAGAGACTTCAACCTGAGTAGAAGCCTCCCCTTCTTGAACATCACTGTCCTCAGTGATGAAATCAGGGTCAGGTCGAGTTGGCAGTTCTCGATCCTGGCAGATGGTGATGGCGTGAGCGGTTGCATACTCTTTTGGATTCTGTATGGACTTCCCTGGAAGTCCTGTAACTTTTGGTGCAGAGGTAGATGCTGATTGGCCTTCCAAGTATCTGACTTTGGTATTCAATGCCTCCACTTTGGCATTCAGGTCATTGTAGCTGCAGTCCAGCTTATGGTGCAATTCAGATAATTTCTTAGCCATTTCCATTGAGCTAGATGCTTGTCCCTGTAGCAGCTGCTGGACCATCTGTTTCATTTCAGCATCAGGAGCAGCAGGACCTTGGTTTTGCTGAGGTGCAAACCCAGGTGGTTGTGGTTGCTGGTAGTTCCCCTGGAATTGCTGCTTAGGAACGAAACCTTGGTTGTAGGGAACAAAAGGTTTGTTCTGACCTTGTTGTTGCTGTGGAGGGTACACCTGATCCTGAGGATTAGCAACGTTGGTGCTGCGGTAGGAGAGGTTGGGGTTGTTGGTTTTGAAGTTGTTGTATCCTTTGTAGCCACCCTGGTTGTTGTTGATGTAGCTGACTTCTTCCAACTGGTTACCCTCCCCATCTTGGACTTGATACTGCTCGTCATCAACAAGGAAGTGCACATGCTTATGCTGGCTAAGAAGAATCTTGTCCAGCTTGTCATTCAGCGCTTTGATCTCCTTCTTGTGTTTGTCATCAGAGTCAGCTGTTCCTCTGACGGTCCTATCACAGTCCTCGTTGTAATTGCCATCTGATTGAGCCAAGTTCTCAACCAATTCCCAGCCTTCTTCAACATCCTTGTTCTGGAAATTCCCATTGCTGGCGGTATCCAGAAGCATTCTGATGCGTGGTAGGACTCCTCTGTAAAGAGTGCTGAGCAGAGAGGCTTTAGTAAAGCCATGATGAGGGCATTGGTTGGTGTAACCCTTGAAACGCTCCCATGCTTCACAGAAGCTTTCACCAGTCTTCTGTGAGAAACCAGAAATCTCATTTCTGAGTCTTGCAGTTCTGGCATTGGAGAAGAACTTTGACAGAAAAGCCTTCTTACAATCATCCCAGGTGGTGATTGAGTCATGGGGCAGATTCTTCTCCCAGATGTGTGCTTTGTCGCCCAAGGAGAATGGGAACAAACGGAGCTTGAATCCGTCTTCACTGACACCATTGATCTTCGTTAGGTTGCAGAGCCTATCGAATTCATCAAGGTGGTCGAGTGGATCCTCCATTGGCAAACCATGAAATTTGTTCCCCTGAATCATCGAGATGAGACCACTCTTAATCTCGAAGTTGTTGTTCTGGATAGCAGGAGGTGCAATTCCCTTCCTCTGACGGTGATCACGTGGTGCATCTCCAGCACCAATGTTGGCATGGCCATTTTGTTGATTCTGTTCTTCAGCCAGAACGAGTGGTTGCTGAGGTACAGTGTTGACTGTGGTTCTCCTTTTTCTGATTTCGCGGGCTGTGCGGTTGATGTTGTCGTTGAAAAGGAGGTTCTGGTTGCCTGTTGATCGAGTTCGCATACAGTAGAGGTGTACCTGGATCAAGAAGACAACAAGAAAAACACACAGTTAGTAACTAAAAAGAAAATTAAAAAAGAACTTGATCTAAGCAAGTCTGAAATCTTAAATGTAACAAACAAACACCCAATTGGCAATGGCGCCAAATTGATAATAGGTTTTTAGTCAATTATCCTAAAACACCAATCATATCGTTGTAGTATTTTAGGTTGTCAATCCAAATGGGTGTGATGCTAGCAATCAAGATGTGATCAGAAGTCACTAAGTCAAGCCAAGCATAACAGGTTTTGGTGTGTTCCAGCAGTCCTAAGTGAACATGCAGAAAACAGAAAATCAAACAGAAACAGTAAAACACTCGACCAACACAGCTCTTTGCAGAGCACTGGGTGAGGTCGAGTAACAGACAGAAAATGAAACAGGGATACTCGACTGCACAGTCTGTTGCCAGACAACTGGGTGGTCGAGTATCAGGTCGAGTAACAGTAAAGATTTGCAGAAACTAAACAACAGATGACAGGATGCAGTAAACAGTAGTAGAGTAAACAATAAAATCAATCAGATAAAGAATTCTTAAGGATGGGATAATTGAGTAGTTTCGTTTCCTCAGTTTACAGGTGATTGACATGCTCAATAAATTAACCCTAGACAACAAGTTCATTAACCAAATCTAAGTGCCACCGCAACAGAGACTCTCAAGCTAACCTAGTCCCAGACTCAATCACCATTGACGAGAGCTAACCTAACAGGCATTACGAATCAACAAGTTAAAGCCAAAACGCTCCCTGCAACTAATACCTTGGTACAGGGTCACAAATCTCTGGAATTAGTGGTTCAGACATTTCATCGAACACCTTTTGGGCGCGGAAATGTCTGGGCTCAAATTCCAGTTGATCAGAAAGCAATAGGCATTAAGAACAACTAATCCAGAAGGGATCTATCAATCGATACTCAATCACCTAGCATACTGAGAATTCTACACTACTCTAACCCATCCTCAGAAACCTATTCACTACTCAGACATCATAACAGAAAGCATAAACGTTGAACAGGTTGAAGACATGATAACAACAGTGTAACAGTAGTGTGATAACAGAATGAACAACAGTAAACGAAAATCAAGAACCAAAGCTGAATACTGAATAGATAAAGAGAAATCCGGATTACAAAAAGTCTAGAACACAAGGTCTGCGGAAATAAAACTAGGTAAAAACTTCTTTTTTCGAAAATGAGAAGTACATGCTACCTATAGCCAAATATCCCGAAACCCTAATACTCAAAACGACGAAGTATTTGGACGGGTTAAGAACTGTACTCGACCCAGGTGGTCGAGTGAGAGGTCGAGTGAATAGCTGGAGTCTTCTTTT
Organism: Arabidopsis thaliana x Arabidopsis arenosa; assembly: GCA_019202795.1. NCBI lineage: Eukaryota > Viridiplantae > Streptophyta > Magnoliopsida > Brassicales > Brassicaceae > Arabidopsis > Arabidopsis thaliana x Arabidopsis arenosa. The sequence goes on from CM032917.1 coordinate 11,641,725, forward strand.
CTTCCTTGTGCTCGAGTGTCTGGTTGAGTGCAGAATGAAGAAAGCTCTGAAGCTTGTCATCGAGTATGCAGTCGAGTGGTGTGATGGAGGTACTCGACCTCTAGGCAGAGTGATGTGGGCGAGTAGTTGTCTGGCAGTGAAGGTGAAGACACTCGACCTCATGGTCGAGTGAAGTGATCGAGTGATGGAGACGAGGGCACTCGACCTCGTGGTCGAGTGGTGAAGTGAAGTGGTGATGTCCTCTGCTCGACCTGGTGGTCGAATGGTCTCTTGAGGTCTTGAAGCTCCTACTCGACCTCTGGGTCGAGTGGTTTGTCATGATCTGGTCCGCTTCTTCCAGATAGCTCGTCAACAGCTCCAAATCACCTGAAATCAACGCAAATATGCAACATGCATGCAAAACTATCCTAAACATGCAAAGTGATGACAAATGATGTGAAATGGTATAAAACAGTGATGATATGATGCTATAGTGATGACAAATGGATGCTCAAAACATGCAAAATACACACTTATCAGTCGAAACGTAGGAGCAGAACGTGTCAAGGAAGCACGTTTGAGTATTGTGATGTCTTATTTTGAGAAGATAACAATGATGGATACGGAGACAGTCGATGATTTTGCAAGTAGGCTATCGCAGCTGTCATCTAAATCATCGACTCTTGGCCAAGCAATTGAGGAAACAAGACTGGTGAAGAAGTTTCTTAATAGCTTGCCAAGAGACAAATACATACAAATTGTGGCTGCCTTGGAACAAGTACTTGAGTTAAAAGTTATAGGTTTCGAAGACATTGTTGGACAAATCAAAGCATATGAAGAAAGAATCAACAATAGCGATATAGCTCAAATTGCCTTAAGCTTACTCCCTCAAATAAGAGATCGTCGTTAGCACTTAAGGGTCGAATTCCACTGAGCTCTCGATGTTCACAAAATAGACTTATGATGTTGTTTAATAAGCTAAATGAAGTAATTGAATGTTAAAGACAAATAATCAAGTAAATGAGTTGTAGATTCAATTGATTAAAGCGTCGGGTCTAAGGAATTGTCTAGGGAGATAGATAAATTGTAGATCTAGCTAATATAAAGATTGTTAACGCACCGTTCTCGAACTCAAACTATGATTATAGAGTAACCGGTGGCGTTCCGCGAAACTCTCTATACTTAAAGCTAAGATAACCAGAGAAGCCGATAAATCCTATGCTAAAGCATGCATTGTTAATAAGCTTGATTAGTTCACCTAGTATCTAAACCAGAGCCCTTCTATGAGCCTACCTGTTCTTTCTTAAATGCCTAGGCTCATCTATGATAGTTCAAATAACAAGTACCTATGGTGGGCATACCTATTATCTAATATCAAGTTCTAGGTGATCAATCTAAAACTAGCAATAAGAATAATCAAGATGAAGAACTCTAAGAATAATCCTAAGGGGTTTTCGATCTACTAATCCATCTAAGTCCCTATTGAGACTCCCTAAACCTAACAAGGTGATTACTCAAACATGATAATAGAAACACAAATCATAATCTGAATAGTTTGCATTGATGAATTAAGAATAATAGTAATTGAGTTCAGAATCCTCCCTAAAGGATTGGATTCTTCTCTCAAAAATGTGTAACAAAAACTAAAAACAAAACTTAGGTCTAACAATGACCAAACAATTAGGTATATTCGTGATTAAAAACGTGCAGGGACTACTTTGCAAATAAGGAAAACTTCAGGGCTTCTCAAAGACTTGGTAGAAAACGAAACTTCCCTTCCAAGAATCAAGTTCAAGTCAATGAGAAGTCTATTTGGAGTTCAAGACCTCTCTAAAGTCAACTTGAAGCTTATGGGGGAGAATGTTGGGTAAACTTCAATTGACTAAAGGCCCAGTAATCTTTAATGAGGAGGTTAAAGATTTAGATGGATCTAGAATTTTCTATTAGGTATTAGGAGTTATCTAATCCTAATTGTATTAGGAATAGGAAAAGTTGTACCCCTATATAAGGATCTCTTTGGTTGAGTTGTAACCATAAGAGTTGTGTGAGAATATTGAGAGAGCTTGGTGCTTAGTTTTGAGAGAGTTTCTAATCATCAATAAAAGAAACTTATTCTTTTAAAAGCTTGTCTTGTGTTCTTAAGAAATTTTATCAATGCAGGTTGGATTTTACGTGATGTGGAAGGTTATTATATAGAAGCAACACAGAGCAAAGCTCAGATCTGCAATACGATTTTGGAAGCAGAATTACAATCGCTACTCATGGCGATGCAACACATGTGGATTCGAGGTCATCGGTATTTATTCTTTGAAGGCGACAACAGCAAAATACTGAAGCTAATCACTGGTGAAACAAGGAGCTTCACACTTCATAATTTGATTTAAGAAATAAGAGTTTGGCAACAGAGGTTCAAAAGTGTGAAGATTCAATGGATTCCAAGAACAAGCAACAAGGCAGTAGATTGTTTAACAAAAACCAGAAGATATAATGATGTTGCTTTTACAAATCATTTTTATGTACCTTGATTCCTTGTAAACATCCTCCATGAGGATCACATTTCATCATCTTATGAAAGTTGCTGTTAAAAAAAAAAAAAAAAAAAATCCTTGTAATTTTTTTTAAAATCTCTTTCAAAAATCCTTGTAAATATTTTTAACAACTCTTTAAAAAAACCTTGTAAAGTTTTTAAAAAGCTTTGATAGTTGTTAAAAACCCTTGTAAATCATTTTAAAACCTCTTAAAATCTTTATAAAGTCTTTAAAAACATATGTTAATAATTTAAAACCCCTTTTTAAACTTTTGTAAATCATTTAAAAACCTTTTACAATAGTTTTACAAGATTTACAAGAGTTTTTTAAGAGTTTTAAAAGGATTTACAAGAATTTTTAAACCTTTGTAAATCCTTTTAAAATCTTTTTAAAACTCTTATAAAGTCTTTACAATCATTTTTTAACTCTTAGAAAAAAAGTTGTAAGTATTTAAAACATTTATAACTATTTTCGAACGATTTTAAAACTTTTGTGAACCTTTACAAAAGGTTTTAAAAAAATTTACAAGAGTTTTTATTGGATTTTAAAACTCTTGTAAATCTTTTAAAAACTATTGTAAATCATTTAAAACCCTTGTAAACCATTTAAAAATTCTTTAAAAACTCTTGTAACCCCTTTAATAATTTTTGAACTATTTTAAAACTCTTGTGAACCTTTACAAAAAGGTTTTAAAAAGATTTACGAGAGTTTTTAAAGGGTTTTCTTGAAAATTCTTTAAAGATCTTTTAAAAACCCTTGTAAATCTTTTAAAACCCTTTTAAACCCTTTAAAAATCTCTTATAAATCTCTTAAAACCCTTTAAAAATCCATTGTAAATCTTTTAAAACACTTTTAAAGCCTTTAAAAATCTTTTAAAAACTCTTGTAAATCTTTTAAAGCCCTTTAAAAATCTCTTGAAAATTTTTTAAAACTCTTTAAAAATCCCTTGTAAATCTTTTAAAATCCCTTGTAAATTTATTTCCCGCCAAAAAAAAAATTCGATTGGAAACTTTTTTTCGAATTTTTTGGCAGAAAATTTATTTTGGAATATTGCAAGCAAAAAAAATATTAACATTTCATTTTGTTAATCTAAAACAATTTTTAAATAGGGGTAAAATGACCATTAAAAATTTATTGAGGCTATAAATAAAAATTTAATGTGGAAATAATATTTTTAGCAATTATTTTTGTTTTTTCTGTCAAATGACGAAGAGAATCGTTTTTTTTTTTTGTGATTTCTGAGGAATTGGATGTTAGTCTGTCAAATGACGAAGAGAATTGGGGTTTCTCTTTTTTTTTTTTTTTTTTTTTTTTGGTGATTTCTGAAGAATGGGATGATAGTGCAAACACGGATCTCCCCAATCTATAACTAGACTTCCAAAAACCTTTTCAGTTTTCAACATCGAAATTTCTCCTATTTGTTATTTTTAAAACATTTTGGGGCTATTTATTATTTTCTTAAAAGTATAGTGGTCAGTTAGATAATTATAAGAAAAAGGGTCTCAAACGCTCATCATCCTCAATCGACGCAGATAGTTCCACCAATTAGGGTTTTCGTCCGCCAGAATTTCCAGGTAGGTGAACTCTCTCTGTTCCTCTTCCCCAATTCGTCTCTCTTCAATCTCAGATAGAGTTACGATTTTTTCTTGTTCTAAAACCCTAAAAAGTTTTCGATTACGAGTCGATTGAAATTTTACTCCTTTTGAACAGAGACGTATCTTGAATCTAGACATGGGATCTCATGAGCAATCGCCTGAGAATAACGGTTCGAGCACTGTATCGAAGAAAGTTGCTGATATTTGGCAACGAATGAACGAAGGAGTTCCAAATAAACGTGTCAATTTCGTCTCAACCGCTTTGCCCGCTAAAAACTCAGCTAATAGCGTGAGATTTTTATCTACTCTCTCTGCGTTTTGATTCTTTTCTTACGTTTGGGATTTTGAATGTGTTTTTCAAAAAAAATTTGCAGAATTGGAAAAGTTATCTCGGTGTGAATGTGAAGAAGAAGGATACTTGTGTTTCTGATGTACAGAAGAGTGTTTTGAATCATAGCTGTAGTGAGGAGGCTAAGAGTATTGCTGCAGCCGCTTTAGCTGCGGTGCGAAACGCAACTGTAACGGCTGCAGCTGCATCGAGCCGGGGCAAGATTGAGGTTAGAAAAGTTTTATGTTTGAATTTGTGTGTTTTGGTTCGTTATTGTTAGAAGATAAGATCTTATCAGCTGTTTTGGAGCTAAAAAGATAGATTGTGTAGGAGTTGAATCACTGTCTCGAGTAAAAATGTGGTTTGATTGAACCTTTACGATAAGAAAATAAAGCTCGTTTCTTGTTTGAGTTTGTGTTTGGCTCAGAATTTTATGAATCTAAGGTTTGATTAGTTGTTTAGGAACTAAGAAGATAGATGGTGTAGGAGTAGAATCTCTGTCTCGAGTTAAAATGTAGTTTGATTTTGATTGAACCTTTACGATCCCCGAATAAACCTCGTTTCTTGTTTGAGTTTGTGTTTGACTCGGAATTGTTAGATTCGAAGGCCTTCTCAGTTGTTTGGAACTAAGAAGATAGATTGTGGAGGACTGGAATCTCTGTTTTGGGTTGAAATGCATTTTGATTGAACCTTTTTTCGAATCTGTGTTTAAAACTAGGAAGGTGGATTGTTTAAAGCTTGGTACTGTATCGTTAGGATGTAAGATCCCCGAAAGTTTTTTTTTGTTCGAATCTGTGTTTTGGCGCGGTACCGTATCGATAGAATGTAAAATCTTATCAGCTGTTTAAAACTAGGAAGGTGGATTGTTTAAAGCTCGTTTCTTGACTTTGTTTTTGGCTCAGAATTGTTTGATTAGTTGTTTGTAACTAAGAAGATGGATTTTGGAATCTCTGTTTTCAGTTAAAATGCAATTTGATTTAACCTTTCTTTATCCGTATGTGCAGTTTGTTTTTGGTTCGAATCTGTGTTTTGGCGCGGTACCGTATTGTTAGAATGTAAGATCTTATCAGCTGTTTAAAACTAGGAAGGTGGATTGTGTAGGATTAGAATCTACGTCTCAAGAAAAAGTGTAGTTTGATTGATCCTTTGTGATATGAAAACAATGCTTGCTTTTTGTTTGAATCTGTGTTTTAGCTTGTTATTGTATTGATATAACTTAGAATCTTTGATCTTATCAGCTGTTTAGAAGTAAGAAGATGGATTGTGGATGACTAGAATCTCTGTCTCAAGTTAATGTGGTTTGATTGATGCGTTGCAATCCATAAATAAAACTTCCTTTTTGTTTGAGTTTGTGTTGTTAGTTACTATGATCTTATCAGCTTTTTGGAACTAGGAATATGGAATGTGTTAGAATAGAATCTAATTAATTGAACCTCTGTGATCTGTGATTTGCACTTGGGGCGTATTCATTCAGTTAATACATATGTTCTTCTCGATTATTTCCAGATAACCGAGGTCAAAGATTTTGCGGGTCAAGAAATCGAAGTAAAGCGGTTAGTTGAAGCGGATTCAAAGGAAGCATTGGAGAGGGGAAACAAAGGCTCCTCTTCCTCCTCAGCAGCGCCTTCAGCGGTTGATGCGGTTCTTGAGCAGATAAAAAAGAAACAAAAGCTGAGTGTTTTGGACAAGACGAAGAAAGATTGGGGAGAGTATAAGGAAGAACACAAAGGTGTTGAAGACGAGCTAGATAAGTACAAGAAAAGCTCGGATCAGTATCTCGACAAAGTTGGTTTCTTGGAGAGAGCTGATTACAGACAGTTTGAGAAAGAGAGAGACGCTCGTTTAGCTCTTCAGTCCAAGAGAAGACACGATGATGTATGAAATGAAATGTGACCGACCCTTTTAACATGTATGAAATCATTTTCTCAAGCCATTTTGGTCACATTCTTTCCATAGTCTAAACCGAGTTCCCGTTGCATGATTGATTCTGATTTTTTATGTCTCGTTCATAAGAATTGAGAACATCCTCTCTTGTAGGCCATGGACAATGAAATGGGCTTGTAATGCAAATGAAATTCCAACTTCTGAAGCCCATGTTTTTATTTCAACCCAATTATGAAACGAAACATCATTTCATTTGTGATCGCAATCTTTTCGTTCTTTTGACCAACAAAAATTAGCAAACTCAAATCCGTATTTAGGTCTGAAAGAAGACAGTGAGACTAATTGTTATGCTAATTTGGTTTTTCGACTGTATATGGCATTTGAATATTTTATACCTAAAAATATCACTAATTGACCTGAATTTACCAAACTTAATACCTAATAAATTAGTAGTAACCAAGTGTCATTAGCTCAATTGGTAAAGACCTTTGGCGAAGTTTAGAGGTCACCGATTCGAATGATGCTTGGGACGAAACTAATATTACATTCTGTGGTTTCGGGCCTAGAAGATTACGGGCTTCGATCCAAAACCTCCTGATATTCAAAAAGAAAAGAAAAAAAATTAGTAGTAGGAAACTCCAATCTACAAAATATTCGGATGAATTAACGGTATCTTGAAAACGTCCAACTTAGGATAGAACCGATATAATAATAGGGCCACGTTGAACTAAATAAATATTCCATACACAAAAGACTTACAAGAACATGGTATGTACCATATACATCAACATTTATCACACCAATTAATATTTCAATTTCCATATTATTTACGATTCTAGATTTAATATCTTTATCCGATTCTAAATCTTGGCAAACAAGAATCGGGTCAATCACAATCAAAAAACGTTTTCCATAAGAAAATCCCCTAAGATATTCAAAATCAAAACCATAATTAATTCAACTTCCTCTTTCTCTCCTTTATATAATATCACCATCGACATATCTTATAACCGCAACCAAAAAAAAAGTTCTTATCTTTTAAAACTTATCTAAAGAGACTAAGCTTCTTTTGAGATGGCACCAACGGAGATGAACATCGAAAGAAAGGTAGAGGCTGACGTGGCGGTGATTCCTAATGATGGAAAAAGGGCTTACGTCACTTTCCTAGCTGGTAACCAAGACTATTGGATGGGTGTGGTTGGTTTAGCCAAGGGACTTCGTAAGGTGAAAGCAGCTTATCCTCTTGTTGTGGCTATGCTCCCAGACATACCGAAAGAACACCGTCAAATCTTGGTGGCTCAAGGATGTATCATCCGGGAGATTGAACCGGTTTATCCGCCGGAAAACCAAGCTGGTTATGCTATGGCTTATTACGTTATCAACTACTCCAAGCTTCGAATTTGGGAGGTAGGATCTTACTTACATGCATATATCCGTATATCACTGTATCGGTTTTCTTTGTCAACTATCGTTTATTGCATGTAAACACGTACCCACAAATTACTTTGAGTGACACGTGGATTTGAATGTTGTGAATTTTTTAACAGAAACAAATAATAACGCTTATCATTTTATCTAACAAATAAATTGTCATGTGCCGTATACTAATCAAGATTTATATATAGTCACAAATCTATAATAATAACGCTTATTATTATTCTCAGAAGTTGTTTTAATTTAGTAAATAACATTTCAAGAACATATGTATAAAGTTTGTCTTAAGTCTTATAGTATATATATTTTATTCTAACCATATGATTACATATATAAATGCAGTTTGTGGAATATGAGAAGATGATATATTTAGATGGAGACATACAAGTGTTTAGCAACATCGATCATCTATTTGACACTCCATCTGGCTACTTGTACGCCGTCAAAGACTGTTTTTGCGAGGGTTCTTGGTCAAAAACACCTCAATACAAGATTGGTTACTGCCAACAGTCGCCCGAAAAAGTGAGGTGGCCGATGAACAGTCTTGGTCATGTGCCGCCATTGTATTTCAACGCGGGTATGTTGGTCTTTGAACCAAATCTCCTCACTTACGAGGATCTTCTTCAAACTGTTCAAGTCACCACTCCTACTTCATTCGCCGAACAGGTCCGATCAATTAGGATTTTTTAGACTTTTATTTTCATTATTTACATTTATTTTACAAATCTAATATTATTGTTTATCTATTTATAAGATTTTCTGAATATATACTTTAGAGATATTTACAAGCCAATCCCTTCGACGTACAACCTCGTACTAGCTATGCTTTGGCGTCATCCCGAATGCATTGACCTCGACCAAATCAATGTTGTTCATTATTGTGCTAAAGTATGTTTGTTTTTAATCTCTTAATAGGACTCTTGATATGTAATATAATAGATCATGTTACTAATTAATGTTGGTCATGTTAATTTTGAATCATTTTCTAGGGCTCAAAACCTTGGAGATTCACTGGAGAAGAGGAGCATATGGACCGAGAAGATATTAAAATGTTGGTGAAAAAATGGTGGGACATTTATGAAGACGCGAGTTTAGACTACAAGACATTTGTTGAGAACGAGTCGAAGCTGAATCCGATCGTTGCAGCCTTGGCCTCTAAAGAATCAGGTTGTGATGGTCTTACTAGCCTCGCTCCTTCCGCCGCAAAATCAAATCCCTTACATGCATGGAAGCTATCTTTTATCGCTTTCTTTTTAATGCAAGGTTTTAGCTATATCTATAATTTTCTTATAATTATATATAGCAAACTTCTTTTATGTTTGTGAGATAAGAGTGGTTGGTCTTGTGTTTTTTCAAGACTTTTATTTCCATGACAACCTCGGCTACCCTTAATTTGCTTTGTATCCCCCTCTCTTTTTAATAAGTAATCAATAATAAGAATGATAATGCTATTATGGCTTTAATCGCCTTCTCTTTCATTTTTTTTTAAACAACCTAATAGATTATTTCAAAATATTTGTGTACATCAATTTTGAAAACTATTGGATTAGTAGAATGGTACTACCTACCTTTTTACATCAACTAGTTGTAGTTGATATCAGTAGTTTGGTTTTAACATCTATTAGTAATATTTGTTAATTTGACCAAGGATTACTAAAATTCGAAAATATATCACTACTGATACTATGAAAGTACTATCGATCCCAAAATATCAATCGATAATCGATGTACAGAGTGTTTGACTTGTTTGTTGTTAAATGGCATATAATCAAATAACCTTTCCTGGTATGATATTATATAGTAATTAGCGACTAATCCCATTAAATATCTCTTTATATCTGATATGGATCAAATGACTAATCCATCAAATAAATTGATTTATACGAGATAAATTGTTGCTACCTATGCTTAATGGCCTTTCTTAAAGAATGCAAATTTTATTTAGCAAAAAAAAAAGAATGCAAATTTTAGTATCGAAGAATAAATGAAAAAAAAAACCATCTAAGGAATTCTATATAAAACATTTCAATTTGTATTATTTCGAAATGCCATAAATTTCTATTATCCAATTTGATCTTATATGGAAAATATATCTCATAGTATTACAAAACATAATTGTAACTAGAAGAAACCTCGCTTAAATTTTTGGATAATAAGCTATATTATACTCCTTCTGTTCTTTATTAATTCATTTCTTAGAAAAAAAAATTGTTTCAAAAAGATTATTTTTTTAGTTTTTCTATGCACTATTTATTAATTATTATTGATGAATTTTAAATTTTAAGACAAATAATTAAATATCATTGGCTTAAAATTATAGAAAAATATAAATCACAAAAATAATATATTTATAATCAGTTTTAATATGTTTTGTGTTTTTCTAGAAAATCAATGAAATAAAATAGAGAGAAGAAATGGTTTGCATTAAAATATTTTCTTTGATGATTTTCATACCAAGTTGAAAAGGTAAATTTAACTTATAAAATAATAAAAAAAGCTTGACTTGTTTCTTATAACGTATAAAATATAGATAGAGAGTTGTAATGCAGATCTATCAGTTTGGGCTTGTCGAAAAACTATGAGCTTTGGTGAGATTCAGACAAATGAGTTTGATCATGTTGCATATCATTAGCCAATGAGAAGAGACCATCAATCAAATTTGTGAGATACGATAACCTTGTGCGAGAATGAAGGAATCCTCGCAGGTCTGTTTAGAGCAATCCTAACGCAAGATACACTCACATAGAAACCTCCATCTGAATTTCCAGTTCCGAATCACCACCACCGAGAACAACTTCATTCTTCAAAATATCAAAATTATTGAAAACGGTACGAAATCTGATTTGGTGCTTTACATTTATCCCTTGCTTAAGATATTTAATCACACCATCTTCCAAAACGTTACGTGGATTCTTAATCAGCCAGAACCCTACAAAAACGAATAATTTCTTAGTCTAACCATTTCCTCGTCTCCAAGATACTTTAATCAAATCAAGTCTTTGGACATTTGAAATATTTCAGTACCTATTTGATCCTCCATATACTCAATGAGTCTGAAGATATCCATACCCAACACCACCCTCATAGTCCTATCACGTTCCCTGGTGATTTTAAAACTAGTGTCGAAATCCTTGAATAGAACTAAACAAGCCATTTGGTAAACCTACCCATCTAATTCCTGCTTCTTTAGACAATATGTTACAGTTTCTTCTTACTTCTCCAGCTTCAATCACACTCAAAATAGGGTAGACCCAATCACATTTGCTAACAACAGCCGCTAAACAAACTTTGTCAAGACACCTGTTCTGCCGTAAAGGTTATGGATAAATTCTTATTAAAAATTTAACAATATCTTTTTTTTTAAGACCGTGTGCTCTGTTTGGTCTTGGGCAAAGCCTTTCTTTGGTTTCTTGACATTGTAACAGAACATATCGATTACAAAAGACAAAGTACACATGATAAAATGTCTTGTAGGAAGTAAACTACATATTCAATTAAGCTCAAGGAGGTGTTTTTGTGTATGAAAAAATACACTAAAGCTTTAGAATCTAAATATCAACTGCAGAAGGAATGTCGTCGACCGTTAGATCTACGCCATCATCTGGTAACTCAGATCCGAGTGGTCCTAGTATCCCGTCAGAACTCAGCGTCAGTCCACTCTGTTCAAACACACAACAACATGAGCTTATTATCCTCCACCAATTACAACCTTCTATGGTTATGGTTAAACAAACCAACATACCGAAAACAACAACATAATTCTCAAAATCCAAATTAACTCATTTGTGATGATCAATGTAAAAGGAAAAAATCTTAGATGGTTACTAAACATGTACACTTTTGGAACTTGATTGCAATAAGAAATCAATAAGCATGGATAAACGAGATCAGGCAAGTGGAGAATGATACCTCAGGTTGGAAGCGAAGCATGTCTGCACGAGCCATGGCTTCTGCTTGCGCAATTCTCTGTCTGAATGTCTGAGCCATCTCCTCAGCCTTGAGACAGCAGAAAGTAGCAAATGATTGAGACATAAAAGAAAATAGGGAAAGTTTTTTTGAATGGAAATAGAGTTACCTTCTCGAACACAAGTTTTGGGTTACGAATCATATCACCAGGTGTTGGCTCCAGCTTCTTTGTGGAGAGACTTACTCTTCCTCTGTCACGGTCGTGACTCAATATCATAACCTGTACATTAAAAGTTAGGGACTGTTGTTTTAACATCTGAAATAAAACGTTTAAGAGTATACCTTCAAAGTGTCCCCAGGCTGAAGAACAGTTGCGATATCTGAGACACGGTCATGACTTATCTGACTGACATGAAGAAGCCCATTGATTCCACCAATGTCAATGAAGGCACCATAAGGTTTCAAGCTCTGAACAACTCCGAGGACCACAGATCCAATTCCAAGCTGAGCTTGGCTATCTGCTACAGCTTTACGGTTGCTGAGGACAAGCTTTGTTTGTTCCTCATCAACCTCCACAAACTTAAGAGGTATTTCTTTTTCAAGAAGCTCTTCAGCTGCTGCTTTCTGACAAAAATGTAGAAGAAAACACATTTCATATATATCAGGTTGTGTTTCGTCTTAAAATCAACTAACAAAACCTTGAAATATTCACAGTTCTGAGGCAACTACTAACCGATGATATCTGCGAAAAGGGCACAAATCCACGAAGACCTTCCACAAGAGCAACCAATCCACCTTTGTTAGCACCAATAACCTACACATAACAATCAAATTCCTGAAACTATAACCACAGAAACCACAATAGTAGCAAACAAGTTTCAAACATACCTTAGCCTTGACAATAACATCCTCAGCCTGAAGCTGCCTGCAACGTTCCCAAGCAAGTTCGTATTGAATATTCCTTAAGCTCAATAGCAAACTGTCATCACTTTCATTTTCACCAATGATGACAAACTCTTCCACCATACCAGGTACAATACCAGCTTCTTCCACATGCTTAATTCTATGAATACACGCTTGTTCTACCGACAAGTAAGCCGATGACTTTGCAGAAATGTCAACTAATGCACCATTTGCATCAGTCTTGAACACTGTTCCTTTTACCTAAAACAACATCATTAACCACAAATGATACACAATTTCTACAGAACCACCATTGTCATGTAATAAAACTCATATCTTTAGAACTATATTTCAAATTCCACAAAGAATCTGAAGTAGGTAAAAGAGAATAGACAAACCCTAGTGCCGATTTCGGAATTGAAGTCGTATTGTTCAATAGCAGCAGCGAAATCGTCGACGGTGAAAGCAACACCTTCCATAGGAGAAGTTCTACATCGTTCATAAGCATCTTCGAACATCTTCTTCAGCTCAAGACGCTCCTTTGTTTGACCGCTAGACATTGCAACCGCGGCGACAATAGTCGGAGAAACAGAGGCAGATTTGTTCTGGGGAAAGTTCTTCGAAGCTCTCCTCGATAACCTAGAAGAAGAAGAGAGTGGGGAACATCTCAATCCCGAGAATTGCTGAGCCAAAGACGCCATGGTTGAGTCTCACTCACTCACACAGAGAGTTTTATCTGTTATTCTTCTATGGCTCCTGCGTTTTATCGTTGGGTTAGATAAGGCCATAAGGGAATGGTAGAGATGATGATCTGGACTGAAAACTACATGCCGTTTTTTAGTCATCTAAACAGCGTGACGTTAGAAAACAAGTACAATAAATAAATGTACTAGGTATCGATCCAAGCTGCGCAGCGCGAAAGAATATATGTATAAAAAAATTAAAAGTAACGATCACAATCATATAGTAGAGTTCGTTAAAGGTTTAAATATAAATATAAGTTTTATGAAAATATAAATAGATTATGTAAGTATAAATGTTGTAAACCGATGCTCAAAACCATACGAAACCTTAACACTTTCCAACTCAATCTCTCTCAACTCTCAAGAATCAAACACTCTTTTGAATCGTGAATGAAAACAAAAAGAAAGAACAAAGACACAAAGTTGTTTACTCAGTTTAATCCATCGATGTGATGAATCTATGTCTGGGGCTGAATTCAATCCAACAATCCACTATGAAGATTTAATGTCTTTCTCCAGAAACTCAAGAACAGAGCTCTTCAATGGAGATTACAAACGAAGAAGAAGAAGATACAGTACAAAGAGAAAGAAGCTGAGAATACAAAGTATTTATAGAACCAGACCAAAACGGCAAACCCTCTAAACCAGCTGGAGTCTTCTGATCCTTTTCTCAAACACTTAAAACCAGTCTTCTAACCCTTCAATTGATGCTTAAACCAACAATCAATCACTAACCAATACTAACCGGTCTAATCAAGTCGACATCAGACTAAACCGGAAGAATTGGATCACACATTCAAAATCTCCACCTTGATACAAGTCTTCATCAAACATAGTAGATGCCATACATGGACTTAACCTTCAGCAAACCGAGCATGAAAGCTCAGTCCCACTTGATCAACTTCAGAAACTCCAAAGCTGAAACAAACTTGTGAACTGGGATACACTTAGTCAACATATCTGGAGGATTGTTTGACGTGTGGATCTTCACCACATTTATTTCCCTTTCTTCTATGATCTCACTCAGAAATGCCCGTTTACGCAACATGTGTTTAGTCCTTTCATGGAACACATTGTTCTTGGTTAGGCAAATCGCAGACTGAGAGTCACACCACACCTGAACTTTATCCTGCTTGAAACCAAGATCTTCCATTAGCCCTTTAACCCAAATAGCTTCTTTCACAGCTTCTGTTAAGGCTATAAACTCTGCTTCAGTAGAAGTCAATTGTTAGACAAGATTTCCAACTAACTATGTTGTCTCCCACAGTGAAAATATATCCACTAACAGATCTTTGTTTGTCAAGATCTCCACCATGATCTGAATCACAGTAACCCATAATATTCAAATTCTTCCCTTTGGTATACACAAGACACAACTCTTGTGAGCCCTTTATATATCTCAGCAGCCATTTAACTGCTTCCCAATGCATAGACCCGGGCTTGCTCATGAACCGACTAACCAGACCTAATGCATAGGCTAAGTCAGGACGAGTACCAATCATAGAATACATAACACTTCCTACTGCACTTGCATAAGGAGTTTTCTCTGTGTTAATGCATTCTGACATATCTCTCACTGATGAGAGTTTGAAATGGGTTCCAATAGGTGTATTCGTAGCCTTACACCCACTCATATTAAACCTTTGAAGTATCTTACCTAGATACCCTGACTGAGACAAGCACAATACACCTTGTTTCATGTCTCTAGTGAATTCAATTCCTAGGATCTTACTTGCAGCACCTAGATCCTTCATTTCAAATTCCTCACTAAGTGTCTTCTTTAACTTGTTAACCTCTGACATATCTTTTGCAGCAATCAACATATCATCCACATAAAGTAACAGATACACATGATTTTCTGCACCAATCAGCTTGACATAGACACACGGATCATGAACACTTCTAACAAATCGTTCCTCAGACATGAATCTATCAAATTTCTTATTCCATTGACGAGGTGCTTGTTTAACCCGTATAGAGCACTACAAGAATATGGAGCATTTGTAGCGCCCGAAAAACACTATTTAATTATACTATAGCGTTATTAGAAGCGCTTTATCATCGTCCGTCATAATAGGTCGGAGACATATTGTAGCACTTTTTTGTTCTGCAATCATTATTTCATTAATTACAGCGCTTTATCTGCTGCAATATTTAATTGTTTAATAGCGATTAGTTTATGATATTAATAACTATTATACATAGCATATTTAATTTGCTACATATAATTAGACAATAGCATTTAGTTAATTGCAATATTTATATATTATGGCATTTTTAATTATACAATATTTCTTCAATTAATTCCAGTTCATAAATTAATTTTTAATCCCAAATTCAGAAAGAAATTCATATTATTTAGATATCATAAATTCAAAATTTAGAAAGAAATTCATATTATATAAAATTCAAGATTCCAAATTACATTTTAATGTCAAAGTACTTAACAAAAAAAACTACATAATGTTTACACAAACATGATTTTATCAGTAGGCCAAGCCACAATACTACCTACTGCATCGACAATGGTTTGAATTTCAGAGTTTGGTCTCCACACAGTAGCATCTCCAATCTTTGAAACTTCTACACATACCTTGCTCGCATTTGGACCTAGGGGCATATGGTGGACTGTGTCTGAAGGGTTAGAGGCACATACTCTTCCTTCTGCAACTCTTTCTCTTCCGTTCTTGTAATCTAACATGATGCATTTCTTCTTGGCAGATTTGCTGGTGCTAGCAGTACTGTGGCTTAAGCTCTACAAGATTCAAAAACAATACCAAGCATTCAGGCAGAAATAATACCAAGCATTCAAGCAGAAATAATACTTAAGTGATTTTATAGGCTGTAAGTTAAAGTGCAGAAATTTACTGATCCTGGTCTTTTATCTGCTGATGGTGGTAATGGTCTTTTTTCTGCTGATGCTGTTTCATACTGTGGAGGAGATGAATTCACATATTTTATACTATGAAGTGGCCATGCAATGTTCTCATTTAGTACATCTCCCATCACAAACTTTCCAGGACTTGGTCTCCACAAATATGCGTCTTTGTTAAACACTTTCTCAACCTTAACAATTCCAGTAGAAGGACCAAGAGGCATATTGTTCACAAGTTCTAGTCGGTCTGTTGAACACAACCGACCCTCACCAACCACAGAACCAGCCATATTCCAATCAATTATGATGATTTTAACGGCCGATGAATCTTTAGCCTAAGGCATGATGCATAAATAAAAAGTTACTAGAGTCAGTGTTTAGGTTCAGCTAGATAATTGACAAGTGATGAGAAAAAGACATTACCGAAGATCCTGCAGTCTGATTCTCAGAAGGTGATGATACATCACTGTCTAGAATGATCTTATCGAAAGGCCAAGCAATCGTGTTCCCTAAAGCTTCACCAAGTGTGAAAACTGATGGTGTAGGCCTTCATAAAGAAGTTGTGGCGTCTGACACTGACTTCACAACAACAGCCGCAGCATTACGTCCAAGTGGAATCCGTCCAATCTTGTACATTTGTTCAGCAGAACAGAATTCACCTTCACCTACAACAACATCATCATCTGAGCACCAATCAAGTAACTGATATCGAACTCCTGCACTAACATTACTAGCCTCAGACTTAGAAACCTCTTCAACATGTTCCTGACAAAAACAATGGAATTAGTAACATATAACATTCAATTTTGCTTAATAGCACAAGTGTATTCAGTTAGATAATTTACCTTTTTGGCAGCTAAGCCACTAACTACATTTTGCAAGTCCTCAAGCTTTGTCAGCAAATCAGCTTGTGTAGCTTCAAGCTTCTCCACATGTGAATCTCTAGCTAACATGAATGCTAACTTAGTTGCAGTGACTCCTCTGCCCATACCTCTAAGTCTTCCAGGCTTGTCTTTACCTAATACTTGACTCAAAGCATCTTCTTTAAGATCGTTGAATGATGATGACTCCATTTCACTATCAATAGATTTGATTTTTTCCTGAAACAAAATGTAATGACAAGAAGTACTAGCAAAACAAAAAACGAAAGCAAGTTAATGATTGTCTTACAATCGTCTCTGCAAATTCAGGGTTGACAGGTCTCCCATCTGAGTGTGTATGACCTGCTATCCAAACCTTGCTTCTTGTCACCAATTTAGGGTTGGAACTCTTTTTTTTCTACAAAACAGATAGTGATTAGTTGATGGTAACCAATTTACACAAGCTTAATTGATTACAGAGTGGACATATACTATACCATCTCATGGGCTAGGCGAATCATTCCTTTGCGGCTGGTGGTGTGTGGAATATGTGCCTTCCTCAACATCCTGTACTTGTCACTTATTTCCTTCAAAATCACCTTCCATTAAAACAAATCATCTTCTAAAGATTTATAGTTACAAAAATACACAACCTTGAAGGCAGTGGTCTTCCTGTTCTTCACCCAAGCATTCCAAGCCGTCACAGATTGTATGTTACTTGGTTTCAGCGAAAACAAATCCGTCTTGCTCTTCACTGCACGCACTTTCGTTGTGAGCTTCGACTTAGAAGACCTCCACACACAACCCATTTGCTTAAAAACAGCATCCTTTTGCCAATCTTCTTTCAAATTGAACCTCCCCTACACATTGAAAACACATAGTTAAACACAATCATGCAATGATTAAACTCAGCAAATGAGACTGATATACCTGAATCTCTTCCCAGAGTGTGTCCCTAGTCTCATCAGGCTAGTGCCTCCAGTCATGAAGCAAAACAGGTACATGCTCTCTCACAAGAAGACCAAGGAAAGATGAAAGTGTGACTTATCCTGAACCTACATGTTCACCCAGAGAAATAAATTCAACTTCTAGCTTCTCGTCAGGTTGCTTTGCTATTTTACGCATCCTAGTTGGTCCCCGTGTCTTCCTTTTCTTGGTTGCGGATTGGTTCCCTCTCAGTTCCCTCTTCTTCAGTTCCAGCTTCTTCTGCAGCCATTTCTTCTTCAATTCCTTCTTCTTCAGGTGGTTGGTGATCTTCTTCAGCTGGTTCAGCTGGTTGGACTTCTTCATCAGCTACTTGTTCTTCTTCCTCTTCTGCAGCCAAGTCTGAACCAAGGACATCAGCTACTTGTTCTTCTTCCTCTTCTCCAGCCAAGTCTGAACCAAGAACATCAGCTACTTGTTCAGTCTCTTCCTCCTGTTGATGATGGGCTATGGCTGCTTTTTCTGCCACAGTTTTCTTGCTTTTTCTATGTTTCTTTAATCCAACAGTAGAGCTCAACTCTATCCCTTGCATACGCTTACTGCGGCGAGGTTGGTTCTCCTGTTGTAAAGTAGACATTCTTTACCTGAAACACACCAAACTGATCAATACTATCAAACACAAAAACTCATCCCATTAACCAACACACAAAGACTCCATTAACCAACACAGAAACTCCCATTAACCAACACGCAAAGACTCCCTACTGTCCTATTAATCAGCTACTAAGACACCTTCACAGTCATTCCTAACACAGAAACTTTCATCATCACTTGATTCATTCCCTATATCGTCATTCTCCTGAATTAATACTGATGCTGCAACAAACTCCTCTTCTGTTTCTAACTCATGATATCCTCTTGGTGGTGCCTTCATTACTACATACCAAGGCAAAGAATCGTCTTCTCTAGAGTAGTAGACATGTTTTGCTTGGGCAGCCAGAATGTATGGATCCTAAAGATAAGCAGTTTGGTTTAAATGGAGATTGACTAGAGTGAATCCGTCTTCTTCTTTGACTCCATTCCCTTTGTTAGCCCAATGACACTTGAATATAGGAACTTGGAACATGTGATAGTCCAACATGATGATCTCCTTTATCACTCCAAAGTATGACACTATATCAGCCTGCTGTCTAGTATCCTTTGCACTTGATCTACACATTGAAGATGCTTCATATGTAACCCCACTGTTTTAAGTTTTCTTCTTCATGTCGTCTGCGTGAAATCTGTGTCCATTAATGACAAACCCCTTGTATGATTGAGCAATCTACCTTGGTCCAAAGGCCAACCATCTCGGTTGGGTTGAAGTCTCCTTTGAGTTTGTAGGTATCTATTAGCAGAAAACAAAAAATACTTAGTGTATTGCTAAATGGATGAAAAATCAACTAAGTTCTTCAAAAAATCAACTAATAATCACCTTTTCCTTTACCCACTGTGAGAACTTTTCTGCATGTGTCTTCCATAAAAACGTTTCATTCTTCATACATCTGGCATCAGTAGCTTGGAGTTCTTCTAAATGCAAGCTGTGATCAGTTTTAAAACTAAGTTTAGAATACAAGTTAATGACAGTCAAATAATACTGACAGAAAATAATGCAGAATCACTTACTTAACATATGGATCCATAACGGCCATGTTCATTAGAACATATCTATGAGCAATGTCTCGCTCTTTACTCGTAAGAGTTACTTGTGTAGCTTTCTCTAGTGGTTTGCCTTCAAGAACAAGTGAATCACTTTGAATATCTTCATTGCGGTTATAGACTTCTAGAACTGATAATGAGTCTTGTAGAAATTCCAGGCAAAATGCCATACATTCTCCAGCTAAGTATCCCTCAGCCATACAAGCTTCAGGCCTTGCAAAATTCTTCACATAAGCCTTTAGAGTTTTCATGTACCTGCAAGTTAATAAGATTAGATCAATATCCAAATTTTATATAAGTAATTAACTATATAGACAAAGTTATAGACAATACCTTTCAAAGGAATACATCCATCTAAAGTGGACGGGTCCACCTAAGCGAGCCTCTCTAGCCAAATGAATTGGCAGATGAAACATGATGTCAAACAGAGATGGAGGAAAGTACCACTCCACCTGGCACATAGTCTCAACTAATTCAGACTCCAATGAGATTAGCTTCTCAGGGTCAATAACCCGCTCACACAGCCTGTTGAAGTAGTGGCATAATCTACTTATAGCGACTCTAGGTCCTTTAGGCAGCAATCCTCTCAAAGCAACATGTAACAAGTTCTGAAGGAGCACATGATGATCATGAGACTTCAAACCACCAATGACTGGTGGATCCACAGAAACACAGTTGGAGATATTGGTACAATATCCATCCGGCCCTCTAAACCTAGCCAGCCTTTTGCAGAATCTCTTTTTCTCATCCTTAGATAACCAAAATGCCGCAGGAGGTAAGTATGTCCTCTTCCCTCTTAACTGAGTGTGCAAGTTACTACGAATTCCCATATCTTCCAAGTCTTTGCGTGCATTCAAGCCATCCTTTGATTTGGCAGATTGCATTAAAGTAGACACAATGGCGTCAGACACATTCTTCTCCACATGCATCACGTCAATGTTGTGAGGGACAGGAAGGTCCTACAATACAAACAATAAGCAGTTAAAGTCAATCAAAGTTAAATTCAAGATACAATTCAAAAGGTGAGGTATTTACCTTCCAATATGGTAATTCAAAAAGAATTGATCGCTTCTTCCATCTCCATTGATGTGTCTCTTCACCATATTCATCATCCTCACACAAATCTGATCTCTTTCTTTTGCCGTTTCTCTCCAAGGGTCTCCCAAAATCATTTTTGAAATCCTTTAATGATTCAAATATTTCTTCTCCAGTTTGAATTCTACTAGTTGTCCCTTCTTCTACAGTGTTGTCAAACCAGCCTCTTCTACGCCTGTAAGGATGCCCTGGTCTGAGTCGTTTTCTATTGCTTAAGTACACATGTTTTCTACTGAACTTCAACCACCTAAAAGGTGTATCTTTCCCACAGACATTACAAGCTTGCTTTCCTTTCACCTTACAACCAGCCAATGTCCCTAAGGCTGGATAGTCACTGATACTCCACAACAACATAGCTCTAAGAGTGAAACTTTCCTTTAAGAATGAGTCATAAACTTGAATACCATCACTCCACAAATCCTTTAAGTCATCTATCAATGGGGCTAGATAGACATCTATGTTATTGTTGAGTAGGGATGTTAATGATGGGTTAAAACCCACTGGGTACCCGAAACCCATCTAAAATTTCAAACCCATTGATCTACTTTTTGTATAAAATAAAACGTGGGTTTTAAATGGGCAGGTCCCATTTCGTTAAAGTCTTACACGGGTTTTACCCTACTGGGTTATTGGTACCCGTGGGTTTTAACTTATTATTTTAGTATGTTAAAGGCCCAATAGCCCAATTGCCAATTCTATTGAGAAACCCTAAATTCCTTTTTTTCCCCAAAATTCAGCCACCACCACAACCGTCTCTCTCTCTTCTCTCCTCTTCTCTCCGTCGGAGTCACCGTGAGAGTCACCGCCGTCTACACCGCCGGAGTCACCGCCGTCTTCACCGCCGGAGTCACCACCGTAAGTCTCTCGTCATCTCCTTGAAAAATCAAACTCTAGTTTCACTTGATATTAGATGTCCTTTCTCTCCTTTGATTTTGTGTTTTTCTCCTAGCTTCAGAATATGACGAATCTCATGAATAATCTAATTTTTAGACTTGGTGATAAGTATTCAAATACGTTACTTGCTCTTAATCAGAATTTGTTACTTATATGATTTAATTATTGTTCATTGATGGTCAAGTTTATTCTCTAATTAAAGTTCATGAGTTTTTTTTTGTAGAATGGATTCACAAACTAGAGAAACATTGGCACATTTGGAGGCTGAGAATGAGTATTTGGCAATGAATGAGGAGGCTGAAACTCAAGGAGAAGCAACTCAAAGTGCAACACAATCTACTCAAGCGGCTACAACGGTATATAACTCTAACAAACGCTTAAAGTCTGATGTTTAGAAAGAGTTTAGACCCATCTTAGAATTAGAAGAAGATGGGAAACAGAGAGGTCGTTGCATTCATTGTGATAAGAAGTTAATCATTGAAATTAGTCAGGGAACATCCGCTTTGAAACGTCATTTACAGATTTGGCAAAAGAGACCTCAAGTGCTTAGTGAAAAAATTGTGTATGATCACAAAGTAGATCGTGAGATGGTTAGTGAGATTATTATGTACCACGATTTGCCATTTCGGTATGTTGAGTATGAAAAAGTTAGAGCTAGAGATAAATACTTGAATCCGAATTGTCAGCCCATCTGTAGACAAACTGTTGGAAATGATGTGTTTAAGAGGTATGAATTGGAAAAAGGAAAGCTGAAAAAAGTTTTTTGAACAATTCAGAGGAAGAGTTTGTTGTACTGCGGATTTGTGGACAGCTCGTGGCATTGTCACAGGGTATATCTGTTTGACCGCCCATTATGTTGATGATGAGTGGAGGTTGAATAATAAGATTCTAGCGTTTTGTGATATGAAACCTCCACATACTGGTGAAGGATTAGCTAATAAGATTCTTAGTTGTTTGAAGGAATGGGGTTTAGAAAAAAAAATATTCTCTTTGACTTTGGATAATGCTAGGAATAATGATAGTATGCAAAGTATCCTTAAGCATCGCCTTCAGATGATTAGTGGTAATGGATTGTTGTGTGATGGGAAGTTTTTTCATGTTAGATGCTGTGCTCATGTGTTGAATCTTATTGTGCAAGAAGGATTATCAATAGCTACTGAGCTTTTGGAAAATATTAGAGAGAGTGTCAGGTTTGTCAAAGCATCTGAGTCTAGGAAAGATGCATTTGCAGCATGTGTTGAAAGTGTAGGGATTAGGAGTGGTGCTGGATTGTCTTTAGACGTCCCTACACGTTGGAATTCGACTTATGACATGCTTGCTAGAGCCTTAAAGTTTCGTAAAGCATTTGCTAGCTTGAAAGAGTGTGACAGAAACTACAAGTCATTGCCTTCTGAGGATGAGTGGGATCGTGGAGAGAGGATTTGTGACCTTCTAAAGCCGTTTAGTACTATCACTACTTACTTTTCAAGTGTCAAGTATCCTACTCCTGACGTGTATTTTCTGCAAGTGTGGAAAATTGAGCGTCTTTTGAAAGACTATGCAGTTTGTGGTGATCTTAGAATGGAAGAGATGGCTAGTAGGATGCAAGTAAAGTTTGATAAGTATTGGGATCAGTACAGTATCATTCTAGCTATGGGAGCTATTCTAGATCCAAGGTTGAAGGTGCAGATTCTTAAATCTGCTTATAATAAGGTGGATTCGAGTAGTTCAGAAGAAAAGGTCAATGTTGTTGTGGAAAATTTGAAAGATCTTTACAAAGAGCACAGGGAAAAAGTTTGGACTTCTTCCACCTTCTCAACAACCCAAACTCCACATGACCTTCTTACAGAATCACCACTAGAGGATGATCCAAATTATGTAAGTATTTCTCCATTCGTTGTTTATATCATATCATCTTTATTGTCTAACTAGTGTCTATACTCTATATCATACAGGATGTGTTTGAGCTTGAGAGGAGCATACAACCTGGTTCTGACAACACAAAGTCCAATTTGCAAAATTATTTGGATGATCCAAGGCTAGATTTGAGGTCTTTTACAGACATGGAGGTTCTGAGCTATTGGAAAGGCGATGGGCAACGCTATGGTGATTTAGCTTCTCTAGCTTCTGCTATACTTAGCATTCCAATCACTACAGTGGCAGCTGAGTCATCATTCAGTATTGGAGGTCGGGTTTTAAACCCTTTCAGAAACCGCCTTCTTCCGAGAAATGTTCAAGCCTTGTTATGTACTAGGAACTGGTTGCGTGGTTTTGCAGAGTTGGAAGGTAAAAAAAGAATAGTCTAATTTTTTGGACTTAATTTTTTTCATTTGTTGATTTATATCTTCTAATTGTAGGTGACATTGAAGAATACTTTGATGATGGAATTAAAGGTACTACATCGGTAGCAAGTAGCTCTGGAGTATGAGAAGATGTTGTATTTTTGTTTTAAATTGATTTTCAGATATTTGATTACTTTTTAAGTTTTTCTTGTTTAATTTGACATACAAATTATTATTATTTTGCTATGAAAAAAATTTACATGATATATTTACATACCAGCTTAGTTTATAAGCAAAATATAGATATAAAATAAATATAATAGTATATTAGTAATTAAACATAAACACTAAAAAAAAAGACAAAAATCAAGTTGGGTACCCACGAGTAGTATCAGAACAATCGGGTTTTTTTCGGGCTTTACCCACTAATCAAAAACCCATTTGAATTTTCTAAAGTTGGGTTTTTGGTGGGCGGGTTTATTTTGGGTTCAGGTCGGGCTGGGCTTTTTTACCCACCACAACATCTATATTGCTGGGTGATGTAGGTCCAGGTATCAAAAGAGTTAACATGATATTTTCTGCCTTCATACACATGGTTGGAGCCATGTTGTAGTTAACTAGTAAAACTGGCCATGTACTATACTTAGTGTTCTTAATAGAGAACGGATTCATCCCATCAGTTGAAAGTCCTAGTCTAAGGTTTCTTGGTTCAGCAGCAAACTGAGGCCATTTATCATTCACTTGAGCCCAAACTAAAGAGTCTATTGGATGTCGCATTGTACCATCATCACTAGCATTGCTAAAATGCCACCTTAAGTCCTCAGCCATTTTCTTGGATCTAAACATTCGCTTGAATCTATCTTTGATGGGAAAATATCGAAGTACCTTAGCTGGAATCCCCTTCTTCTCTTCACCAGTGTGTTTATCCCTTTCCCATCTGGAAGCACTACATCTAGGACAAGTATCCCTCAGCTCATACTCCTTTCTGTATAAGATGCAATCATTCGGACAAGCGTGAATGATATCATACCCAAAACCAAACATCTTCAAGAATTTTTTGATCTCATTTGTTGAAGTTGGAAGCACATTCTCTCCTGGTTAGATGTCGTGCACTAAACTCAAAAGTTGATCAAAGTAATTGTCTGACATCCCACTCTTTACTTTAATGCGGTAAAGCCCCATAATTGCAGACACCTTTGTGTACTTGGGACACCCATAATATAATGAAGTTTCAGCATCCTTCAACTTCTCTCTAAAGTCAGATTCTTCTTTAGTTGATGGCTCCTTACTATCATCTTCATTCTGATTCTGAGAATCAGAATGGTCTTCTCCATCAAAATAAGTTGTTCTTATCAGCTCATAAGCTCCAAATTCACTACTAGGCTGAACTTCTAACTTATCAGCTCGTATCTCCCCATGCTTACTCCAGCATCCATTTCTCTTGTATTTATGATCCATTCCCTTAATAACCAGATGCTCCAAAACAGTATCATTTGGTTGATGACACAGATTCCGGCAATCCGTACATGGACAAAACATTTCAGAAGGATCTCCCAAACGTCTCGATGATGCGTAAACAAATGTTGTTGCTCCTTTCTCGTACTCAATGCTATTCCTTGGCAGCCATACCCAACTCTTATCCATTTTTAAAACACCAACAAGCTCCAACCCCATATATATGATAATATTTATATATATATATATATATATATATTAGTTAACAGAGATACAAGAACAAAGACACAAAGAGAAATTTCAAAAACAAAAATTCAATACTATCAAAGCTATATTGAATACAAGAACCACATAAACTCAAAGCTACACGTAAACTAAAAACCACAGAAATAAACTCAATTCGATACAAGTGAATCACATAAAGAGTCAAGTTCAATTGGATACAAGTGAAAAGTCACAGAAATAGTCAAGTTCTAATCGATACAAGTCAATAGTCAGTGTATATAGTCAAGTTCTAATCAATACAAGTGAATACAAGCAATCAAAGCTATTTGAAACTCAATTCGATACAAATGAATGCTCACTATCAAAGTTATATGAAACTCAATTCGATACATGAGAATAGTCAAGTTCAAAGTTATATGAAACTCAAAATCGATCTAAGAACCACAGAAATCGATCTAAATAACATACCTGTCAAAGAGAAGCCACTGAAATCTTTGAGAAACGCGGATAGCGAAAGCCCCAAATCGAAACCCCTAAATCTGAGAAACCTGAAAATCAAACCCTAAATGTGATTAAAACCCTAAATCGAAACTCAAACCAGACAAATTTCACAATGCAAACCCTAAATCGATTACAAAGGAAACATAACCTTCTCGATTTAGAACCAGATCTGTGACTGAGAAGTTGAAGAGTACCAAGAGAGATTGAGGCGTTGAGCAAGAACACGAACAGGGACGGGAGAGAGACAGACAACTGAAGAACACGAACACGAACACGAACAGAGAGAATTGAAAGAGAGAATTCAAAGAGAGAATTGAAAGAGATGAAGAACAGTGAGATGAAGAACAGTGAGAACACGAACAGTGTTTTTTTGCCTTAGAAAAAAATTTCGGGGTTAAAAGTCACCAAATATTTTATTCTCCAGCGAGCAAAAAAATTTCATTTCGCGCTACTATATTAGGTAGCGTTTTTTGTAGATTAGTGCTATCGAATAATAACCCCTAATCTAAAAATATTGACCCGCGTCATTTTATTTCCCGGGGTAAGATAGTATAGCGTTTTGAAATTACCAAACGCTATAACATTTTAGCTGGTTAGTAAATTATAGCAGAACACGGTTAACTGCTACAATAAAATGCTATAAATGCTCAATATTCTTGTAGTGGAGATTTCTTTAGAAAACATACCTTGCCTTTACTCTCTGGTGATTCAAAACCTTCTGGCTGTTCCATGTAAAGCTCTTCCTCTAAGTCTCCATGAAGAAACGCTCTCTTTACATCCATATGTTCCAATTCAAGGTCAAGATTAACAACTACAGTCATAAGAAATCTTATAGAAACATGTTTCACCACAGGTGCAAAGATTTCCTGATAACCAATGCCCTCTTTCTGAGTAAAACCTTTAGCAACAAGCCTGGCTTTATATCTCTGAGCTTCTACACTTGGAATACATGGTTTCAGCTTAAACAACCATCTGCAACCAATGATCTTTTATCTCCAGGCTTATCAACTAGATTCCATGTGCCATTCTTGAGTAAAGAACTCATTTCTTCTCCCATAGCAGCATTCCACTTTTCCCAGTCTTTGTCTTAAACTGCCTCATGATAACATTGAGGCTCTTCTTCAACATTCAGATTCTCAACTGTCATCAAAGCAAAGGCAAACTGAGAGTAGTCTTTCATCTTTACAGGAGGGACAATCTGTCTTCTTGGTCTATCTCTTGCTAACTGATATCCGGTTAACCCCCTATTTACAGGTGATTGATTTTGTGTAATCAACTCAACAGGTTCTTCTTCTTCTGAATCAGTCTCATCAAGAATTTCAAGCTCAGTCACTGTAACTCCACCTTGCTTAGTGTGAGAGGGTTCTGTGACTGCAATAGGTATCACATCAGGTTCTGATGTTGGAGCTTCTAAGTTTTCTAGAACTGTTACCTCAGATTTTCCATTCAAGTCTTTGTAGACTACTTCTTCTTGAAACACAACGTTCCTACTGATCACACACTTTTCTTCTTCTAGCAACCAAACTTTATACCCTTTAGTCCATGCTGGATAGCCTAAGAAGATTCCCTTTAAGGCTCTAGGCTTGAGATTCCCTTGATCATGATGAACGTATGCAACAGAACCAAACCGTCTTAGGTGTTTATATCCTGGTTTTCTGTTCAGCCATAACACTTTTGGAATGTTATGATCAGTGGCTGAAGATGGAGAACGGTTGATGATATACACTGCAGTAGCAGCTGCTTCAGCCAAGAAGCTCTCATCTAATCCAGATTCATTTAGAAGACATCGAACCTTCTCCATAATTGTTCTGTTCATTCTTTCTGCAACACCATTTTGTTGTGGTGTGTATGCACAAGTTCTATGTCTTTCAATGCCATGTGTTTTACAGTAGGCATCAAACTTTGTGTTACAGAACTCTAACCCATTATCAGTCCTCAGGCACTTTACTCTTTTGTCCACCTGATTCTCAACCAATTCCTTCCATTCACAGAATTTCTCAAAAGTTTCATCTTTAGTTCTGAGGAAGTAAATCCACACCTTTCTTGTCTTGTCATCAATGATGGATAGAAAGTATTTGTTCCCTGATAATGATGAGGATACACTGGGTGCTCCCGACAGATCAGCATGAACATAATTGAGAGCATCCACTGCTTCATGTTTACCAACATTGAAACTCAGCTTCTTGGATTTCCCCATTACACAATTTTCACAGAAATCTAGCTCATTGATTTCTTTTCCCTGTAATAGTCCTTTTCCAGCTAAGATCTTCATGTCATTCATGCTCATGTGACCTAAACGTCTGGGCCATAATGCAGTCTTTTCTTTTGTTTCTGCAACACTGCAACTTTCAGGCACAACTGTTTCTCCATCTAGTATATACACGCCATTCACCAAATTTCCACTTAAACCAGTCACGTTATTCCTGAAATATCTAACCTTGCCTACTCCACCTTCATGTTGATACCCCAGCTTATCCAAAGTTCCAATGATAATGAGATTTCTTCTCACATTAGGCACATATTTCACATTGTTTAAAATCTTTATGGACCCTCCATTAGTTTTCACTCTTATGGATCCTTGTCCTTGTGACTCTATAGAATGATCATCTCCTAGTAGAATGGTAATTTATCCTTTATCCTGAAAACTGCAAAACCAATCTCTCCTTGAAGTCATGTGTGATGTACATCCTGAATCAAGTACCCACAAATCTATAACCATTTGGTCATTAGCACTGAGGGCTTCAGTGAACACTAGTTTCTCTATAATCACACATGCTTCTCCTTGTCCCTCAGATTTTAACATGTCCTTCCTTTTTACAGAACCAGCAAGTGACCCTGGTATTTGAATTTGATTTGCTTCTACCTTTTCCTTGACCTCCTTTCTGGTTGTTTCTGGTTTGTGGTCTTCCTCTCTCTGTGGTGTATAACACTGTCGAGGGACTTCTCTCGATTTCTTTCTGATCATCGAGTTCTCTTTCTAGAGATTTCGCTGAGGATATCATATCCTGCAAAGACAATGCCTTGTTCCCATACTTCAAAGTATGCTTGAGCTAAGAGTACCTGAATGACAAACCATTCAAGAAAAGTATAGCTCGAACTTCTTCAGCTACTGTGATCTCCAAACTACTTAGTTCAGCAACAATCTTTAAGAACTCATTAACATTTTCATTGATCGTCTTGGAGTCACACATCTTAAAAGAATAGAACTTTAACTGTACATAGATTCGATTAGGGAGTGATGTTTCCATGTATAGTTTGTTCAACGTCTCCCACATCTCAGCTGCAGTCTTGCAATGATCAATCTTTCTCAAAACCGCATCACCAACGTGAGCAATTATCATATGCATTGCATTTTCAGATCTTTCCAGTTTATCAGGATCTGGTACCTCTTTCGTCTTTGATGATTCGCTTCCATTATCACCTTCTTCAACTTTCTTTCCTTCACTTTTAGTGAGAGGTACCTTCTTCGTTAGATCAAAATCATCAACAATTCCTTTAAGCCCAGCTAAACCAAGGTGAGCTTTCATGCGAGTCTTCCATAACGAGAAGTCTGAGTTCTCGTTAAAGACTTGAAACGATGCTTTCAAGTTTGTGTTTGAATTCGCGTCCATCGTTATCTTTCCCAAAGAACCTTGGGCTCTGATACCAATCTGTTGTAAACCGATGCTCAAAACCACACGAAACCTTAACACTTTCCAGCTCAATCTCTCTCAACTCTCAAGAATCGAACACTCTTTTGAATCGTGAATGAAAACAGAAAGAAAGAACAAAGACACAAAGTTGTTTACCCAGTTCAATCCATCGATGTGATGAATCTACGTCTGGGGCTGCATTCAATCCATCAATCTACTATGAAGATTTAATGTCTTTCTCCAGAAACTCAAGAACAAAGCTCTTCAATGGAGATTACAAACGAAGAAGAAGAAGATACAGTACAAAGAGAAAGAAGCTGAGAATACAAAGTATTTATAGAACCAAACCAAAGCGGCAAACCCTCTAAACCAGCTGGATTCTTCTGATCTTTTTCTCAAACACTTCAAACCAGTCTTCTAAACCTTCAATTGATGCTTAAACCAACAATCAATCAATAACCAATACTAACCGGTCTAATCAAGTCGACATCAGACTAAACCGGAAGAATTGGATCACACCTTCACAAAAAATTGTATACATGTGTGGTCATGATCCAACAATCATATAAACATATATGGAAAAAGACAGATATGTTTTAAATCATATAAACTAAGTAGTAGAAATTCTAAGTAGTAGGAATTTCTTGTAAAGTAACAGCATTTGTACACATGGTTGTTTGATTAACATTATACGTATGTTTTAAATTTGTTGAATATAATTTGAAAATAAAACAGAAATTTGACTGTTTTAATTAGAGAATCATATTATTTCTAAGGCCCAAATGTAAATTGTCCAATCTCAGATGATTAATTAATTTTGGTACATTGTGTTAACAAATTATCAGATAATTCAGCCTATTTACGATCACCCCTTCATTTTCCTTGTCTCTTTGGCAACTCCAGCAACAACGACCTGAAACTAAATCGATCCAGATCTGAAAAACATGTGAGATTGAAGCTCAATTCCAAATTCGAATTTTCTCAAGCTTGCTACTGCATCAGTCGAGTGTTTCTTACTGGCGAGAACAATATTTGAGGTAATTTTCCCTTTTTTTTGGTTCTATTACATCGTTCTATTGATTCAAATACAAACAATGTAATGTTCAAATGATATTGATTCTCTATTTCTTGGTAATAATAGTCAGAAAATTAGATGTTTTGCTATGCTGATAATCAACTTTCTTCTAATTTGGTTTTAATTTCAATTGCTCACTTACTAACATTATAGTTCTTATCATTTTCTTTGTCTATTTCTGCAACCTAATCAAAACAGAGCTTAAATCCACTATCGACATTACCAGTTTGGGCAGACGTTAATCGATGTAGACACTGAAGTCTTGTTGAGATAGAAGCATGATTCCAGATTCTATTTTGAGGTACATTTTCTTTTCCAAATTTTATTATATCGTTCTTGTATAGATATTGATTCTCTATAAGTTTGTAATAATAGACAGATAATTAGATGTTGTGCTGTGGTGATAATCTACATTCTTTTTATTTGGTTTTGATTTCAGTTGCTCACTTATTAAAACTATAAGTCTTATTATAGTTTTCGAATACAAAAAGTTTCATGATTTGAACCCATAGTATATATAAAAAGTATTAATAGGATATCTTTGTTGACATGAATTACTCATTATTCAAAAGAGAATTGAAAATGTTTTGATTGTAACATGTTCTATAAAGGAGATAGACAACTGACTCACTGACTTCTAATGTGACTACACAAGATTCTGAAAAACTTCATTGAAAACCACGTTAATTATTTTACCATCCTCTGGATTACCACAAACAACATAAAAATTTCCGAAAACAAAATAAGAATGTAAGTTATGAACTGCACCTTCGCCAAGCATATTTAGAGTTTGAACCGAGGGGCCATCTAGAGCAGCTAGTCGTAACCCTTCGATGTATTTTGCCATGTTGTTGCCAGACTGTAAACACCTAAGCAAAAATGGGCGGTAGGACGACCCTTCGATGCATAAAGAGGAGACAATAATTAACTCATGAAGACCAAACTCCTTTAAAACTTCATCAGAAAATACAATAGCTAACCATTCAGGGCATGCAGCGATGAAAGGACCTAGATTACGAAAACCCGATATCCCAATTCGACAAACTATATCTGTAACCAAAGGAAAAAGAATGTAAGAAGACATGACGGAGGACGATTGAAAAAAAATAAATTATTTTGAGAGGATTTAGGGATGATTCGAGTTGTGTGATGGAGATAAATACTTAGACGCAATGTTTTAATATAGAGAATAAAATATTGTAGATATGAGAAGATTTTCCCTTATTTCACTTATTGTGCATCCATGCAAAACTATCCACATGTAATAAAATCAGACGTGAAAAAGGATTTTGTTCTCATTTATATATATTTGGTAGAAATTGTATGTGTCCATGAATACATATCCATTAGAACCTCTAATAACTTCGGAAAAATTAGTTGGACTAATTATGAGAAATGACATATTCAGTACAACTTATACATCAAACAGATAAATGACATATTCAGTACAACTTATACATCAAACAGATAAAGCTAGCCGAAAAAGTATATATACATGAATACATCAAACAAATAAGAAGATAAGAGGCTAAAATGTCTAGAACAAATCACAAAGCTTAATGAAGAGTTACTTATATGGAAAGCTGATTAGCTGGTGGGCGATTGGTAAAGTGGTGCGACGAGTTCTTGAAACAGATCTATAGAATACTGACCCCTAAATTCATTGACAATTTGGTCTGTGATAAGAGCCATTTTCTCTGCATTTCCATCAGTTGCATAAATTTGGATGAGCTTCATTGTGACCGGTCCACAGTCCCCAGACCTCTCGTTGACATAGATCCCTTTCATTCTTGACCAACTGAAAGGAGCTAACCCATGAACGTGAGACAGACGAGGCGGTCAGAACTTGTTAATTAAATACGGGATTTGGACCACAATAGGTGCCATGAACTCATCAACTTTACGATCATCGTTTAGCTGGTAGTTTGGATCAAGTACGTAGACACACCAGTTCTCTAAGTTGATTGCCAGCCCTATCTAATGCTAGTTTTTCCAAATCATTGGCATCAGGATGAGATCAATTTCTTCAAACCATTTTGATGGAGATCCAGGAATCGTCCGCTTGAACTGGTTATTCCATTGAACGCGCAACCTGTTTTTTGCGGCTTGAAAGGAATGGTATTTCCCTTGTAGGTAATTGCCCTACCACGTTTGAGAATTACAGCGTGTTCTTTAGAGAGTGTCAATCTGTGCCTTTCATTAAGGAAATTTTCTAGTACCTCCATGTGCTGCAAGTTGTTTAGAATGAATCATGTAATAAGCATATTGATCCACATGAAAATAAAATGAATTAATAGGGGGTTTGTTTTACCATGGTATCAACCCAATTGGTCGGCTGTGCAAGCTGGATTAGGAATCTGTTGGTTATCACAACATCACCCGAGTAACGTGTTCCTTGAAATTATTAAATAATTTTAGGTTGTGGAAAAAGAGACAAAATTTATAGAAAAATAAGAAAAATAATCAAGTTACTTATGTGGCTCTTTCCGAAGAGTATCAATGAAAACTTTGAATAATGTTTTGTCTAAAGAAAGAAACAAATCTATCTTGTCTATGAGTCAGCATTGCGGATTTTTTTGCAACAACGAAACAAGTTGGACTTCTTTTTCAAACAAGATAATTATTTTTTATAACTAAAACTGGTTTTGGTGCAAAAAACACAATTTGAACATTTGTAGAGATAAGATACGTAATTGTTAAAATATAAATGTTTAATTTTGTAAGAAATTGAAAATTTAAAATATATACAATAACTATGATACTGCAACATTATTGTTTTTTTAAAATTTAATAGAAATATGTTAATTAACTGACCCAAACCTTTATTGCGAAGAACCTTTTAGTGGAATGTTTTGTACTATTAATTTAGGCCCAAATTTGAATTATTCTGAAGCCTTTTAGTACTTTCTCGATTGTTTTTTATTTATGAATTTTATTATTTGGACTAATCTATGTGTAGATAATCATTGTTGTCTTAGTTCCACAAAGAAGACAACCCACTAAATAAAATCAAGAAGATCGAATCAATTTCCATAATCAATTGCGAGATTCTCATATTTGTAACATCCAACGAACATTTTCCTTTGTCTCAAGTCCGACTCAATTCTCATGGACTTCTTCGTCACTCGAAATATGGCGACATAAATCTGATCTCATATATAGCGGATTGTAATCGACATGCGATGTACTTTCTTCTAGCACTGCTTAGCCATTGATCTCGATCTCTCGTTGCAATTCAGGTTTTGGTTCTCAATCCGCTTTGTCAATGGCTATAAGAAACCTACCTCTCATCTGATACACCGTTTCGTAAGTACTTCTTCTCAACATGTATAATATTAGTAGGTCTCTAATGCTTCTATTTCAAAAAGCAAGGTAAAATTGTCTTTCAATACTTTTTTCTACTCTTAAACATGTGATGTTTTCTTTAGAGATTTCAATATAACTAGGTGAGTACCCACGCGTAGCGTGGGTTGTTGTTTGAAATTTATTTAAAAATAATTATGTTTAACTATTTTAATTGCTAATTTATGTTATTTTTGTGTATGTTATTATGTAGTTAATAAAGTTATATTTCATTTTATGTAATTATACTTGTATAGTTAGATTCACTTTTGGTTCAAATATCAATTATATTTTTTTCATGTATAAATCTTTTTATCTATATACCCAAGTTTTTAAACTTTTTTAACTATCATGAAATACTTACATCAACAATATGATACAATGGTATGCAATTATGCTACTTATTTGGTTTGAAAGTTGGGAGATTTGTAAATCTACCCTTTTTTATTACCCTTTTGCAACAATATCCTTTTATGTTGTCCATTTTTAAAAATACCCCTTCCCTTGAACAAAATGACCAAATTACCCTCATCTAATAGGAACATGTAATTGGAAACTGAAATTTTTCCGCCAATTTTTTGGCGCCAAAATTTATTTTTCCCGCCAAAAAAAAATTCTCGATAAACTTTTTTCCCGCCAAAAAAAAAAAATCCCGCCAAAACAAATTTCCGCCAAAATTTTTCTCAACCAAAAAACTTATTTTAAAAATCCTTGTAAATATTTTTTGGCGGGAAATAGATTTTAAAAGGGGTTTAAAAGATTTACAAGAGATTTTAAAAAGGTTTAAAAAAATTTATAAGAGATTTTAAAAGAGTTTTAAAAGATTTACAAGGGATTTTAAAAGGGTTTTAAAAAATTTACAAGTAATTTTAAAAGGTTTTAAAATCCCTTGTAAATATTTCAAAATACTTTTAAACCCTTAAACAATCTTTAAAAACCCTTTGTAAATCTTTTAAAGCCCTTTAAATTTTTTTGTAAATATTGTAAAACCCTTTTAAAATCTCTTGTAAATATTTTAAAATCCTTTTAAAACAATTTTAAACCCTTTAAAAATCTTTAAAAGACCTTTGTAAATCTTTTAAATCCCTTTAAAATCCCTTGTAAATCTTTTAAAACCCTTTTAAAATCTCTTGTAAATCTTTTAAAAACCTTTTAAAATCCCTTGTAAATCACCCTTTTAAAATCTCTTGTAAACCTTTTTGAAAACAAAATTTTGGCGGGAAATTGTTTTTTTGAAAAGTTTTGGCGGGAAACTTTTTGGCGGGAAAATTTTGGCGGGAAATTTATTTTGGAATATTTTAGGCGAAAAATATTAATATTTCATTTTGTTAACCTAAAACAATTTCCAAATAAGGGTAAAATGGTCTTTAAAAATTTAAAGAGGGTAGAAATAGAAATTGATAAAACAAAAGGGTAGAGTTAAAAAGGGGCATCATGAAAAGGGCATTAGAAAGAATTTTTCTTGAAAGTTGCCTAACTTGATTCTAAGCAAACAATTTTTTGTTCCATGTATTCTCTCCTAATCTAGTATTCCAATCACATCATGATAGGCTCATAGCTAAATATTGGATTAACATAATTTGAATAACAAATATATAAACTACTCATTTGCTTTAAAAGTTTTCAAATGAAAGAGAAAAAAGAAAGCATAAATTAAATAGTCTTTTGAGTCAACACTTTGTTTCTCTCTTTGCATTTGCATATATCTATATTAGAGAAAGCGTCGTCTATTGAACTTTTTGGTATACCTAACGTCTCAAAAGATCACTACATAAAAAATATGCATGTCATTATTAATGTTACCAATTTATCATAAACACACAAAAGACCATATCAAACAGCTAAGTTAAAAAATGTAATAAAAAAAAAGACTAAGTTAAAATTACTAAACTTAAAACGGTTAAGTAGCACACAGCTAAGTTGTAATATACGAAAATTTCTAGTCATTATCAAGTAATGACTATTATACAAATAGCAAAAATAAGAAAAGTAAAATGAAAGTAGTGTTTGAATTTTTGATACATTAACATGATTTTTTGTATTTTTTCTTTTAAATAAATATATTTTGTTAAGAGTGAGATTAATGGATGATTTAATGCAATGTGAAACTTTAAAATTTTATCACTAAATTTTGTTATATTTTAATAATATTAATTTAGAATAACATGTGGCACTCACTGGTATGATGATGTGTCACTCATATGGAGAGAGTTGGCCAACTTTCATATATATGATTCCAAGATTGAAGCTCTTATACTCTAATCCTCAATAGTTATGTTGTTAATTGTCGTGGTGTTTTAATGAAATTGATGGAGTGTGAATATCATGTTCGACTTTTCAAAAGTATTTTGACACAATCAATTATATATATAGTACGACTGTGTTACGACTAATCAATGTTGTCGCAAATCCACAGTCGCTGAACGCAATAGTCGTAAGTTTAGTCGCCAATTTACGACTAAGTTACGACTAACGCACGAAATCGTACTGTTAGTCGTAAACTAGTCCTTATATGTTACGACTATGTTACGACAAAGTTACGATTAAACTGTATGAACTTTCGATTATTGTAGGGGTATTCTGCGACTAATTACCGACTAATATGTGACTGAATAACGACTACGGTTTCAGAGAAAAGAAAAAAATGGCATTTCTATTTCTGATTTACATTGCTTAATCATGTAATGCATTCACAACTATTCTTATCTAAATTTCAAAACTAAACTCATGATTCTAACCAAAATACCAAATTCATTAAGATTGTAACCAAAATACAAGATTCAAACACTAAACATTACACACTACATTCGGAGATGAAGAGGGAGAAGTACAAAATACAAGATTCAAACACTAAACTACAAGTTCATGCTAGTTTTAAAGAGGGAGAAGTAACTTAAGAAGTAGTTGGAGATGAGATAGGCTCTGTAGTTGATTCAGGTGAATGAGACTCGATGAAGTGGAGAAAGGCTGGATCAGTTTGGCGCAAATACTTCTCAACCAAGGACAAGTGTGCCAACTTGTCCTTCTGCTCAGCTACAGCCTTGGTTTGCTCTTCCTCACGTTTTGCATTATGAGCAGCTTGCTCTTCAATTTTTTGTTGAGCTTCCTTCAGTTGCACTTGCAATGCCACGAAAGAAAAAGATTCTCCTAAGTGTTTGCGTTTTCCTGTGACTAGATCCGGAAGATGCTCCTTAAGACTGCCCACTCCATAATAATTTCCTCGATTATCTTTCTCTGTGGACTGAAAAGAAAGAGACAAACAATTACTAAAGACCATGAGAATATGCAGACCATAATTATGAAAATGTTAGTTTACCTGTAGGAAGATGAAAGTACGGTCATCTGCTGTGAGCTCCGGAGGTCGTGATTCCCCGTCTGAAACATTTGAAGTCTCTGCCTCCATTACAGAAACTTTCTCCTGCAATTTCTGCTCATAGTTCTTTGCAATCTTCTCAGCCTTCTTATCGACATAAGTGCCATCTGGTTTGGTATGCGTCTTGACAAAGACCTCACCAATACCCATTGTCCTTCCTAATTCCTCTTCCTGCAAAGTTAAAAATGAACAAGGACTAAAATAACATCTAAACTTGCAATGGACTATGTAAAACAAATAACAGAGAGAACAAGAAGTTATTTACCATTGCTGATTGGATTTGTTGATAGGACGTTGGACTTGATAAATGGATGTGAGGACCAAGCACATTACGGTCAGACATGCGAGCCTTGGAATATGTCAGACTCTTTGCAATTGCTTCTTCAGTATCCCAGTATGCACACATCGTTTCCCAGATATGGGAATCGATGATCCATTTAGGACACTCTCGACTAGTCCTCACAGTGCTAATCATATCTTTCATCCGTCTTTGACATATATCTTCAAAATAGTATTGAACTGTTCCTGTAATCAAAGGATCCCAATGGTGTGTTTTCTACAAATAACAAAGACATGATGTTAGTGAAGATAATTAACAACTAAACATTTAAGTGAATGCAAGAGAAAAAAACTATACCGCAAACTAGAGGAAGTATCTTTCTCGTCGATCCCATGGAACACATGACCAACTATAGAAGACACCATCAAATTTGTTTGTCCATACTCTAGTAATCTTTTGAACCAGCCTGGAAGATGTGTCACGAGTAAACCTGCAAAGACATGACAAGAATACACGGATCAAATGCATAAGACACTCACACTTCTAAACCAGAGATCACAATGCACTAACACATTAAAACCAGAGATCATAATTGGCTCACACATCATAACCAGACGCATACTAGAGATCAAAATAGACTCACACAACTTACACAACTAAGTTTAACACTTAACATTACACAATACACTCGAACTCTTGTTACTAAGCAGACACATCACAATAAACTTACACTCTTATCACTTACACAACTAAAGCACACACTTAACATTACACATTACACAATACACTAACACACTTACAAAACTAAATCAGACACTTACACAACTAAACCAGACACTTAGACAACTAAACCAGACACTTACACAATAAACTTACACTCTTATCAATTACACAATAAACTTACACTCTTATCACTTAGTAAAATGTTGAAACCCTAGATTCACTAGAGGACAAGAGACGTGAGGCGATTTGGGCGAATGCTCAAACTTGGGGATCGAGTAATGAGAGTGCTGCAAAGTCTGAGCCTTTGTGTCTATGCTCCGAGTGATCAATTGGACTCCAAACCCTTTACTAGACTAACAATTTTTGAATCCCCCTTAAGAACTCTAAACTCTTACTCTTTTTTTTTTTTTTTTTTTTTTTCTTTTCATTCTCATTCTCATTCGCATTCAATCCATACACAATCCTAATCCCAAATACAAGTCTCCACCTAGTCGTAGCTAACCCAAAACGCGTGGGCTAGGTCTACATGAAAGACTGCTCTTGTCGGCTCATACCTAACACGTTATACCAAGCTCAATCGAAAAAGACCTCACAATCACACACAAATGATCTTTGGCTTGAAATAAGGCTATGCTAAGGGTATGGGAAACTGATCTAAAAATGAGAGTCAGCTACTTGGATTAACAGATGGTGGTGAAGTGAATAAGATAATCCAAGTATGTATATGGTAGCCATGAGTTCACAAAAAATGCATAGACATGATAATTGCATATTCAGTTCAGGTTCTAATAAATAGGGGATGGCATCAGATAAGCGAGTTTCGAATCAAAGCAGTATAGTCAAGTTGTAAATCAAAGCAGGGTGCAGTCTTACTTCAGAGATACAATCGGTTATGCAACAGAGAACTAACAACCTGGGTATTGAACTTACTTCATTGAATCAAAACATGCTTAACGGTTTGAAATCATCATTATCCCCTATGCAAATGAGCAATCCTAAATGCAAGCACTCTATATACAATCCTAAAATGATATGCAATCTACATGACACTCTGTTTTTGTGAAATTATTTTCTGAAATTTTTTCAATTTTTTTATGGTTTTTTCTATGCCTTAGATGATGCAAAATTTGAAATAAGAAAAGAGAACACAATGTTAAACATGTCTTGAACCCTCCCCCAAACTTAAATTACACAGTCCCTTGTGTAATAAAAATCTGAAAGAGAATTCAAGACCAAAACACAAAACACACAAAGGAAAATAAAAAGATGCTATGGTATATACAATGGTTGAGGTGGTGTTACCTCAGTTGTCAGGTGAAGTAGGGGGAGACGAAATCATCCATACTCTCCTTTGTGTAACTCCAAGGAACGGGTTGTGCTGAACTTGGATTAGCTGGATGTTCAACCCTTTGCTCGGATTATTGATCGAGTGGCTCCTCAAGTGGTGCAGTAGAGTGGCTTGCTCTAGCATCTGATTTCCTTGTTCTTCTTTGCGTTTTAAAGTTGCTCCTCTTTTCCTTTTCTCTAGGTTCGAAGGATGATTGCCTTGGTGGTGAAGGTGCAGCATGGTGTTCCCTCGGCTCATATGAAGACTATCTTGGTGGTGAAGGCGGACCAAAATGCATAGGTTCGTGACGAGTGGATCCGCTTCTCCCAAACGGCATGTTCTGTGGCATTGCCGTAGTTGATGAAGAGCAGATGATCTTGAGTTGGAGATTGTTAAACTTCTTGTTGAGTGCCGCGAGAGCCTTGTCGTGGAACTTACACCAGCTTTGGAGGAAACCAAGGCGCTTATGAATTTCTTTTGAGTATTTACTTTGCCTCGGTGCGGAGTACTCCTCAAAGTAAAACTATTGTGTTACGTAAGACACGTCCATAGGTTCTGCCTCATTATCTGAATGATGAATTGGGGTCTCATCATCATTCACTCCTTCCATCGCCACATCTTCATCACCTGAAGTATAGAGGTTCTCCACTGGTGGGCAAAACTCAATGTTGCCACCATCTCTGATCGAAGTGGAAGCGGGATTTGGGAGGAGAAAAATAGATTGTCCTGCTATGGGGTGATCGAACCTATACTTATATAGGTCATTCTTCTGCTGCGACCAAAAACTCTTGGAATTGATAAGGTGTTGCATATCAATCCATCTCGGAGGAATCGACTTTGAATGTAGAGGTACATTGCATGCTCTCAAAATTGGGGTCACAACTCCTCCCACAACCATTCCTCTCTCTTGCAAATAGTGCACTGGCTAAAGACCTATGAAAGTATCTAACCACCGGACTCCTTATCTCGTTGCTCTTGGTCCTAGAGGATGAAACCCCATGTTTAGACCCAAGCGTGGCCCATAATGACTAAAGCTCTTTCTTGTCAAAACGATGACTCGTGTCTTTTCTGCTTGAAAATCCATACATCAGCTCAAGTTGCTCGATTGGAAGCCGATACTCTACGTCATACTCACAGAACTCCAAGTATCCCAAAATTCCGCCTAGCCTGATTTCATTGTCCTCTGACTCTCTATATAAGAAGAATTCCACGGATGAAAGAAACTGGATGGTCTCTTCCTCATACCCCTCCATTGGCCGAAACATGTGAATATTCAGGCTGCACTACTTAAACATATAGTCTACATCATCATAGATGCCGAGTCTCTCCATGGTCTCGGGATGAGGGTATCGAAGTCATAAAAACTCATTGCGCTTCAGCAGCTTGTAGTACTCGTTTCGAGTTGCACACTTCTCTGATTCCAAATCATCACCACCTCCTTTCTCAGTTTGATCATCTTCCTCTGGTGAAGCCATTTCTTTTTGGAGTCTTCATCTACCAGTTCAAGCCTCCTCCCCACGGGCTTCTTTCCTCGAGTGATGTCTGCCTTGTAATTCGAGAATTCCCTTGCAGAAGATTTACTCGACCTTCGGGATCGAGTATTTCCAGCGGGAGAGCTGAAAGTTTCTTCTTTTTGCATCACTTCCTCCTCTTGGCTTGTTTCACTGTGGTCGATCTTGAAACTTGCTTGTTCTCTCCTGCTCGACCCATGGGTGATGGTTCTAAAAGTCCTCGAGCTGGTGCATGCGAAGAAGGTGTTGAGTACCTCTTCGATGGGGAGAGAGCTTTGTTTCGAATCCTTGACAAAAGCGAGCGCCTGCTTGTCTTCGAGAACAAAAGTGGGAGAAACTCAAAACCAAAATTCAGTAGGTTAGGAGATTGAACAATGGAGGATACAAATGAATCACGAAAAGTTTTTGATAAGAAAGGGAAGTGAAGGAGATAAATAGAGAGAATTATAAGGATTCGAGAATGCTTTAGTATGGGAGGTAGAGAGATGAGGTTGTTGAGTTCGGGAATTGCAATGGGGGGACCAAAGTGATTATGGGGGGGGGGGGACAAGAAGACAAAGGGACAACAACGTTTCAATGGAGGCGGGTCACGAGGCGTCGGTGTCTACGAAGAGGGTCTCTTTGGTTTTTTCACTCGATCGGACGGTGAGAAATGCTTCATCTTTAAGCACTCGATCAAACGGACCAGAATGCAAGAAATCACTCGATCAAACGGTGGTGATGATTCTCTCATTTGGTCATTCAAATCAACGCCTCAAAACACTCCTCCTCATTCTACTCGATCAACGTTTGAGATCTTTCTTGACTTGGTTTGAATTTACTCGACATTTGACTTCCTCAAGGTCACTAAAACAAACCTGAAGCACTTAAACAAAAACATCAAAAATAAAAAGAAAAATAGAAATTTATATACATGGATAGACATGAGACTTCCTTCCAAGTGAGCTTGTTTTAAGTCACGAAGCTTGACTCTTACAGAGCTTAGTCAAAAAAAGGTTGAAGAGAGGAACAGAGAAGTCCTCATCTTCAGTTGTTGAACTTTCAATGCT
Source organism: Arabidopsis thaliana x Arabidopsis arenosa (assembly GCA_019202795.1). Taxonomy (NCBI): domain Eukaryota; kingdom Viridiplantae; phylum Streptophyta; class Magnoliopsida; order Brassicales; family Brassicaceae; genus Arabidopsis; species Arabidopsis thaliana x Arabidopsis arenosa. The sequence continues at coordinate 11,684,125 of CM032917.1, forward strand.
TGAATCATACTCTGCATCCTCTCTTGACATATGGTAGGATGAATACTCATTTGATTTTTCTTCAAAATAAGCTTTTTTCTGATCAGCAGAGTAGTCTTCTTCTTCTGAACCAGGCTCCTTCGACCAATCCTCAATTTCAAAGTTGGGGTAGTCCTTGACCATTTCTTGAAGTTCCAGAATGGTGCTGTTTAACTCTTCCATCTTATGAGTTAACTTTCCAATTGTATCCTCTTGACCTTTATATCTAACCTAGAGCTCCAGGAGTTCTTCAGCAACAGAATCATGAATCAAGTGTTCTTCTTTAGCAAAGGGGTTGGTGGGCTGTTTAGACACTCCAGGAGAATAACTCGGAATAGGAGTTTCCTCCTCACTCAACAACTTGCTCTCTAGGCTTCTTTCCTCTAAGTGAACTCCTTTATGATCTTCTGGTGCAAACCATTCTGTTGTGAAATCTTCGTTCTCCTTGATAGCTAGTGCAATTTCCATCTTCTCTAGGTCAATACCATTTGAAAACTTATTAACTCTTTTTTCAAACATCCATAGTTGATCTTTCAGCTTCATCACCCTTGAAGATAATCCCTCTATGACTCTGCTTTGCCATTTAAATTTTTTTCTCATCTCATACCAGTCATCTTTTGTAGGATCTTCAGTCTGAGCTAACCCTTCTATTGCTCTCTTCTTGTGGTCAAAAGTTCTCTTCAGCTTGCTGAGTTGAGAAGTATAGTTGACTTTTGGTGGGGTTCCAGCTTCTGTTTCTTGATCAACATCCATGTTCTGAATCCCAAAACTCTTACCTCCTGTTGTTGATTTCCTTGAAGCTTCTCTGATGTCAAACTTCATCTTGATGCCTTTTTCAAGGTTCAGATTAATTTTTTTATTCCTGACATCTATGACTGCTCCACCTGAAGCTAAGAATGGTCTGCATAGGATCAGGGGATCCTTGTCTTCTTCATCTACGTCCAATACCACAAAATATGTAGGTATCTCAACATTTCCAATCTTGAGAGGCAGATTTTCTATTAGACCGTGAGGATGTGCAACAGAACCATCAGCTAAGAGTAAAGCAAAGTTCCAGAACTTGTATTCCATGATCCCTAGCCTTTTAGCTGTAGAGAGAGGCATAAGGCTAACAGATGCTCCCAAATAACAAAGGCACCTATTGAATGTCAATGGTCCTAGAGAGCATGGTAGAGTGAATGAACCAGGATCATCAAGCTTTTCTTGGATGACTTTCTTTTTGTAAGTTTCTTTTAGTGATGGCACTGCTAATCATCTCTTGATTCTGATCCTTCTTGAGTTTTTCAATTTTGAAATTTTTTCCAAAATGTTGAGTATTCAGCAAAGGTGTGTGCTCTATAGTCCAGATGAATTGTTGGGTGGCAGGTGCAACAATTTGACTTGAATCCCCCCTTCTTGAATCATACTGTCCTTCGTATTGAGAGTCTGATTACTTGGTGGAGACTCATCTTCTTGGTGGAGGGTGATAGCATTAGCAGTAACATAGTCCTTAGGATTTTGGACTGCTTTCCCTGGAAGTTGCTGAGGATGCTTCGTAGCAGAGTTTGATGCAAATTGACTCTCCACATACTTGATTTTTGAATTCAGAGCTTTGAACTTGACATTTAGATCGTTGTAAGAACAATCAATCTTGTTGTGTAATTTAGCTTCATTCTTGTCAAAAGCCATAGCTCTAATAGCTTGTCCTTGAATGATTTATTGAATGAGTTGCTTAATTTCTGGATCTTGAGCTGCTGGGACTTATTGTGGTGGTTGAGTGAACCCTGGTGGTGGATTCTGCTGTTGGTAGCCTCCATTAAACTGTTGTTTAGGGACATAACCTTGGTTGTACTGAACAAAAGGCTCAGGCGGATTCTGGGGGTTAGCTACATTAGTGCTTCTGTAGGAGAGGTTTGGGTTAGGATTTAGTTGTTGTAGCCCTTGTCGAACCCTCCTTGGTTCTGGATGTAGCACAACTCTTCAGTTTGATCTTTCCCCCCTTCTTGCATTTGGAAGTGCTCTTCATCAATGATGTAGTGTATATGCTTCTCTTGAGCCAGCAACAGCTTGTCTAGCTTTTCATTCAGAGCCTTGATATCTTTGCTCTATTTGTCCTCTGTTCCTCCAGTTCCTCTCACTGAGCGATCATATTCTTCATTGTATCACCCATCAGATTGTGCTAGATTTTCGACTAACTCCTAGCCTTCTGATCTTTGGTAAAGCTCCTTGGTAGAGTGTGCTCAATAATGAAGCCTTCTTGAAAACCTCTCCCAAGCTTCACAGAAAGTTTCATTGTTTTTCTGTGTGAAGCCTGGGATCTCGTTCCTCAATCTAGCGGTGCGAGCGTTAGAGTAGAACTTGACAAGAAAAGCTTTCTTATAATCGTCCCATGAGTTGATGGAGTCTGGGGGCAGAGTCTTCTCCCAGTGGTGTGCCTTGTTTCCCAAAGAGAAGGGAAATAGTCTGAGCTTAAACATATCTTCAGTGACACCATTGATCTTGGTAAGGCCACAGATGGTCCAGGGGATCTTCCATAGGTAAACCATGAAACTTGTTTCCTTGGATCATGGAGATGAGACCACTCTTGATCTCAAAGTTGTTGTTCTGAACTGGTGGAGGCACTATCCCTTGTCTTTGGTGATGATTCCTTGGGGCATCACCAGCACCAATGTTTCTTAGTTGATCAACATTAGGTGGGTCTTGAACATCAACTGGTCTGTTCTGTTGATCCATAGCAGCTGGTCTTTGCTGATCACAGGCTGCCTTTGCTTTGGTTTCTTATAACTCACGAGCTATTCTATCTATTCCGTCTCTGAATGGTAGTAGGTGTGCAGAACCTTTGGATCGAGTTTGCATGCACAAAGATTAGTACCTATACCACAAAAACAAGCAGACGAAAAGATGAGTTAGTAACTTGATAAATGTAAAAGAATTTGATCTTAAATTTTTCTAATATCTTGAATGTAACAATGCAACAATGAATTGGCAACGGCGCCAAATTGATATGTAAGTTTTTTAAGCCTACTTATGTGCTGAATGTGAGGTTCAGTTCAATTCCCCTTAAACACTAACAAGTCGATGCAGCTATAGAGGGTGTCAATCCAGTCCATCGTTATTGCTAGCAATCAAGACGTGTACAGAAACAACTAAGTCAAGCCAAATTATAATGATGGTGGGTTTCTAGTAACAATCCTAGGTCAGGATTAAAACAAGTAAAAATGAGAACTTAAGAGCCCTACTCGATCATTGGGTCGAGTAGAACCAACATGTGACAAATTTAAGTAACTAAAATGCAAACAACAGGGGATACAAATAACAGGTAAATGAAAGTGCAATCAACAGGGTATACAAATAAATCTAATAGAAGTTCTAAGGATGGATTCTTTGATATGGGCAACTCTAGGGTTCATCAGGTGGCTAACAGGTGAAAGGTAGATACCCTTGACGATAGATTCAAAAACTGGATCAATCCACCGTCGTGACAAAGATCCCCATAACTCTACCACTTCCTAATCTCAACTGCCGTTGATGAAACATAGAAGAGCAGGGTTTAAGTAACAATCTACCAAAGCCAATAAGTAGACAAGCCAATGTCATAGTCGAGTCTACAAATCTCTGGAATTCGTAGATCAGACATCCATTTGAACGTCTTTTGGACGCTAGACGTCAATGATCGAATCTCAACATTAGCCACCGAAAATCGCATAGGGGCCAAGCGAATCCAGAAGGGTTCTAACCTAATCTTAACCACCTGACTAACCTAGAGATTACCATAATCTAATCCATCCTCAAGAACCATAATCACTACTCAAGCAACATTCTCAAGTACACAAACCCAGAAATTACTGAAATCATACCAAAATGTAGATCTAAACAAGCTAAACAACTTTACTTAAACAACTAAATGCAAAAACGAAATAGATTAAGAGTGATTAAGTTTTGAAGATTCATAAACACAAAGAAAAACTAAAGGATAAAAGAATCCTTTGGACAAATCCCAAAGTGATATATTTATAGTAAAATGTTGAAACCCTAGATTCACTAGAGAACAAGAGACTTGAGGCGGTTTGGGCGAATGCTCGATCTTGGGGATCGAGTAATGAGGGTGCTGCAAAGTCTGCTCCTTTGTGTCTATGCTCCGAGTGATCAATTGATCGAGTAGATGCTTCTTCCTCTCCTATCCGTATGCTCAGATGTCTGGTTGAGTGGGGAATGAGGAGGATCCAAAGACGCTTTGATAGATCAACAAGTCTTGTAGAGTTAGTCACCCTTGGTCGAGTAAATGGGTCGAGTAGAGGATCGAGTAGAAGGGTCGAGTAGATCAATCTGCTTCTTCTTCTAAGGCTGTCTTGATCGAGTAAGAGGGTCGAGTGAATTGCTGCCTCCTCTGTGGCTGCTTGGATCGAGTGAATGGATCGAGTAGAATGCTCTGCTGCTTCCCTCCTTGTTGGATATAGTAGAGTGTCGAGTAGAGCCCTTTTGAGCTCCTTCTGACCCTGAAAACACACCAAAACATGCAATGCGTATGCGAGATGATCCTAAATGCCTAGGTGTACAAAATAAGCTAAAATAGTGCAAAATGATATGATACAATGAGCAAATACAAAGCTAAATGATGATAAATACATACCAAAAATGAGTAAAATACAGTGTTATCAATCTTCTAACAAGGAAACACTACTTAGGCTTTTAAGATGTGGTTGCGGTTTAAGTTCTTATACTCAATCATACACATGACATCAAGTCATATTTGACTCCAAAACACTAACCAAGCTTCTTCATGCTTCTCAAACCTTTGATGGTGTAGCCGTAAACCATATGAGTCTTTGTCTTTGTATCTTCTAACAAGGATACAATACTTGGGCTTTTAAGATCGGGTTGCGGTTCTATTTCTTATACCCAATGCTACACATGACATCAAGTCATATTTAACTCCAATACACTAACCAAGTTTCTTCTTGCATCTCAAACAAAACTTTGATGGTGTAGTTGAAGTCTGTATGAGTCTTTGGCTTTGCATCTTCTAACAAGGAAACACTACTTAGGCTTTTAAGATCCAGTTGCAGTTTAAGTTCTTATACTCAATCATACACATGACATCTAGTCATATTTGACTCCTAGAAACTAACCAAACTTCTTCTTGCTTCTCAAAGCTTTGATGGTGTAGTCGTAGTCCGTATGAGTCTTTGTCTTTGTATCTTCTAACAAAGATAAAATACTTAGGCTCTTAAGATCCGGTTGCGGTTTAAGTTCTTATACTCAGTCATACACATGACATCAAAACATATTTGACTCCAAAACACTAACCAAGCTTCTTCTTCCTTCTCAAAGTGTTGATGGCGTTAGCCGTACTCCGTATGAGTCTTTTTCTTTGTATCTATTAACAAGGATACAATACTTAGGCTTTTAAGAGCGCGTTGCTGTTCTACTTCTTATACTCACTCATACACATGACATCTAGTCATATTTGACTCCAAAACACTAACCAAACTTCTTCTTACTTCTCAAAGCTTTGATGGTGTAACCGAAGTCTGTATGAGTCGTTGGATTTGTATCTTCTACCAAGGAAACACTACTTAGGCTTTTAAGATCCAGTTACGGTTTAAGTTCTTATACTCAATCATACACATAACATCTAGTCATATTTGACTCGTAAAACTAACCAAGCTTTTTCTTGCTTCTCAAAGCTTTGATGGTGTAGCCGTAGTCGGTATGAGTCTTTGTCTTTGTATCTATTAACAAGGATACAATAGTTAGGATTTTAATATTCGTTTGCAGTTTAAGTTTTATACTCAATCATACCCATGACATAAGTCATATTTGACTTCAAAACACAAACCAAGCTTCTTCTTTCTTCTCAAAGCTTTGATGGTGTAGCCGTAGTCCGTATGCGTCTTTGTGTTTTATCTTCTAACTAGGATACAATATTTAGGCTTTTAAGATCCAATTGGGGTTATAGTTGTTATACTCAATCATACACATGACATCTAGTCATATTTGACTACAGAACACTAATTAAGCTTCTCTAGCTTCTCAAAGCTTTGATGGTGTAGCAGAAGTTCGTATGAGTCGGTCGCTTTGTATCTTCCAACAAGGAAACACTACTTAAGCTTTTAAAATCCATTTGCGGTTCTAGTTCTTATATTAAATGATACACATGACATCTGTGAGAGTCGAAACTCGCACAAGAGAAATTGTACTAAGGGTTTCTTCAAAGAACGGATCTTTGTGAGTTTCTCAAAGAACAACAGAATTGTTGATTACCGCGGACGGTGCTCTTAGTTATATTATTAAAATAATGAGGATTTGATCGTACAAGTGTTTAGAAATATGAAAATAATTGTTTTTGCTTTCAAAATCAGAGCGTTTTTGATAGCCTGAGGTTGAGAGCATTTTTGTGCGTGTCCCTTTTACTTGTCCCTTGAGGCGCTTTATATAAGGCTTTGAGCCACCCCTCGCGATATTCTTGGGAGATTCATTATTATCTTTGAGGCAGCGGTGATAGATCTTTATCTTCTGAAGATCTTTGCGGGATTTTCTCTTTATTGCTAATATCCTTAAAGATTTCCAAATATCATTTCCAGGTTTTTCGGACATGGTATCTTGACCATGCGTCGGGTCTAAGTCTTTCCCTTAGGTTTGAGATGTTTTGGCCTTAGTGTGAAGTTTCTTCCGAGCCGGGTACCTCTTGTCGGTTTATAGTTGAACGGCTCGTTTCACGCGAGTTAGATCGTTTACCCGAAGCGTTTCCGAGGTTCGCCTCGGGGCGGTATCCTGAAAGCACCCGAGGCCTTGCTAAGGTTGGCTCCGAAGATTACTTGCAGGGTCCCCGAGGTGTTTTCAAGGCTGGCTCGGGATGATTCCTTGATGCGATTTCCGAGGTACTTGTCATCGGCCTGGAGTGTGTGTCCTGGAACGATTCCCGAGCCAAAGTATCCGACAGATATGTTTCCGAGGCGTTCTCGGAGCTTATTTAGTTGGCTCGGTTCTTACGAAACCAAATCCGACCCCAACAGTTTGCCCCCCAGCTTGTTGTCTTTGTTTATGAGCGGCGAGTTTCATGCAGTTACATAACCGAGCCGGCGGTATGTTTTCTCAGTTCATGATCTCTGGCGCTTCGAATTCCCGGACGGTCAAACTTCCATTTATGCGCGGTCGCCTTCTTTCTTGAGAAGTGGAAACGTCTCGCTTATTCTCGAGGTTTGCGCGCGTATTTTCTCCTACCGAGCTCACGCGCTGTTGAGGTGTTTTAATTTCTCCTTCGGACCCGACGCGCCTTTATGCCTCTATATATATTGAGCTGCTCCTTAGGACTCATTTATCTGAAGTTGCCGAAGAAAAAATTTGAGGTTTGCTTCTTTTTCTCTTATCTTGATTTCTTTGCATCGTTTTTCTTTTTCCGGTAGTATTCCGCCATTGTTTGTTAGCATTTTGATTTTTCCGGCTAGAAATTTTCCAAATCCTCATTTCGTCAGTTGACTCAGAGCCGAAGATGAGTTTTCCACGAAACAGCGTTTCTCCCTTGGTTTCCAACAGGCTCGCCGACTCCAGCGATTCCAATCACCGAGATGATCTTCCCCCGATTTACAAGCGTCGAATGGTTTGGACTTCATCCTAGGGCTCTGAGGCTGATGCAGCGTCGTCTTCGAATGCATCCGAGGCAACTCCCTTTGTGGCTCGGGAGGACGCTACTGCTGATATTGCTCGCGAGCTAGATTTGCCCGAAGATTCCGAGTCGTCCCTTGTTCGTAAGCTCCGTGTCCCAGCTGCTGATGAGGCCGGTGCTTCGAATTGGCAGGACGTGACCGAGCCGTTTTATCCCGAAGTTAAGATCAAAGAGCATCTGTTTTTCGGGCCTGATGAGACGGAGAACCTTGTTCGAGCGTTCGAGTAGACCGCTTTTGAGAAAGCCGAGAAAAAGAAGAGGAAGAAAAACAAAAAGGTGGTTCGGCCGAACCCTCCCGACTCATCTTTATCCACCGAGTAGTCGTTGTCTGACTTAAGGGCTCGGTTCAGTTTTGGCAACGTCACCCTTCGCGTTCCTAGCCCAAATGAGCGAGCCGACGATCCTCCAGAGGGCTTTCTCACTCTGTACGAAGGATTTTTCTACCTTTGTTTTCTCTGGCTGCCCTTTCCGAGGCTGATTCTGGATTACGTGACCTCGTATCAAATAGCCCTCTCTTAAATTACCGCTCGATCGCTAAGAAATCTCATCGGGATTCGTGTGCGTGGTTATGAAACCGAGAGTGAGGTCACGCTTGCTCACCTCCGAAATTATTTGGAGATCCGGCGAGTTCTGAAGTCCGAGGCAGATAGATACTATATTTCTCCTGCTAAGAACAGAAGATTATCGAGGATTTTCCGAGCAAGGATGATGCCTACACTGATTACTTCTTCTTCGTGGCTTTGGAGGACGCTGTCCTTAAAGATCTCGTCGGGAAAGTTCTGACGAAATGGGGAATTTTTGGTAGTTTAGACATTCCGTGAATTGACTTGTCTGTGCCCGAGGTGATTACTGTAATTTATGCTGACATTATTTTGTTGATCTGTTTCCACAGATCGCCCAATCAGGTTTCTCGAGCCGTGTCATGACGATCTCATATCCTGTCATCGAGAGCTATCGGCCCACAAGTGTCACTGGACGAAGCACTTCTGTGAGACCCCGTCCCGGACGTCTCGGCGTCCGGCGACGTTGGACTCAAGTTCGCGCCTCTTCCTGGCCGAACCTCTTAATTTTTTTGCGATTCAACATAGAATTGCCTTTACGAGGCTTAATTCTATAATTGCTCTCTTATTACACAGCGAAAGTCTTTCTAACCTTGGTTTAATTCCAACCAACCCTTGTACCGGTTTCATCGTCTTTGTCCCTTTGACTTAGATCGATGCTTTACGCGGTCAAGACATGCATAATGTTTGCTAACCATTCTAGCCTAACAATCGTATATTCCTTTATGCTATTTTCAAGGTCAATTACCAAACGTCTGTCTTAACTAATAAGCTAGATCGTTACATACCTTGGCCAATATGCGGATTTGATTTCTTAGCCCGTTTGTCGCCTTACTCCATTTGTTCAACGATTCGTATCGATAGAGATTGGGGATCGTACGATTCCCTTGGTTCACGATGGCCGAATCAAGCTCTTGGCTTATTGGTCCATCCGTCCTCCAAACGTACTCCCCTTTGGTTCCATGGTGGACGATTGAGCCCTTGGCTTATCGAACCATCCATGTTTCTGATCCAGTCGTTTACTACGACCGCCCACGGTTTACTAACCGTTTATCCGTCCGGTCTGTGGTGGTCGATAAAGCTTTCGGCTTATCGATCCATCCATACGATCCGAGCTATATCCTTATCACACCCAAGGGTCCGTGGATTCATCCATCGGATCATCGTAGGCTAGCCCATGAAATCTTTCTTCCGTCGGCCTTAGGTTTGCTCACGGGTCCAACATCCGTTTTGTCCATTGGTTCCTACCCTGGACTTTCCCGGTTGTTATCCGTCGAGTCACCCTTTGGTCTTACCGATCTCTGATCGGTCTATCCGACCCGTTCTGTCCGATGATCGGCCGATCCCATCAGACCCATCCGACGATCGGTCTGTCCTATCCGATCGGTCTGGCCGATCTGATCCGTCCGACGATCGGCCTGGCCGATCCGATCCGACGATCGGTCTACCAGATCCGATTCGTCTATAAGACGAACAGTCTACCCTCTCTATCCTCTACACTCCATCGAACTGTTGGACCGGGAGGTAGCATGCGCATCAGTTCGGTCGAGTTATACTCGCCGAGCCGTACCCCCTTTCTGACCAACAACTTCAGGATGTGTTGGGACTCTTTTAAGAATGTTTTGTGGTGTCTAGATGTTGTTGTGAGATGATTCTAAAGGCCTTGGGCGTCCTCCCTTATATAGGGGGCGAATGGATGCTTCCCGAAGCATCACATCCGTTCCTTGCACCCTTCCGAAAGGTCACATCCGTTCCTTCCACCCTTCCAAAAGGTCACATCCGTTCCTTGAATCTATTGGGCGATGCAACCGTTCGTTGGTACCCGCTCGACATTACACCTTTTGTCCGAGACACCTTTTCACCCGTGAGCTACCACAGTCCACCAGCTCGAGTGTCAGCTGACTGGACCACCCAGCTGGGTCAGTACACGATCAGCTCACCGAGCTCAGTCGAGCTGTCGGTCATCTCACCTAGCTGAGCTAGCTAGTCTTCCAGCTGGGTTTAGCTCACCTAGCTTAGCTAGCTATTTCATGCTAGCTTGTCCAGCTCACCTAGCTGGTTCAGCTTGAACTTTCTCGTTCTTTTGACTAAGTATTTTAGTCCGTTTCTCACCGAACGCAATTTTTCGTCGATATGCAGACTTCTAAACCCACCATCCGAGAAGTTTACAAGAAGAAGAGGCTTGCCGCTGAGAGGAAACGTGCGGCCGAGGAAATCTGAACCTATGAATTCATGCCTGGATGGCTTTATCCATTAATCAATTCCGAAGTATTTGATCTCTATTTAAATCTGAACCCTTTTCTGATTATGACAAATACAGTTGAATTGGATTTTGGAGTGAAACATTTCGGTTGCGATCCGATCCGATTCACTTTCAGCATTTAGAAACAAGCTGGAATACCGGCGTTTATAGTATAGCCGGCGTTTATAGTATAGGTTTTCTGATAGATTTTATCTTGTTATTTGTATAGCGCGCTGTTGCCGAGCAGGCGTAAAAGATACTCCGAGCCGTCGCTCATCGTATTATCCGAAGCGTTCAGAAATTGTGAATCGATTTTTATTTTTCACCGAAGTTAAAAACTTACAAAATGATAAATGGGAGTATGGGTATATGGGGGGGGGGTAGCTGAACTCTTCTAAAGACGAGCTGCCTACGTACCCTTTTTCAGGGATCAAGTCACCTCGTAGTTCAAGTTTCGTCACCTTGGATTTAGTTGTAGTATTTCCTTAGTTGCATTGCGTTCCAAGATTTTGGAACGGCTTAGCCGTTTAAGTCGGCGAGCTCATATACTCCGGGTCGAACGACATTAGAGATGCGGTATGGCCCTTCCCAGTTTGTCCCGAGTTTTCGAGCGTTCGGTTCAGCGGTGTTCTAAAAAACGTTTCGGAGAACCGGATCTCCTTCATGGAATCTTCGCTGTCGAACGTTTGAGTTATAATGACGAGCCGTTTCATTCTAATAATTTTGTATGCGAACCAAGGCTGAATCTCTTCGTTCATCGATCAGATCGAGTTTGTCGAGGAGCCTCTGAGTATTATCAGGGTTGTTCTCGGGAAATAGACTTCGGCGTAGGCTCGGTACTATCATTTTGGCTGGAATTACGCATTTCGTCCCGTAGACTAAGGCGAATGGGGTTTCTCCTGTGGCTCGGCGAGGAGTTGTCCGATGCGACCATAGAACACCTTCGAGTTCGTCGGACCACGAGCCCTTTTTAGCATCGAGCCGGTTTTTCAATCTGTCGAGGATTGTTTTGTTAGCGGCCTCGGCTTGGTCGTTTCCTTGGGGATATCGTGGTGTTGACTTGCTAAGTCGAATTCCCCATTTATCACAGAAGCCTTGGAAGCGGGTTGATATAAACTGCGAGCCGTTATCCGTAACGATCTCATAAGGTATCCTGTGGCGACATAGGATATGTTTCCACACGAAGTTCTCGACTTGAGCGTCCTTTATGCTGGCGTAAGATTCAGCCTCTATCCACTTAGAGAAATAATCGGTCAAGACGAGAACTAATTTTTTCTGCTTCGAGGGATGCATAGGTCCAATTATATTCATTGACCATCGCATGAATGAATACGGCGAGACGATTGATGACAAGAGCTCGGCTGGCTGATGGATTATTGGCGCGTGCCTTTGACAGTTTTCGCATCACTTTGAAAATTTTTCGCAGTCTTTGATCATTGTCGGCCAGAAGAATCCGTGGCGTTTTATTTTAATGGCTAAAGTTCTTCCCCCGGAATGATTTCCGCACGAGCCACCGTGAATTTCTTTCATGATCTTGCAAACCGCTTCTCCTTCCACGCATGTCATTAAAGGTCCGGATAATCGCCACTTGTAAAGTTTTTCATCTACTAGAACGAAACGTGCAGCCTGAGCTTTGAGTTTCCGAGCTTCCCATTTGTCCGAGGGCAATTTTCCTTCGGCTATGTAGCCTTTGATGGGCTTTATCCACTCTGAACTGCACTCGTCTTGGTTGTCGCCTGGAGCGTCGTTGTGATCCGTGCTGATTTGTATGGGGAGGACATGTTCTTCTTCGCCGAGCTCAATACTTGGCTTCTCAATGAATTCTACTGGGATGACTCTTCTCAAGCTCGGGTCAGATGTTGAGGCTAGAGCAACTAGGGCGTCAGCCGATGTATTTTCCCCTCGAGGGATCCTTGTTAACTCGAACTCGTCAAAATTCTTCGCCAGATTTTGTAAATGAGTCAGATAGGCTTCCATTCTTTCGTCTTGAGCCGTGTACTCTCTGTTGAACTGATTCGCGACGAGCTGGGAATCGCAAAAAGCTTGAATTTTTTCTATCTTTAGCCCCCGAGCTAGATTGAGTCCGGCAACGAGGGCTTCGTACTAGGCTACATTGTTGGTAGCCTCGAAGTTTAATCTAAATGACTGCTCGAGGACCTCTCCTGTTGGCGAGGTGAGGCGGATGCCTACACCCGAGCCTTGCTTCGATGACGAGCCGTCTACGTGCAGAAGCCAAGTTGTATCGAGTGGATTTTCCCGGACCTCCTTAGTGGGCAGTTCGACAATAAAATCGGCTAGGACCTGGGATTTTGCACATGTTTTGTTTCGATACTCAATGTCATATTCCCTGAGCCAGGCGTCTTGATTGGCTTGGACTGTGTAATATAGCGCGGAGCGGCATGGATCCCATTACAATGATGGAATGGGATTGAAAGTAGGGTTGCAGCTTCCGAGCCGACATTATGACTGCTAGAGCGAGTTTTTCCATTTATGGGTAGCGAGATTCCGCGCTGGTGAAAATCTGCGAGACGTAAAAGATTGGTTTTTGCTCACCTCTGTCTTCTCGGACTAACACTCCGCTGACTGCAGTATATGATACGGCAACATACAAATACAGTGGTTTTCCAACGGGTTTTGCGAGGATGGGTGGTGTTGCTAGATACTTCTTGAGCTCCTGAAAAGCATCTTCGCACCGGGTCGTCCATTCAAACTTCTTATTTCCTGGAAGCACATCGTAAAAGGCCAAGCATTTGTCGATTCAGCGGGAGATGAAACGGTTAAGGGCCGCAACTCTTCCGGTTAGGCGCTCCACTTCTCGCTTGTTCTGAGGTGACGCCATTCCCAACAATGCATCGATTTGCTTTGGATTTGCCTCGATGCCGCGGTGCGTGACTAGCTACGCGAGGAACTCTCTGGATCTTACTCCGAAGCGGCGCTTTGCTGGATTGAGCTTGACGTTGTAGAGGTTAAGCTGTTGGAAACATTCGCGTAAGTGGGATATGTGATCTTTTTCTGCCATGGATTTTACTAACATGTCGTCGATGTAAACTACCATTGTCTTCCCGATCTGTAATGCGAAGATTTTGTTGACGAAGCGTTGATAAGTTGCCCCAGCATTCTTGAGTCCGAATGGCATCTGGTTGTAACCAGCAAAAGCGTCCATGAATGACAGTAGCTTGTTTCCAGAAGTTGATTCTACGAGGCGATCGATGTGCGGTAAGGGGAAGCTGTCTTTCGGGCAGGCTTTGTTAAGGTCGGTGAAATCTACGCAGACTCTCCATTTGCCGTTTTCATTTTTTACTACGACCGGGTTCGCGATCCAATCGGGATATTTTGCCTCGGTGATGGAGCCGATTCTCAGTAATTTTTCTACTTCGGCTTTCACGGCTTTTGCTCGCTCCCGACCCAATTTTCTTCTTTTCTGCTTAATAGGTTTGAACGTCGGGTCGATGTTGAGCTCGTGTGACACGATGTCAACACTTACTCCAGGCAAAACTTCTGGGGCCCAGGCGAACGTATTGACATTTTCCCTGAGGAAAGCGGTGAGCTCAGCTGTTAATTCTTCTCCTAGATCTCCGCCGATTTCTACGCATCGCTCGGGTTTTTTGTCGTCAAGGCAGATGGAGATTACCGGATCGGGAGTTGGTGTTGTAGATTCCCGAGCCTCCTCGATCTTTAGTTGCTATAACTGCTCAGAAATTGCTTTTTCTTCAGCTCGGCCAAGCTTGGCCTTCTTATGATTCGCGTCGGCCGTCGATTCAGTGACGGGGTTCCTGAGTTTGTGTGCTGCCATGAAGAAGATTCGAGCATTTTTCTGATTTCCCCAGATGGTTTTCACGCTGTCGCTTGTGGGAAATTTCAGGCATAGATGATACGTCGAAGCGACAGCTCGGAATTGATTTTACCATGGTGTGCTGATGATTGCGTTGTAAACGGTCGGCTGGTCGGGAAGAGAAAAATCGACGATTTTTGTTACCCCTTTGGCTCGGACTGGTAACTTGATGGTCCCGAGAGTCATAGTGGTTTCCCCAGAAAATCCGAGCACAGGTCGTGGGGTTGGTACAATTTGGGTCATCTCGATTTTCATTTCTCGCAGCGTTGTCAGAAAAATGATGTCCAGTGTGCTTCCGGTGTCGACTAGGACTCGTTCGACGTTGAAATCACCGATGGTCAGTGTAATGACTAAAGGGTCATGTGCGGACGGTTTAAGCCGTTGGTATCGCTTTCGTGAAAAGTTACTTCGTCATTTCGTCCGTTAAATGGCCGCGTCCAGTTATGATTTGCGTCGGCCTTCCTTTGATATGCTTTGATTGATGCCGCCGTGTCTTGATAAAATCCGAAATCTCCTAAAATTGTGAAGATCCTTCCCCGAGCAGCTTCTGGTTCATCGTCATCTGCTTCACGATTACCTCGGTCTCTTTTGGGTCCTTCGAGGTTCGTCGCGGGGGCCGCCTGCTCGGGATTGGCCACAGCATTGACCTGCTCGGTTTTACCCTTTTCCGCTTCTAAGTCCTCGATGGTTAAGCCTCCACCGATTTCTCCGGCTAGGAATTTTGCTGCCAACTTTGCTCCGAGGCTACGACATATGGAAGTATGATGGTCGTAACTCTTATGCAACTCATAGTATTCCTGCTCGTTTCCTGCGGGTTGATCCTTCGTCCAAGTGTAGGATTCTCATCCGCGTCCTCGACCGTAGCCTCGTCCTCGGCCTCGGGGCGTATCAGCTTGGTAATTATGGGCTCCGGAGAAATTTCGACCTTCATGGTGAACGAATGTCCCGCCTTGAGAGCCCTTTTTGTGGTTTGGAGCATTAAGTTGGGATTTATCGCTATGAGGCGTTTGCTTAGGCGGCTCGTGTCTTTTGGATAGTAGTTCCATTTCTTCTTCATGGGATACGTAATCTGAGGCTCGGTGCAAGGTATCTCGGATTGTCTGCGGTTTAGACAAGTTTAATTCTTTTCGAAATTTGGATTTTTACCACAGTGCTTTCTTCAAAGAAGAGAGAGCCGCTACGTCGTTGATTCCTTCGACTTTGGCTAGGGTAGATCGATATTTTGCGAGGAAGTCTCGAAGTGGCTCATTAGGTTGTTGAGATAGTGACCACAGGTCAGCGTCTGATGTGCCGGGATCGATTAACACCGAATATTGCTTCAGAAAGAGTGTCGATAGCTCCTGAAAACTGTCCACAGAATTTCCTTCGAGTCTCGAGAACCAATCCAGAGCTGGCCCTTTCAAGTGCTCGACGAACAGGTGACAGAGACCGGCGTCTCTTTCTTTGGGTCTGAATTTGGCTTAGGCCACGGAGATGATGATTGACTTCAAGTGTCCTTTCGGGTCGGAAGATCCGTTGAAGTATTCGATCCTTAGCTTTCCGGGATCTGAGATTATTGCGTTGGAGATCCTGTGTGTGAAAGATGTGTTGTGGGACTCTTCCAGAATGCCGTCAATGTTCGAGGCCAAGGAGACTGCGTTATGCATTTGGGATCTTACGAGCTTCATCCGTTTTCTGCCTTGGCTAGGGAGAGCTTGATAGCGCTTATTTCCTGTTCTCTGGCGTACTCCTCAGCCCACCGAACGTTCTCTTCTGAATCTTCATCGTCCAAGACCCCGATCTAATCGACCTGGGCAATTTCTGCTCGGGGAGGAAGGAGTTGCGGATCATTTCCTTCCGCTAGATTCGTTTCCCGATTTCCCAAGATTGCCGGCTCGGTTCGATCTCTTCCAATTTCCGGTGCGGTTCGGTGGACGGGACTTGTAGTATTGCCAGGCGTGTGGAACACGAGTCGTGTTAGGTTGAGATCTGCTGCTGTTCGTCGATCCTAAAGATGCCTTGCGCCGAAACGGGTAATCCTGATCTGTCCTTGGGAGGTAGCTGCTTCGAGTTGTTGTGCCAAAGATCGATTTGCCTGTTCTTGATCGTTCACCTTCTTCTAAAGTTGAGCCATCATACTTCTTAGTTCTGGTTGGGCCGCGGGAGCGGCGACTTCAGGAACGTCTGTCTGGTGTGGAGGGATCGGGTTTCCCTCTATGTCAACTGTGTTACCGGGGGTGGTTGGTTCTGTGTTCTGGGAGTAAGAGATATCTCAATTTCCCATCCTTTTAGCGCCAAATCTCAATGCCTGAAAATTTCCCACAAGCGACGCCATGAAAACCATATGGGGAAATCAGAAAAATGCTCAAATCTGCTTCATGGCAGCACACAAGCTCAAGAACCCCTGTCACTGAATCGACGGCCGACGCGAATCACAAGAAGGCCAAGCTTGGCCGAGCTGAAGAAAAAGCAATTTCTAAGCAGTTATTGCAACTAAAGATCGAGGAGGCTCGAGAATCTACAACACCAACTCCTTATCCGGTAATCTCCATCTGCCTTGACGATAAAAAACCCGAGCGATGCGTAGAAATCGGCGGAGATCTAGGAGAAGAATTAACACCTGAGCTCACCGCTTTCCTCAGGGAAAATGACAATACGTTCGCCTGGTCCCGAGAAGATTTGCTCGGAGTAAGTGTTGACATCGTGTCACACGAGCTCAACATCGACCCGACGTTCAAATCTATTAAGCAGAAAAGAAGAAAATTGGGTCGGGAGCGAGCAGAAGCCGTGAAAGCCGAAGTACAAAAATTACTGAGAATCGGCTCCATCACCGAGGCAAAATATCATGATTGGATCGCGAACCTGGTCGTAGTAAAAAAGAAAAACGGCAAATGGAGAGTCTGCGTAGATTTCACCGGCCTTAACAAAGCCTGCCCAAAAGACAGCTTCCCCTTACCGCACATCGATCGCCTCGTAGAATCAACTTTTGGAAACAAGCTACTGTCATTCATGGACGCTTTCGCTGGTTACAACCAGATCATGATGAACCCCAAAGATCAAGAAAAAACCGCTTTCTACACGGAACAAGGCATCTTTTGTTACCGAGTGATGCCATTCGGACTCAAGAACGCTGGGGCAACTTATCAACGCTTCGTCAACAAAATCTTCGCATTACAGATCGGGAAGATAATGGAAGTTTACATCGACGACATGTTAGTAAAATCCATGGCTGAGAAAGATCACATATCCCACTTACGCGAATGTTTCCAACAGCTTAACCTCTATAACGTCAAGCTCAATCCAGCAAAGTGCCGCTTCGGAGTAAGATCCAGAGAGTTCCTCGGGTACCTAGTCACGCACCACGGCATCGAGGCAAATCCAAAGCAAATCGAGGCATTGTTGGGAATGGCGTCACCTCAGAACAAGCGAGAAGTGCAGCGCCTAACCGGAAGAGTTGCGGCCCTTAACCGTTTCATCTTCCGTTCAACCGACAAATGCTTGGCCTTTTACGATGTGCTTCGGGGAAACAAGAAGTTTGAATGGACGACCCGGTGAGAAGATGCTTTTTCAGGAGCTCAAGAGACGAAACTCGCACAAGGGACAAGTAAAAGGGACACACACAAAAACGCTCTCAACCTCAGGCTATAAAAAACGCTCTGATTTTGAAGGCAAAAACACTTATTTTCATATTTCTAAACACTTGTACGATCAAATCCTCATTATTTCAATAATATAACTAAGAGCACCGTCTGCGGTAATCAACAATTCTATTGTTCTTTGAGAAACTCACAAAGATCCGTTCTTTGAAGAAACCCTTAGTACAATTTCTCTTGTGCGAGTTTCGACTCTCACAACATCAAGTCATTTTTTACCCTAAAACACTAACCAAATTTCTTCTGCTTCTCAAACAAAGATTTGATGTGTAGCTGAAGTCCGTATGAGTCTTTGCCTTTGTATCTTCTAACAAGGAAACACTACTTAGGCTTTTAAGATCTGATGTTTAAATTTTAAATTCAATCATACAGTTGACATCTAGTTATATTAGACTCCTAGAAACTAACCAAGCTTCTTCTTGCTTCTCAAAGCTTTGATCGTGTAGCCGTAGTCCGTATGAGTCTTCTTTGGCTTTGCATCTTCTAACCAGGAAACACTACTTAGGCTTTTAAGATATGGTTGCGGTTTAAGTTCTTATACTTAATCATACACATGACATCAAGTCATATTTGACTCCAAAACACTAACCAAGCTTCTTCTTGCTTCTCAAACCTTTGATGGTGTAGCCGTAGTCCGTATGAGTCTTTGTCTTTGTATCTTCTAACAAGGATACAATACATAGACTTTTAAGAACCGGTTGTGGTTCTAGTTCTTATACCCAATGATACACATGACATGCAGTCATATTTATCTCCAAAACACTAACCAAGTTTCTTCTTGCTTCTCAAACAAATCTTTGATGGTGTAGCTGAATTCCGTATGAGTCTTTGGCTTTTTATCTTCTAACAAAGAAACACTACTTAGGCTTTTAAGATCCAGTTGCTGTTTAAGTTCTTATACTCACTCATACACATGAAATCTAGTCGTATTTGACTCCTAGAAACTAACCAAGCTTCTTCTTGCGTCTCAAAGCTTTGATGGTGCAATTGTAGTCCGTATGAGTCTTTGTTTTTATATCTTCTAACAAGGATATAATACTTAGGCTCTTAAGATCCGATTGCGGTTTAAGTTCTTATATTCAATCATACACATGACATCAAGACATATTTGACTCCAAAACACTAACCAAGCTTCTTCTTCCTTCTCAAAGCGTTGATGGTGTAGCTGTAGTCTGTATGAGTCTTTGTCTTTGTCTCTTTTAACAAGGATAAAATACTTAGGCTTTTAAGATCATGTTGCGGTTCTAGTTTTTATACTCACTCATACACATGACATCTAGTCATATTTGACTCCAGAACACTAACCAAGCTTCTTCTTGCTTCTCAAAGCTTTGATGGTGTAGCTGAAGTCCGTATTTGTCGTTGGCTTTGTATTTTCTAACAAGAAAGCACTACTTAGGCTTTTAAGATCCGATTGCGGTTCTAGTTCTTATACTCAATGATACACATGAAATCAAGTCATATTTGACTCCAAAACACTAACCAAGTTTCTTCTTGCTTCTCAAACAAAGCTTTGATGGTGTAGCTGATGTCCGTATGAGTCTTTGGCTTTGTATCTTCTAACAAGGAAACACTACTTAGGCTATTAAGATCGGGTTGCGGTTTAAGTTCTTATACTCAATCATACACATGACATCTAGTCATATTTGACTGCTAGAAACTAACAAAGCTTCTTCTTGCTTCTCAAAGCTTGATCGTGTAGTCGTAGTTCGTATGAGTCTTTGTCTTTGTATCTTCTAATAAGGATACAATACTTAGGCATTTATGATCCGGTTGCGGTTCTAGTTGTTATACTCACTCATACTGATAGACTCCCGAAGAGAGATTAATCCCAATTTCGGCACTTGGAAGATCTAGAGTGGATATTCTCAAAGTCTCCAAACGTGACTTTGAGATACATAATGTATGGATACATCATGTATGGAAAGTACTCCAATAGGTTTATTCAGCGAGAACATATCCTCATAATCCTGCAAAAGAGACATCATCTCAGTCGACAGCACCGGTGCACAATTAGTCAAGCTCATGAGAGCTTCTTCATATTTAAGCAATAAACATGGATGTTTTGATAACAAATCATTTATAACCTACTAGCCCTCACAAACAAATTTGATTGCTCGTCTATGCATTCTTCCATTGCTTTAACGGAAGTTGATTTTGATAATCTTCACGAGGATCTCTTGATTGACTCATATGATAAGTGCTTATCTCTCGATCATTAGCCTTCTTGATTGGCCTCCAAATTGTACAACCGTCACCAAAAGAAAGCAAATTAACTTTCATTCTTCTTTGGGAGTTTAGATAGGTACCTCGGGCTTTAATTTTTGATGCATCATCTACTGGTTTCTCCTTGACAAAAATATTGCATTCAACTCTAGGTGATTGTTTGTGGACCATGATGGCCTCAACTTGAGCGAATCCTCCTAATTCACGTCGTTTTTCTTTGGGTAACTCTTGGTTTAGAACTGGTTGGGACACATATGGCGATCCGTTCTTGTTCAAGATGGTGATTTTGAAACATAGTCAGCTCGACTAACTACTTCCATACATGAGTTTGGTGAGCTCATTTTCGATTCTAATGAACTATTAGTTAGCTCAAGTTTTTGAGGGTAAGTTGCAACTAAATGTCCTTTCTTACGACAGTTATAACAGGTGACTCTCCTGGATTTTGAAAGATGAGAAGACTTACATTGCTTTCGTTGACCGCTTGATTCAAGTGATGGTTGTCGTCTTTGCTTGTGAACTACAATTTGTTCAGGGACCTTCTTTGGTTGACATGTTGACTTAGCCTCCATTTTCATATTTTTAAAGTGCTTAATTAACTCTTCAAAAAGATCAGGTTGTGTCTTAGCCTCCACGGGTGTTGAGGTTTTCTTTTGATTTGGGTATAAGGCTGCTTTCTTTTCTTGAACTTCTAACCCTTGGAATTTGGAATTGGCTTTTGGAGCGCGTTTTAGTGCTTGTGGAGCATACTTATTCCTTAGCAATTTCTTAAGCTCTCTCCACGAGGTGATATTCGTCTCCTTGTGATACCAACGTTCATCAACTTCTTGCAATCACCATTTGTAAGCATCTCCCGTGAGTTTTCTAAGTGCATAAGATAATCTCTTCTCTCTCGGGATGTGTTTGTCGTAAAACCATTCATCCGTGTCATTCTCCCACTCTAGGTAGTCTCTTTTTCCTGAAAAGTTATTAAGTTCATTAGCCAATTGATAATATTCAGGATAAGTCAAAGATTTGGATTTGGCAGTGTGAGAGATATTTTGTGGGCTGATCCGTGTTGATCTCATTATGTCGTCTGGTGGCTTGGATTTAAGATCTTGTTCCTTCCTTTGTCGTGCGCTTTTATACTCTTGACAAAATGAATCTATTTTGCTGTCTATTATTCACTCCATGTTTGTGGTAAAGGCTTCAATTAGGAGCTTGTTCGGGTCATGGCTTGATCTCTCCTCAGATTTCGCAATTCCGACCTGAAAAAATAAGCAAAAATACTTCAGTAACAAGTTCCTTTTTGTAATTGAAAGGATTCAACACAAAAAACACAAAATGACCCTTCAACTTAGACAAAACTCTCCTAGAACCCTAATCACGACTGTTTGACTTGATCAGCAAAAAATAATTATCAAATCGTGCAAAACAATGCTAGAAACAATTTTAACAAATACTATACTCTTTTTTTGAATCTGAGCCAGTTGATTTCACAATTTTAGCACACGCCAAATCATTATGAAAATTAAAACAAGATGATAGACAGAAACGACTTAACCTCCAAGTGTGCTCTGATACTCTGATAGATTCCCGCAGAGAGATTAATCCCAATTTCGGCACTTGGAAATTTAGAGTGGATATTCTCGAAATAGAGACGATACACGACTCAAAGTCGAGATGATGGATTGAATGACGCCACAAAAGGATGCGGAAAGGCCTTTTGATAAGTCGAGAAAGATCAAAATTCGACATACGAAAACGGATCCATGATCTATTTTTAAGAGAGAGTTTTTGATAAAACGATAGATGAGTTCTCAAAATAGATTACAAGGGGTTTATAAAGAAGATAGAAGACTTGGAACACACTCAAAAGACTACCTTGAAAAATGAAAAGAAATAAAGACTAGTTTGAAAGTTTAAAGATAACACTTCCACTTCTTGGCACCAAAATGACTCTTGAAATGCTATTTTCGTTACTCCTCTTGACCAGCAAATTACCCACTTAGTTTGGAATCTTCTTGGGCTTGTGATGGTCATAAAATTCGCTGGACTTCATATATATATTTCATTGGGCCAACTTCTAAATGTTATACCATGGTTTGAATCATCAAATGGGTGATTGGATGTATATCATTTGCCTCATTAAAATCCTTGTCAAGAAAACCCATTGGGACAAAACTTGACAAGGGGAAAGGAGTACAAATAAGACACATGCCCATGTGATGATCATGTAACAAAACCAATGAGGTTAAGATAACATCTTTCATATACTCTTTCTCCACTAGAAGCTCATTCTCTAGTTCAAAATACTCCTCAGGTTGAAGTTGCTCATCTGCTTCAAGCTCTTCCTCGGCTACAAGCTCTTGATCGAATTTCAAGTCCTTTGTGCTTTCCATGATCACATCACTTACACATGACATCAAGTCATATTTGACTCCAAAACACTAACCAAGCTTCTTCTTTCTTCTCAAAGCTTTGACTGCGTAGCCGTCATCCGTATGAGTCTTTGTCTTTGTATCTTCTAACAAGGATAAAATACTTAGGCTTTTAAGATCCGGTTGCAGTTCTAGTTGTTATACTCACTCATACACCTGACATCAAGTCATATTTGACTCTAAAACACTAACCAAGCTTCTTCTTGGTTCTCAAAGCTTTGATGGTGTAGCCGTAGTCCGTATGAGTCTTTGTCTTTGTATCTTCTAACAAGGATACAATACTTAGGCTTTTAAGATCTCGTTACGGTTCTAGTTGTTATACTCACTCATACACATGACATCTAGTCATCTTTGGCTCCAAAACACTAATCAAGCTTCTTCTTGCTTCTCAAAGCTTTGATGGTGTAGTAGAAGTCCGTATGAGTCGTTGGCTTTGTATCTTCTAACAAGGAAACACTACTTAGGCTTTTAAGATCCGAGTTTTGTTATAGTTCTTATACTCCATCATACACATGACATCTAGTCATATTTGACTCCAAAACACTTACCAAGCTTCTTCTTGCTTCTCAAAACTTTGATGGTGTAGTCGTAGTCCGTATGAGTCTTTTTCTTTGTATCTTCTAACAATAATACAATACTTAGGCTTTTAAGATCCGATTGCGGGTCTAGTTGTTATACAAAGTCATACACATGACATCTAGTCATATTTGAATCGAAAACACTAACCAAGCTTCTTCTTGCTTCTCAAAGCTTTGATGGTGTAGCCGAAGTCCGTATAAGTTGTTGGCTTTGTATCTTCTAACAAGGAAACATTACTTAGGCTTTTAAGATCTGATTGTGGTAGTTCTTCTACTCAATCATACACATGACATCAAGTTATATTTGACTCCAAAAAACTAACCAAGCTTCTTCTTGCTTCTCAAAACTTTGATGTTGTAGTCGTAGTCCGTATGAGTCTTTGTCTTTTTATCGACTATTAAGGATACAATACTTGGGCTTTTAAGATCCGGTTGCGGTTCTAGTTGTTTTACTCATTTATACACATGACATTTATTCATATTTGACTCCAAAACACTAACCAAGCTTCTTCATAAGCATAAGCATTACTGGTGGAACATCATTGAGATCGCCTTTCAGGACCTTCTTTCCCTTTGTTCGGCGGAGAATGCTCGTGAGTACGGAGTCTATCATCTCCATGTCTGTGTTAGACACAGTGTTTGTAGACTCCCTGGAGTAAAGAACATTCGCTATAGAGCGCTGATAGTAGCGAATCAAATGACTTCGGATTTGGTTGCTCTTGGACCGCAGTGAGTTCAACGGTATATCATTCCCGATAGTAGCCCACAAATCCTTCAGCTCTTCCCTAACGAGGTCCCAGTCGGGTCTGTTCCACAGCTTTGTCTCCCTGCGCCGTGACTCTGGCTCATACTCGAATTCCTGGGTGCGGAAATTTCTAGGCTCAAATTCCAGTTGATCAGAAAGCAATAGGCATTAAGAACAACTAATCCAGAAGAGATCTATAAATCAAACTCAACCACCTAACAGACCGAGGATTCTAAACTACTTTAACCCATTCTCAGAAACCTAGTCACTCTCAGACATCATTGCAGAAAACATATATGAAGAATGAAGAAATGATAGCAATAGAGAAATAACTAGATGATAACATGATGAACAACTTTGTAAAATAAACGAAAAGCGAATACTGAATAGATTAAGAGAAATCAAGATTACAAAAGTGAAGAACTCACAAACTGTTTGCGGAATCAAGTACATGCTACTTATAGCAAAATATTCTGAAGCCCTAATACTCAAAACGACATAGTATAGGGATGGATTAAGAACGGTACTCGACCCAGGTGGTTGAGTGATTGGTCGAGTGATTAGCTGGAGTCTTCTTCTCTTCTTTATGCTGGAGTGTCTTGTTGAGTGCGGAATCAAGAAGTCTTCGAAGCTGGCAGTCGAGTATGACATCGAGTGGTTGGTGATGGTGGGACTCGACCATGTAGTCGCGGGAGTGATCGAGTGAAGGTGATGGCAATGCTCGATCATGTAGTCGAGTGGTGATGAGAAGTGATACTCGACCATGTAGTCGCGTGAGTGATCAAGTGAAGGTGATGGCAATGCTTGATCATGTAGTCGAGTGGTGATGAGAAGTGATGAAGGCAGCTACTCGACCAGGGGGTCGAGTGGTGGTGTGAAGTGATAAAGTCATCTACTCGACCAGGGGGTCGAGTGGTGTGTTGTACAAGTTGTGGCCGAGTACTTCAGGAACTCCAGGATGACGGTATTCGAGCTAATGGTCGAGTATGTTGATTTAATCAGGTCCACTTCTTCAAATTAGCTCACCAACATCTCCAAATTACCTTAAAACAACACATATATGCAATATTCATGCAAAACTATCCTAGACATGCAAAGTGATGACGAATGATGAGAAATGGTATAAAACTGTGGTGATATGATTGTAAAGTGATGACAAATGGATGATCTAAACGAGTAAAATGCACACTTATCATTCATGCTTCTCAAAGCGTTAATTGTGTAGCGGAAGTTCGTATATGTCGTTGGCTTTGTATCTTCTAACAAGGAAACACTACTCCGGCTTTAAAGATCCAATTGCGGTTCTAGTTCTTATACTCAATCATACACATGACATCAAGTCATATTTGACTCCAAAACACTAACCAAGCTTCTTCTTGCTTCTCAAAGCTTTGATGGTGTAGCTGAAGTCCGTATGAGTCTTTGGCTTTGTATCTTCTAACAAGGAAACAGTACTTAAGCTTTTGAGATCCGGTTGCGGTTAAGTTCTTATACTCAATCATACACATGACATCAAGTCATATTCGACTCCAAAACACTAACTAACTTCTTTTTGCTTCTCAAAGCTTTGATGTGTAGCCGAAGTCAGTATGAGTATTTGTCTTTGTATCTTCTAACAAGGATACAATACTTTGGCTTTTAAGATTCGGTTCCGGTTCTAGATCTTATACTCAGTCATAGACATGACATCTAGTCATATTTGTCTCCAAAAAACTAACCAAGCTTCTTCTGGCTTCTCAAACCTATGATAGTGTAGCCGTAATCCGTATGAGTCTTTGTCTTTGTATCTTCTAACAAGGATACAATATTTAGGCTTTTAAGATCTGGTTGCGGTTCTGGTTGTTATACTCACTCATACACATGAAATCTAGTCTTATTTGACTCCAAAACACTAATCAACCTTCTTCTTGCTTCTCAAAGCTTTGATGGTGTAGCCGTAGTCCGTATGAGTCTTTATCTTTGTATCTTCTAACAGGATACAATACTGAGGCTTTTAATAACCGGTTGCGGTTCTAGTTGTTATACTCACTTATACACATGATATCAAGTCATATTTGACTCCAAAACACTAATTAAGCTTGTTCTTGCTTCTCAACGCTTTGATGGTGTAGTCGTAGTCCGTATGAGTCTTTGTCTTTGAATCGTTTAAGAAGGATACAATTCTTAGGCTTTTAAGATCCAATTGCGGTTCTAGTTGTTATACTCACTCATATACATGACATCTAGTCATATTTGACTCCAAAACACTAACCAAGATTGTACTTGCTTCTCAAAGCTTTGATGTTGTATCTAAAGTCCGTATGAGTCGTTGACTTTGTATCTTCTAACAAGGAAACAATACTTAGGCTTTTAAGATACTATTGCGGTTCTAGTTCTTATACTCAATTATACACATGACATCAAGTCATATTTGACTCCAAAACAGTAACAAGGTTTCTTCTTGCTTCTCAAACAAAGCCTTAATGGTGTGGCTTAAGTCCGTATGAGTCTTTGGCTTTGTATCTTCTAACAAGGAAACACTACTTAGGCTTTTATGATCCGGTTGCGGTTTAAGTTCTTATACTCAATCAAACACATGACATCTAATCATATTTGACTCCAAAAAACTAACCAAGATTCTTCTTGCTTCTCAAAGCATTGATGGTGTAGCCGAAGTCTGTATGAGTCTTTATCTTTGTATCTTCTAACAAGGATACAATACTTACGCTTTTATGATCCAGTTGCGGTTCTAGTTTTTATACTCAATCATAGACATGAAATCTAGTCATATTTAACTTCAAAAAACTAACCCAACTTCTTCTTGCTTCTCAAGCTATGATGGTGTAGCCGTAGTCCGTATGAATCTTTTTCTTTGTATCTTCTAACAAGGATACAATACTTAGGTTTTTAAGATCCGGTTGCGGTTCTAGTTGTTATACTAACTCATACACATGACATCTAGTCATATTTGACTCCTAGAAACTAACCAAGCTTCTTCTTGCTTCTCAAATCTTTGATTGTGTAGCCGAAGTCCTTATGAGTTGTTGGCTTTGTATCTTCTAACAAGGAAACACTACTTAGGCTTATAAGATCCGATTGCGGTTCTAGTTCTTATACCTAATCAAACAAATGATATCAAGTCATATTCAACTCCTAAACATTAACCAAGCTTCTTCTTGCTTCTCAAAGCTTTGATGATGTAGCCGAAGTTTGTGATAATAAGTTTTAATCAATTATCCTAAAACATCAATCATGTCGTTGTAGTATTTTAGGTTGTCAATCCAAATGGGTGTGATGCTAACAATCAAGATGCAATCAGAGTTCACAGAGTCAAGCCAAGCAATAACAGGTTTTGGGGTTTCTAACAATTTGTTGCCAAACAACTGGGTGGTCGAGTATCAGAGTGATAACATGCAAAAAACTGAAAAACTAAACAACGAGCAGCAAGAAGCAGTAAACGATAGCAGTGTAAAAAAGAAGTCAATTAGATGAGAAATTCCCGAGGATGGGGTAATTGAGTAGTTTGTTTCCTCAGTTTACAGGTGATTGACATGCTCAATAATCTATTCCTAGACAACAAGTTCAATAACCAAATCTAAGTGCCACCGCAATAGAGACCCTCAAGTTAAACTAGTCCCAGACTCAATCACCATTGACGAGAGCTAACCTAATAGGCATTATGAATCAACAAGTGATTGCTCGAGTGAGTGATGATGCTGATACTCGAGTGTCTTGTAGAGTGCGGAATCGAGAAGACTTTGAAGCTGGTAGTCGAGTATGATGTCAAGTGGTGGATGATGGTGGAACACGACTTCGTGGTACAGTGATTGGTCAAAGTGAGTGATGATGGTGATACTCGATCTGTTGGTAGAGTGACTGGTCGAGTGAATGATGATGGTGGGACTCGACTTCGTGGTAGAGTGATTGGTCGAGTGAGTGATGAAGGTGATACTCGACCTGTTGGTAGAGTGATGGGTCGAGTGAATGATGATGGTGGGATTCGGCCATGTAATCGAGTGAGAGATCAAGTGATGGTGATGGTGATGCTCGATCGTGTAGTCGAGTGATGAATCGAAGTGATGAAGGCAGCCACTCAACCAGGGGTCGAGTGGTGTTGTGAAGTCGTGAAGTCATCTACTCGACCAGGGGTCGATTTGTGTGTTGTAAAGGCTGTGGTCCAGTACTTCAGGAAGTCCAGGATGACGGTACTCGAGCAGCGTTGGTAGAGTATGTTGATTTGATCAGGTCTACTTCTTCCAATTAGCTCAACAACAGCTCCAAATTACCTGAAAACAACACAAATATGCAATATGCATGCAAAATTATCCTTAACATGCAAAGTGATGACAAATGATGAGAAATGATATAAAAAATGGTGATATGATGCTAAAGTGATGACAAATGGATGCTCAAAACACGTAAAATGCACACTTATTAACTCCCCCAAACTTAGTCTTTGCATGCCCACAAGCAAATAATTAAGAACAAGCTGGAGGTGAGGTTTGAAAGCGGGGACTCAGAACCAAAGCATGAGATATGACAATTAAGATCAATGTATAAGCTAACAGTTCTAAGATGCGAGGTGATCGACTTCTACTTAAAAACTTTAGTCATGCTCTGTTATGATCCAAATTCACACTCAGTTGCATAATACGTCAAAATCAACCAATCCCTTTAATATTCATTACGTTCAGGATCATGAATCAAGATATGCATCGCTAGTGAACACATTAGGCTAAGGACGGGTTATGAGACTAAGATGGTCCCTTTAAGATGGTTCAGACTTTAATAACAGGGGACTCTCAATGAAAAGAGACTGAGTTTTAGAAGAATGCTAAAGGTAAATGCCAACCTATGCATACAAGAATAGCACCCCATCTACCCAATAACATAAACCGTGAATAACAAGAAGATGGTCTTATCTCTAAACCCAATGATAATCCTAAGTCTACCCTTTTGCACTAAAGGCATATTTCGATTTTTGTTTTCTTGGATCAACTCATTTCTTTGGCTCTTGTTCTTAAGGAGAAGTTTTTCTTAAACACTATTAGTCTTGTCTAGTGAATTGGGTTTTTCTTAAACTCTAATGGCTCTTATGATTTTTTTTTTCTTTTCTTTTCTGTTTTTGTTGCCATTTTTTTTTCTAGATTATATTTTATCAATTATATGCTTCCCAAACATTCACGAGCCCTCAATATGATTTTCAGCTTCCTTCTCCTAAAGATTCTAACCCGTTTTATTTCTTTTTCTTTTCACTCTCAATCTCAATCCCCAAATAAGTTCCCACCTAGTCCTACCAAGTCCGAAAACGTGGATTGGAACTACATGGGATACTACTCTTGTCGATTTAAACCTAACACGTTCTACCAAGCTCAATCCTGAAAATAGGCCTCACATGCTCTCACTAATAACATGGCTTGAAAGAATGGTTGGTTAAGGGTGGAGAAACTACTCCAATAATAGAAGCAACTACTTGGATTAGCAAGAGTGGTGAATAAGTGAAAGAAAATCCAAATATGTATTCTATCCATGAGTTCAAAACTTATGCAAACATGATAATTGTAAGTCAGATTCAAATTCAAATTCACAGGAAAAGGTGTCATGACATGCAACGAGTGGTTTCTATAGAACATGGTGCGGTTTTACTTCAAAGTCACTCAAATGCATCAGAGAACCAGTAACTCATTTGGTGAATCATCATGCTTACAAGGTCATCTCCTCATTATCTTCTATGAATATGCAACAATCCTAAATGAAACACTCTAGACTCGATCTTTAATGTAATGCAACTACATGAACACTCTGTTTATATGAAATCATTTTCTGAAATTTTTCAAATTTTTTTGGTTTTTCTATGCCTTAGATGAATGCAAACTCAAGAGTATATACAATTCAACACACACTTCCTGAGTCCTCCCCCAAACTTAAATCACACAGTCCATTGTGTGACCAAATTTTGAAGAGGGTACTCAGGACAAAACACATCACAGAAACAAAATAAATACAAGAGATGATATAGTACAATGGTCAAGTGAGGCGCTTACCTCAGTCGAAGAATGAACGCAGTTGGTCGTCAATGGCTGCCTGTGATTGCTCTCAGGCCATTGAAGAGTTGCCCTATTCTGTCTCAGCTCCAGCATGTGTGTATTTGATCCAATATGCGAGTTCCCCTTATTTACTCTCCAAAAAGAATAAGTCTAGGGGAGAGAAAGAACAAAAAAAATAATAAAAAAAGAATGGTCAATTTATCATGGTATAGTACAGGAATGAGTCTAGAAGGATCTTAAATGTTAGCTTGTTTGTTGAGACCCAGCGATGAAAGCCTTGTGGATATAGTTGTGGAACTTAGGTATGAAATTTAGAATGTTATGTAAGCTTACAGAGAAGTACATGGTTGTTAGGATTTGATTAGAACTGCTAGGCATATGGCTTTGGTTAGAATGATCAAGGCAATAGACTAGAGAATGTTGGGAGTTCCTGTGTTTTCAAACCTCTTCCACGGGTTCGGCTTTTGTGTTTTGCTTGAGGGCAAGCAAAAGCTAAGTCTGGGGAAGTTGATATATTCCTATTTTTACTGTCTTTTAACTATGTTTTAGGTATAGGTTTTAGAGTCTATTTGTTATTTCTAGAGTCTTTTCTAGTCTTTTTCAGGTCTTTACATGTTTGGGATTCATTTGGAGATAATGGAGCATTCTGGAGGAAAACAGAGAATTTATGCTACTGATGAAATCCGGAGACGAAAATGCACGTAGGTGTCGAGCGACACCAATACCTGACGGCAATTTTGAGACGCAACTTATGTATGTTTTGAAGATTTCCAAATTTGGCCCAGAACTTTTTCCTATGTTTAATGAAGGCCCATCACGTGAGAAGATTCTTCTTAACTCTATTCTTCTCTTGTTTTATTCATTGATTTCTTATTCAATCATGTTTTGTTCTTCTATGATCATGCTTGAGTAGTTTTCTTGTTAGGTTTAGGGTTTCTCATTAGGGATTTAGAATATTTAGTAGATTGTCCACCTTGCTAGCTTTTCTGTTAGGATTCTTCATCTTTAATTGTTCTTAATGCTAGTTCTTGAGTAGCTAACTAGAACTTGAATCCAGACAATAGGTATGCCCACCATAGGTATCTGTAGTTCGATCTATTATTTGATAAGTCTTGTTTATAGGTGTGTAATAAGAATCGGCCTATCTACTAAGGTGAACAATTAAACTCGTTTAGAATGCATGTTTAGGTTAAAGATCTCTCGGCTTCTCCGGTTATTCTTAAGCTACAAACATAGGGAGTTTTGCGGAACACCACCGGTTATTCCATAATTAGAGTTTGAGTTTAAGAACGGTTCGATAACAACCTAGCTATCACTAGATCTAGTAATTATCTATCTCCTGAGAATACCCTAAACCTGACTCTTTTCCCATCTTATTGACATCTTGATATTAATTGCTTTTCTTTATTTCTTATTTTATAATCTATTGGTCTAGCTTGTTTGAAAACATCATAAGTCTATCGTGTGAACATCGAGAGCTCAGTGGAATTCGACCCTTAAGTACTAACGACGATCTCTTATTAGAGGGAGTAAGCTTAAGGTAATTTGAGCTATATCAGCGGCCAGCACCGCCATGAGTATACTCGACCTCCCTTCTTCTGCTGCGGCCAGCACCGCGGTCGAGTGATCTCCTCGCGTGGATAAGGCATTATCTTCTGCTAGATCGAACGACGAATGTCTAGCAGGGACATGTGAGACTCTCTTCTCACTAGGCTCAGGCCTGTGGTGACTTGCCTTAGGCTCATCAAATCTCCTTGATGGCATGTCCTGAGGAGGTTGTCCCTGCGGAATAGCAGTAGTGGAAGTGGAGTAGATTAGCTTGTCTTTCAGAAACTTGATAGTCTTTAGGCACATAAGGAGTAACTTATCTTGTTACTTGCACCACTTCTGCAACATGCTGTTGTTTTTGTGAGCTTCACCCAAGCTCATACTCTCCCTCGCTAGAGCTACATGCTCACTGAAATAGTTCATGTCCGAGTCATACTTCTCCTCATCTATCTCACCGATCTCATCCTCAGTAGCTTCTTCTGTATGAACATCCTCATATGTTGGTTGAGTATTCTCAGAATAGAGATTCTCAAGATCAGGCTTGAAATCAATGTTATCTCTCTCTATTATGCGTGTAACGTAACCTCAGGATTGAGGAGAAGGATGTTGGCTTTCTTATCTATAGAGTGCTCAAACTTGAAACGATGCATTTCACCAACCATTGCGAACTACATGATTTTGCAGTGATGTAGGTGCTCGATATCCATTGCCCGTGGCTCAAGTCCATCAGATGTGATTGGGATTCCACAAGCGATCACAATCGGTGTCACAACACCTCCTATGCAAAGAGCGCCTCGTGCTCTCTTGTGGTTATTGCTGACAGCCCAGCTCTTATATCCACACAAGTGAATCAGAAGAGGTATATAGAGAGGTGTGTCATTGGTTTCACCTTGGAGAGACATACCGTTCTTGGTTTGGCGGAGAGTGCCATTGAGAGCCATAGCGATCATCTCCATATCGGAATTGGTGACAGTCCCTGTTATCTCTCGGGAGTAAAGGACATTGGCCACAGAACACTGGAAGTACCTGATGACAGGACTGTGTATCTGGTTGCTTTTGGATCTAGAAGAATTCAGCGGTACAGAGCTGCCAATGGTGATCCATAATTCCTTTAACTTTTCTCTGTCAAACTTGGGCTTAGTTCCCATTCCATTAGGGAAACCAAACAATCCTTCCAAACGCTTGATTGACATCATGTAATCCTGACCATACACATAGAATCTCAGGAATCCTAATCCCTCACTTTCCAAATCATCAGAGGTCATACCTTGGTAAAGCTCAACTTGCAGTGTGGAGAGGAACTGAATCGTTTCTTCCTCGTAGGCCACATTTGGGTAAGCCATCAGAGTGTCCAGGTGACAACTCCGGTACATGTGCTGAACATCATTTGTAATCCAAGCTATGCCAACGTAGTTGAGTAAGGATATCTTGTACTACAGAACTCATTCAGCTTGAAGAGTCTGATATACTCCTCAGCTGGTAATACATCAGGCTTGTGCAAAAGTTTTGTTGCTCTGTGAGAATAATCAGGCATATACTCGACCTCCAGCTCCTCATCTATCAACTCATACTTCTCTGTCATTGCTCTCTTCCCTCGAGCTATCTCAGCTTTTCTCCTGAAATTATCATATTCTCTTTGTTCTCTTTCTCGTCTAGAAGATGAAGACTCAGCCTCATCTATGTGATAGTCAGGATCCATTGACGAACTGTCACTGTAATTGCTCATGATAGTCCTGAAAAAGATTTAGAACACAAAGCTCAAACGTCAATGGGTTAGTCTCAGAGAAAACCACAAAACTGGAATTGTTCTTAAAAGGCAACGAAATGGACCAGTGATCGAGTATCTCTTCAGTAAACCGGAATTAACAAACAAGGAACCCTTAATCGATGGTCGAGATTTCTTGAGGTTTTGTCGGCTTCGAGGTAGATAGAGTTAGACAAAAGTTACTCGACGGAGAGCTCGACGGCGTTGCAGCGGTCGAGTATAGTGGTTGAAACCGAATAACGGAGATGGTGAACTTGCTAACAGTGGTGAGGCGGTCTTGTCTCATGATGAAATCGAGTGATTCTTGAGGGAATGAGACGGTGAACTCAATGGTGAATGAGACGGTGAACTCAACTGTGGCGGCCTAGCAGTGGTCGAGTATCTTTGGACGTCGAGGTCGAGTATGTTTGGACGAGAGAGAGATGTCGATTTGTGGTGAATGAGAGAGGTTGGAGTGTCGGTGGTGGAAGATGAAGAGAGATGGGAGGTCACTTTTAGTGTTTGGAGATAAGGAAAGCGATTTCAAAAGGTGTGGTGGAGAATGAATTTGTGATTCTCTCTCCATCTTATCCTTAAGGAGAAAATTTGTGTGGTCCACGCTCTGTTGACTTGTCTTTAAGCTATGTTCACTGTTGACTGGAAAAACCTCAGGAAATCCCAAAATCCTCTATAAATCTCTGTTGGTCGAGTATAATGTTTAATCGTTTGATCGAAACAACATTATACTCGATTTCCACCCCTGGTCTCCACATTTCTTATGTTGGTCGAGTACTTGGTCGAGTATGAAGGCTCAGAATCATCAAACTTACTCGACCACATTTCCTCATCAACATGTGGTTAGTGTGATCGAGTGACATGTTGAACCTCCAAGTGAAACACTCGATCTCTACAGCATGTGGTCGAATGACTCTTTGAGGTTGAATCCATTACACTTAAACATTGGCAGTTATCTCCTGAAAACACTAGTAAAATTCATCAAAAATAACTAGGAAAACAAAAGTATGTACAGAGAAAGGCATGAGACTTTGTAACGCCCGCAATACTCAGATCGGGGCCTTTCAGACTTCCTCCCAAGTGAGCTTGTTTTAAGTCAGTAGCTTGACTACCATACTCTTTTAACCATCAAGAAGTTCCTGGAGATGAACTGAAGTCACCTCTGGAAGGATTTGATCTGCTAAGTATTTCTTGAGCCTTTGACCATTTATTGTGAAATCTCCACTCTTACCAGCTAATGTGACTGCTCCATAAGAATGGACTTCAGTGACACAGAAGGGACCAGGCCATCTAGACTTAAGCTTTCCTTGAAAGAGTTTCAAACGAGTTAAATAGCAGCACTTGATCACCAACCTGGAAATCCTTGGTGATGATCTTCTTGTCATGGAAAAGCTTAGTTCTCTCCTTGTAGATTTTAGAGCTCTCATAAGCTTCTAAACGGATCTTATCAAGGTCACTGAGTTGGATCAACCGCTTCTCCTTAGCGGTTTTTATGTCGAAGTTCAGGAGTTTAACCGCCCACATAGCTTTGTACTTGAGCTTAACAGGTAGGTGACATGATTTTCCATAGATAAGATTGAAAAGAGTTGTACCAATGGGGGACTCAACAGTCTTGGTTTAGTATCCTTCTTGGCATACTGATGCCTCCAAGCTGCATGGTCTGTATAGACAATGACCTTGGATCCAACCAAAGTGGTACCTGTATCAAGAATACATCAAGACAAACA
Organism: Arabidopsis thaliana x Arabidopsis arenosa; assembly: GCA_019202795.1. Classification (NCBI taxonomy): domain Eukaryota; kingdom Viridiplantae; phylum Streptophyta; class Magnoliopsida; order Brassicales; family Brassicaceae; genus Arabidopsis; species Arabidopsis thaliana x Arabidopsis arenosa. The sequence continues at coordinate 11,719,080 of CM032917.1, forward strand.
CACAGTTAGTTCCGGAAATCAAAATTGAAAAAGAACTTGATCTAAGCAAGTCTGAAATCTTAAATGTAACAAACAAACACCCAATTGGCAACGGCGCCAAATTGATTATAGGTTTTTAAGAACAATTAATCCTAAAGCACTATCATGTCGTTGTAGTACTGAAGGTTGTCAATCCAAATGGGTGTGATGCTAACAATAAAGATGCAATCAGATTTCACAGAGTCAAGCAAGCAATAACAGGTTTTGGGGTTTCTAGTAGTCCTAAGTGAACTTGTAGGAAACAAAAATTCAAAAAGAACAGTAAAACACTTGACCAACACAGCTTGTTGCCAAGCACTGTGTGTGGTCGAGTGACAGGTCGAATAACAGACAGAAAATGTAACATGAATACTCGATTGCATAGTCTATTGCCAGAAAACTAGGTGGTCGAGTATGAGAGTGATAACAGGCGAAAATTTCAAAAACTAAACAAAGAGCAGCAAGAAGTAGTAAACGATAGCAGTGTAAACAAAGAAGTCAATTGGATGAGAAATTCCCGAGGATGGGATAATTGAGTAGTTAGTTTCCTCAGTCTACAGGTGATTGACATGCTCAATAAACTATCGCTAGACAACAAGTTCAATAACCAAATCTAAGCGCCACCGCAACAGAGACCCTCAAGTTAAAGTAATCCCAAACTCAATCATCATTGACGAGAGCTAACCTCACATGCATTATGAATCAACAAGTTAAAGCCAAAACGCTCCATGTAACCAATACCTTGGTACAAAGCCACGAATCTCTGGAATTAGTGGTTCAGACATTTCATCGAACACCTTTTGGGTGCAGAAATGCATGGGCTCAAATTCCAGTTGATCAGAAAGCAATAGGCATTAAAAACAACTAAACCAGCTTCTAAAAATCAAACTCAACCACCTAAGAGACAGAGGATTCTAAACTACTCTAACCCATCCTCAGAAACCTAGTCACTACTCAGACATCATTGAAGAAAACATAAACGATGACAAGAATGAAAACATGATAGCAGAAGAGTAATAGCAAGATGATAACAGGATGAACAACTTAGTAAAATAAACGAAAAGCGAATACTGAATAGATTAAGAGAAATCCGGATTACAAAAGCAAAGAACATACAAACTGTCTGCGGAATATAAAACTTGTCTTCGAAAATATAAAGTACATGCTATTTATAGCGAAATATTCTGAAACCCTAATCCTCAAAATGACATTGTATTAGAACGGATTAAGAACGGTACTCGAGCAGCATTGGTCGAGTATGTTGATTTCATCAGGTCTACTTCTTCCAATTAGCTCAGCAACAGCTCCAAATCACCTGAAAATAACACAAATATGCAATATGCATGCAAAACTATCTTAAACATGCAAAGTGATGACAAATGATGAGAAATGATATAAAAAAGTGGTGATATGATGCTAAAGTGATGACAAAGGGATGCTCAAAACACGTAAAATGCACACTTATCAGTTTGTATGAGTCTTTGTCTTTGTATCTTCTAACAAGGATACAATACTTAGGCTCTTATGATTCGGTTGCGGTTCTAGTTCTTATACTCAATCATAGACATGACATCTAGTCATATTTGACTTCAAAAAACTAACCAAGCTTCTTCTTGCTTCTCAAAGCTATAATGGTGTAGCCGTAGTCTATTTGAGTCTTTGTCTTTGTATCTTCTAACAAGGATACAATACTTAGGCTTTTAAGATCCGGTTGCAATTCTAATTGTTATACTCACTCATACACATGAGATCTAGTCATATTTGACTCCAAAACACTAACCAAGCTTCTTCTTGCTTCTCAAAGCTTTGATGGTGTAGCCGAAGTCCGTATGAGTCGTTGACTTTGTATCCTCTGACAAGGAAACACTACTTAGGCTTTTAAGATCCGATTGCGGTTCTAGTTCTTATACTCAATCATACATTTGACATCAAGTCATATCTGACTCCCAAAAACTAACCAAGCTTCTTCTTGCTTCTCAAAGCTTTGATGGTGTAGCCGTAGTCCGTAAGAGTGTTTGTCTTTGTATCTTCTAACAAAGATAGAATACTTAGGCTTTTAAGATCCGGTTGCAGTTTTATTTGTTATACTCACTCATACACATAACATCTAGTCACATTTGACTCCAAAACACTAACCAAGTTTCTTCTTGATTCTCAAACAAAGCTTTGATGGTGTAGCTGAAGTCTGTATGAATCTTTGGCTTTATATTTTCTAACAAGGAAACACTACTTAGGCATTTAAGATCCAGTTGCGGTTTATGTTCTTATACTCAATCATACACATGACATCTAGTCATATTTGACTCATATAAACTAACCAAGCTTCTTCTTGCTTCTCAAAGCTTTGATGGTGTAGCCGTAGTCCGTATGAGTCTTTGTCTTTGTATCTTCTAACAAGGATACAATACTTAGGCTTTTAAGATCCGGTTGCAGTTCTTGTTGTTATACTCACTCACACACCTGATGTCTACTCATATTTGACTCCAAAACACTAACAAAACTTCTTCTTGCTTCTCAAAGCTTTGATGGTGTATTCGTAGTCCGTATGAGTCTTTGTTTTTGTATCTTCTAACAAGGATACAATACTTAGGCTTTTAAGATCCAGTTGCGGTTCTAGTTGTTATACTCACTCATACACTTGACATCTAGTCATATTAGACTCCAAAACACTAACCAAGCTTCTTCTTGCTTCTTAAAGCTTTGATGGTGTAGCTGAAGTCCGTATGAGTCGTTGGCTTTGTATCTTCTTACAAGGAAACACTACTTAGGTTTTTAAGATCCGATTGCGGTTCTAGTTCTTATACTCAATGATACACATGTCATCAAGTCATATTTGACTCCAAAACACTAACCAAGCTTCTTCTTGCTTCTCAAAGCTTTGATGGTCTAGCCGTAGTCTGTTGAGTCTTTGGCTTTGTACTTCTAACAAGGATACAATACTTAGGCTTTTAATATTCGATTGAAGTTCTAGTTGTTATACTCACTCGTACACATGACATCTAGTTATATTTGTTTCCAAAACACTAACCAAGCTTTTTCTTGCTTCTTAAAACTTGGATTGTGTAGCAGAAGTCCGTATGAGTCGTTTGATTTGTATCTTCTAACAAGGAAACACTAATTAGGCTTTTAAGATCCGATTGCGGTTTAAGTTCTTATACTTAATCATACACATGACATCTAGTCATATTTGAATCCTAGAAACTAACCAAGCTTCTTCTTGCTTCTCAAAGCTTTGATGCTGTAGCCGTAGTGCGTATGAGTCTTTGGCTTTGTATCTTCTAACAAGGATACAAGGCTTTTAAGATCTGGTTGCGGTTCTAGTTTGTTATACTCAATGATAAACATGACATCAAGTCATATTTGACTCCAAAACACTAACCAAGCTTCTTCTTGCTTCTCAAAGCTTTGTTGGTGTAGTCGTAGTCTATATGAGTCTTTGTCTTTGTATCTTCTCACAAGGAAACAATTCTTAGGCTTTTAAGATCCGGTTGCGATTCTAGTTCTTATACTCAATGATACAAATGACATCAAGACATATTTGACTCCAAAACACTAACCAAGTTTTTCTTGCTTCTCAAACAAAGCTTTGATGATGTAGCTGAAGTCCGTATGATTCTTTGGCTTTGTATCTTTTTACAAGGAAACACTACTTAGGCTTTTAAGATCCAGTTGCGGTTTAAGGTTTTATACTCAATCATACACATGACATATAGTCATATTTGACTCCTATAAACAACCCAAGCTTCTTGTTGCTTCTCAAAGCTTTGATGGTGTAGCCGTAGTCCGTATGAGTCTTTGTCTTTGTATCTTCTAACAAGGATATAATACCTAGGCTTTTAAGATCCAGTTGCGGTTCTAGTTGTTATACACACTCATACACCTGACATTTAGTCATATTTGACTCCAAAAAACTAACCAAACTTCTTCTTGCTTCTCAAAGCTTTGAAAGTGTATATGTAGTCCGTATGAGTCTTTGTTTTTGTATCTTCTAACAAGGATACAATACTTAGGCTTTTAAGATCCAGTTGCGGTTGTAGTTGTTATACTAACTCATACACATGACATCTAGTCATATTAGACTCCAAAACACTAACCAAGCTTCTTCTTGCTTCTTAAAGCTTTGATGGTGTAGCAGAAGTCCGTATGAGTCGTTGGCTTTGTATCTTCTTACAAGGAAACACTACTTAGGTTTTTAAGATCTGATTTCGGTTCTAGTTCTTATACTAAATGATACACATGCCATCAAGTCATATTTGACTCCAAAACACTAACCAAGCTTCTTCTTGCTTCTCAAAGCTTTGATGGTCTAGCCGTAGTCCGTTGAGTCTTTGGCTTTGTACTTCTAACAAGGATACAATACTTAGGCTTTTAAGATTTGATTGATGTTCTAGTTGTTATACTCACTCGTACACATGACATCTAGTTATATTTGTTTCCAAAACACTAACCAAGCTTTTTCTTGCTTCTTAAAACTTGGATTTTGTAGCAGAAGTCCGTATGAGTCGTTTGATTTGTATCTTCTAACAAGGAAACACTACTTAGCCTTTTAAGATCCGATTGCGGTTTAAGTTCTTATACTTAATCATACACATGACATCTAGTCATATTTGAATGCTAGAAACTAACCAAGCTTCTTCTTGCTTCTCAAAGCTTTGATGCTGTAGCCGTAGTGCGTATGAGTCTTTGGCTTTGTATCTTCTAACAAGGATACAAGGCTTTTAAGATCCGGTTGCGGTTCTAGTTGTTATACTCAATGATTAACAAGACATCAAGTCATATTTGACTCCAAAACACTTACCAAGCTTCTTCTTGCTTCTCAAAGCTTTGTTGGTGTAGTCGTGGTCTATATGAGTCTTTGTCTTTGTATCTTCTCACAAGGAAACAATTCTTAGGCATTTAAGATCCGTTTGCGATTCTAGTTCTTATACTCAATGATACAAATGAGATCAAGTCATATTTGACTCCAAAACACTAACCAAGTTTTTCTTGCTTCTCAAACAAAGCTTTGATGGTGTAGCTGAAGTCCGTATGAGTCTTTGGCTTTGTATCTTCTTACAAGGAAACACTACTTAGGCTTTTAAGATTCAGTTGCGATTTAAGTTTTTATACTCAATCATACACATGACATATATATTTGACTCCTATAAATTAACCAAGCTTCTTCTTGCTTCTCAAAGCTTTGATGGTGTAGCCGTAGTCCGTATGAGTCTTTGTCTTTGTATCTTCTAACAAGGATATAATACTTAGGCTTTTAAGATCCAGTTGAGGTTCTAGTTGTTATACTCACTCATACACCTGACATTTAGTCATATTTGACTCCAAAACACTAACCAAACTTCTTCTTGCTTCTCAAAGCTTTGAAAGTGTATTTGTAGTCCGTATGAGTCTTTGTTTTTATATCTTCTAACAAGGATACAATACTTAGGCTTTTAAGATCCAGTTGCGGTTCTAGTTGTTATACTCACTCATACACATGACATTTAGTCATATTAGACTCGAAGACAATAACCAAGCTTCTTCTTGCTTCTCAAAGCTTTCATGGTGTAGCAGAAGTCCGTATGAGTCGTTGGCTTTGTATCTTCTTACAAGGAAACTCTACTTAGGTTTTTAAGATCCGACTGCGGTTCTAGTTCTTATACTAAATGATACACATGCCATCAAGTCATATTTGACACCAAAACACTAACCAAGCTTCTTCTTGCTTCTCAAAGCTTTGATGGTCTAGCCGTAGTCCGTTGAGTCTTTGGCTTTGTACTTCTAACAAGGATACAATACTTAGGCTTTTAAGATTTGATTGATGTTCTAGTTGTTATACTCACTCGTACACATGACATCTAGTTATATTTGTTTCCAAAACACTAACCAAGCTTTTTCTTGCTTCTTAAAACTTGGATTTTGTAGCAGAAGTCCGTATGAGTCGTTTGATTTGTATCTTCTAACAAGGAAACACTACTTAGCCTTTTAAGATCCGATTGCGGTTTAAGTTCTTATACTTAATCATACACATGACATCTAGTCATATTTGAATGCTAGAAACTAACCAAGCTTCTTCTTGCTTCTCAAAGCTTTTATGCTGTAGCCGTAGTGCGTATGAGTCTTTGGCTTTGTATCTTCTAACAAGGATACAAGGCTTTTAAGATCCGGTTGCGGTTCTAGTTGTTATACTCAATGATTAACAAGACATCAAGTCATATTTGACTCCAAAACACTTACCAAGCTTCTTCTTGCTTCTCAAAGCTTTGTTGGTGTAGTCGTGGTCTATATGAGTCTTTGTCTTTGTATCTTCTCACAAGGAAACAATTCTTAGGCATTTAAGATCCGGTTGCGATTCTAGTTCTTATACTCAATGATACAAATGAGATCAAGTCATATTTGACTCCAAAACACTAACCAAGTTTTTCTTGCTTCTCAAACAAAGCTTTGATGGTGTAGCTGAAGTCCGTATGAGTCTTTGGCTTTGTATCTTCTTACAAGGAAACACTACTTAGGCTTTTAAGATTCAGTTGCGATTTAAGTTTTTATACTCAATCATACACATGACATATATATTTGACTCCTATAAATTAACCAAGCTTCTTCTTGCTTCTCAAAGCTTTGATGGTGTAGCCGTAGTCCGTATGAGTCTTTGTCTTTGTATCTTCTAACAAGGATATAATACTTAGGCTTTTAAGATCCAGTTGAGGTTCTAGTTGTTATACTCACTCATACACTTGACATTTAGTCATATTTGACTCCAAAACACTAACCAAACTTCTTCTTGCTTCTCAAAGCTTTGAAAGTGTATCTGTAGTCCGTATGAGTCTTTGTTTTTATATCTTCTAACAAGGATACAATACTTAGGCTTTTAAGATCCAGTTGCGGTTCTAGTTGTTATACTCACTCATACACATGACATTTAGTCATATTAGACTCGAAGACAATAACCAAGCTTCTTCTTGCTTCTCAAAGCTTTCATGGTGTAGCAGAAGTCCGTATGAGTCGTTGGCTTTGTATCTTCTTACAAGGAAACTCTACTTAGGTTTTTAAGATCCGACTGCGGTTCTAGTTCTTATACTAAATGATACACATGCCATCAAGTCATATTTGACACCAAAACACTAACCAAGCTTCTTCTTGCTTCTCAAAGCTTTGATGGTCTAGCCGTAGTCCGTTGAGTCTTTGGCTTTGTACTTCTAACAAGGATACAATACTTAAGCTTTTAAGATTCGATTGAAGTTCTAGTTGTTATACTCACTCGTACACATGACATCTAGTCATATTTGTTTCCAAAACACTAACCAAGCTTTTTCTTGCTTCTTAAAACTTGGATTGTGTAGGAAAAGGCCGTATGAGTCGTTTGATTTGTATCTTCTAACAAGGAAACACTACTTAGACTTTTAAGATCCGATTGCGGTTTAAGTTCTTATACTTAATCATACACATGACATCTAGTCATATTTGAATCCTAGAAACTAACCAAGCTTCTTCTTGCTTCTCAAAGCTTTGATGGTGTAGCCGTAGTCCGTAAGAGTGTTTGTCTTTGTATCTTCTAACAAAGACAGAATACTTAGGCTTTTAAGATTCGGTTGCGGTTCTATTTGTTATACTCACTCATACACATAACATCTAGTCACATTTGACTCCAAAACACTAACCAAGTTTCTTCTTGATTCTCAAACAAAGCTTTGATGGTGTAGTTGAAGTCTGTATGAGTCTTTGGCTTTGTATCTTCTAACAAGGAAACACTACTTAGGCATTTAAGATCCAGTTGCGGTTTATGTTCTTATACTCAATCATACACATGACATCTAGTCATATTTGACTCATATAAACTAACCAAGCTTCTTCTTGCTTCTCAAAGCTTTGATGGTGTAGCCGTAGTCCATATGAGTCTTTGTCTTTGTATCTTCTACCAAGGATACAATACTTAGGCTTTTAAGATCTGGTTGGAGTTCTAGTTGTTATACTCACTCATACACCTGATGTCTAGTCATATTTGACTCCAAAACACTAACAAAACTTCTTCTTGCTTCTCAAAGCTTTAATGGTTTATTCGTAGTCCGTATGAGTCTTTGTTTTTGTATCTTCTAACAAGGATACAATACTTAGGCTTTTAAGATCCAGTTGCGGTTCTAGTTGTTATACTCACTCATACACATGACATCTAGTCATATTAGACTCCAAAACACTAACCAAGCTTCTTCTTGCTTCTTAAAGCTTTGATGGTGTAGCTGAAGTCCGTATGAGTCGTTGGCTTTGTATCTTCTTACAAGGAAACACTACTTAGTTTTTTAAGATCCGATTGCGGTTCTAGTTCTTATACTAAATGATACACATGCCATCAAGTCATATTTGACTCCAAAACACTAACCAAGCTTCTTCTTGCTTCTCAAAGCTTTGATGGTCTAGCCGTAGTCTGTTGAGTCTTTGGCTTTGTACTTCTAACAAGGATACAATAGTTAGGCTTTTAAGATTCGATTGAAGTTCTAGTTGTTATACTCACTCGTACAGATGACATCTAGTCATATTTGTTTCCAAAACACTAACCAAGCTTTTTCTTGCTTCTTAAAACTTGGATTGTGTAGCAGAAGTCCGTATGAGTCGTTTGATTTGTATCTTCTAACAAGGAAACACTACTTAGGCTTTTAAGATCCGATTGCGGTTTAAGTTCTTATACTTAATCATACACATGACATCTAGTCATATTTGAATCCTAGAAACTAACCAAGCTTCTTCTTGCTTCTTAAAGCTTTGATGGTGTAGCCGTAGTGCGTATGAGTCTTTGGCTTTGTATCTTCTAACAAGGATACAAGGCTTTTAAGATCCGGTTGCGGTTCTAGTTGTTATACTCAATGATAAACATGACATCAAGTCATATTTGACTCCAAAACACTAACCAAGCTTCTTCTTGCTTCTCAAAGCTTTGTTGGTGTAGTTGTAGTCTATATGAGTCTTTTTCTTTGTATCTTCTCAATTCATCAAGTAAACTTAGTTAAGGCCATATTCAATTTACCTAGTCATGCACCCAGTCCGTTTCATTCCTTAGTGATAGTATTATCAAGTTCGTCAAATGCCCATATTCACTTTAAGATTCAAGTTCTAACTTAAGCCGAATTCCGATTAGTTAAGTCTAAGTGAGTAAGCATGCATATAATCTAAACACTAGCTCTAGAAAACATGCAAACAAACACACAATTCGACCACAACTCACGGATTCGATAGCTCAGAAAGTTTTCTGGGTTTCGAACAGAACTTCTCGAGCACGATCGACAATTCCTTACTCACGGTCAAGTTTTCTTGCCTACAGGCGATGATTCTCGAGTCTCGGACAGAGTTTCCTCGACCAAGGGCAAATTGTACTAAATTCGGGCAAGCTTTTCTCGGTTTTCGGACGGGTTAACGATCGGACAGCCTTACAGTCTCTCTCTCTCTCGCCTTCAGAAATGAATTTGGGCGCAGAAAGCTCTATTTATAGCCCGCCCAAGGTCGGCCAGACTGCACCGCCCACTGCCACATGTCCGGACAGCTGTCGCGCCCACAGGCGACAGGTGTCTCGGACGACGGCGTGGTGACAGGTGGCGACGCGTGTCACTCCACCGTCCAACCAACTTCGGCTCCAAGGCTCAGCTGACTTTGGCTCCAAGGTTGGTAACTTGAGCCGCAAGGCACCGCGAGTGAGGTGTCTTCCTCATGTTGGTTCCGTGGCCGGCGGGGTAAACTTCACCGCGGCACGCCCATCTTTGCCCATTTGTGCCCATTCTTGCCCATTCTTGCCCATTCTTGCCCTTTGATGTTTTGGCACCGTTTGGACACATGCGGTCAATTGGCTTTGCAATCGGGCAAAATTTTCTCATTTGTCCTTTGGCCATGCCCAATGTCCTTATGCGGGAGGCTCGAGGCAGAATCTTTACAATAATGGGAGGCTTGACATTTAGTCAAGATACGATAGCCTCTATCAAGGCCTACCAAAGGAAGGCCGATTCAAATCGTAAGTGGGTGCGACCGTTCAACGGATCAGATAATGAAGTTACCTTTCACGAGAGTGAGACTAACGGGTTGGATCGCCCGCACAACGACCCCTTGGTCATTACACTGACTATCGGGGATTTCGACGTCGAGCGAGTTTTGGTCTATAAAGGAAGTACGCTGGATATCATTTTTCATGAAGATCGATATGAAACAAATCATATCGACTCCAACGCCTGTACTCAGTTTTTCTAGTGAGACCACTATGAACCTCGGCACCATAAAATTACCTGTCCGAGCTGAAGGAATTACAAAAATCGTCGATTTCTCTTTCACGGACCAGCCAACTGTCTATAACGCAATTATAGGCACTCGGGAACGAGCTGAATGTGAGAGCCAGTCCCGGACGTCTCGGCGTCCGGCGACCGTGTACTCAAGTTCGCGCCTCTTCCCGGCCGAACCTCTTAATTTTTTCGCGATTAACCATAGAATTGCCTTTACGAGGCTAAATTCTATAATCGCTTTCTTATTACACAGCGAAAGTCTTTCTAACCTTGGTTTAATTCTAACCAACTCTTGTACCGGTTTCATCGTCTTTGTCCCTTAGACTTAGATCAATCATTTACTCGGTCAAGACATGCATATTGTTCGCTAACCATTCTAGGCCTAACAATCGCATATTCCTTTATCCTATTTTCACGGTCAATTCCCAAACGTCTATCCTAACTAGTAAGCTGGATCGTTACATACCTTGGCCAATATGCGGATTTGATTCCTTAGCCCGTTTGTCGCCTTACTCCATTCGTTCAACGACTCATATTCGATCGTGAATTGATGAACCAATCCCTATCGTTACTTAGCCATACAACCAACCAACCCCACTGGTCTAAGTACTACGATAGAGATTGGGGATCATACGATTCCCTTGATTCACGATGGCCGAATCAAGCTCTTGGCTCATTGGTCCATCCGTCCTCCAAACATACGCCCCTTCGGTTCCATGGTGGACGATTCAGCCCTCAGCTTATCGAACCATCCATGTTTCCGATCCGGTCGTTTACTACGACCGCCCACGGTTTACTAACCGTTTATCCGTCCGGTCTATGGTGGTCGATAAATCTTTCGACTTATCGATCCATCCTTACGATCCGAACGATATTCTTAACACACCCAAGGGTCCGTGGATTCATCTATCGGATCATCGTAGGCTAGCCCATGAAATCCTTCTTCCGTCGCCCTTAGGTTTGCTCGCGGGTCTAACGTCCGTTTTGTCCATCGGTTCCCACCGTGGACTTTCATGTTGGTTATCCATCGAGTCACCCTTTGGTCTTACCGATCTCGGATTGGTTTCACCATGGCTGAGGAAATAGATACAAGAAGGCTGCCGCGATATTGATTCTATATGGTGAATCACGTTCCTTACCCACTCTTGGTGCTTTCTCCCTTTACCGGTAAGATTGCATCCATGGGCGACCCTTGGGTGTGTTCGGATGCACTTATCCTTGTGCTTCCTCGAACACTTTTCTCGATCCATCCCATCCGACGATCGGTCTGTCCGATCCGTTCCGTCCGACGATCTGCCTGTCCCATCCGACCCGTCCGACGATCGGTCTGTCCGATCCAATCCGTGTGGCTGATCCGTTCCGTCCGATGATCGGTCTGGCCGATCCGATCCGACGATCGGTCTACCAGATCCGATTCATCTCTAAGACGAACGGTCTACCCTCTCCATCCTCTACACTCCATCGAACCGTTGGACCGGGAGGTAGCATGCGCATCAGTTCGGTCGAGTAATACTCGCCAAGCCGCACCCCCTTTCCGACCAACAACTTCGGGATGTGTTGGGACTCTTTTAAGAATGTTTTGTGGTTTCTGGATGATGTGTGAGATGCCTTAAAGGCCTTGGGCGTCGTCCCTTATATAGGGGGCGAATAGATGCTTCCCGAAGCATCACATCCGTTCCTTGCACCCTTCCGAAAGGTCACATCCGTTCCTTGCACCCTTCGGAAAGGGCGCATCCGTTCCTTGCATCCTTTGGGCGATGCAATCGTTCATTGGTACCCGCTCGACCTTACACCTTTTGGCCGAGACACCTCTTCACCCGTGAGCTACCACAGTCCACTAGCTCGAGTGTCAGCTGACCGGACCACCAAGCTGGGTCAGTACTCGATCAGCTCACCGAGCTCAGTCGAGCTGTCGGTCAGCTCACCTAGCTGAGCTAGCTAGTCTTCCAGCTGGTTTAGCTCACCTAGCTTAGCTAGCTAGTTCATCCAGCTTGTCCAGCTCACCTAGCTGGTTCAGCTTGAACTTTCTCGTTCTTCCTACTAAGTATTTTGGTCCGTTCCTCGACCATGATCTAGTTTTCTCCTAAAACAAACCGGTCTCTTTTATGAACGCGGGACGCGGTCGTTACACCGAAGCTGTGAAAGCCGAGGTTGAGAAACTGCTAAAAATCGGATCCATCACCGAGGCGAAATACTCTGAGTGGCTCGCAAATCTAGTCGTGGTAAAAAGAAAAACGATAAATGGAGAGTCTGCGTCGACTTCACCGACCTGAACAAAGCCTGTTTGAAGGATAGTTTCCCATTGCCGCATATCGATCGTCTCGTCGAATCAACCTCCGGGAATAAGTTACAATCATTCAGGGACGCTTTTGCTGGATATAAACAAATAATGATGAACCCCGAGGACCAGGATAAAATGGCGTTCTACACAGAGCAAGGCATTTTCTGTTACCAAGTGATGCCATTCGAACTCAAAAATGCCGAGGCGACTTATCAGCGTTTCGTCAAGAAGATCTTCGCCTTACAGATCGGAAAATGATGGAAGTGTATATCGATGATATGTTGGTAAAATCTATGGAAGAAAAAGAACATATAACCCACTTGCGCGAATAATTCCAACAGCTCAACTTTTATAACGTCAAGCTTAATCCAGCCAAGTGTCGCTTTGGGGTAAGATCCAGTGAGTTCTTAGGATATCTAAATACACATTGCAGCATCGAGGCAAATCCGAAGCAAATCGAAGCACTGTTGGGAATGGCATCACCACAAAATAAACGCGAGGTGCAGCGTTTAACTGGAAGGGTTGCAGACCTTAATAGGTTAATCTCCCGATCCACCGCCAAGTGCTTGGCTTTTTACGATGTACTTCAAGGAAAGAAAAAGTTTGAGTGGACGGCTCGGTGCGAGGAGGCTTTTCAAGAACGCAAGAGATATTTGGCGAGCCCACCAATCCTCGCCAAACCCGTGATCGGGGAGCCACTCTACTTGTATGTCGCTGTATTGGACATTGTGGTCAACAGATTTTTAGTCCGAGAGGACAAAGGTGAACAAAAACCCATCTTTTATGTTTCACAGACATTTACCAGCGCAGAATCTCGCTACCCGCAAATGGAGAAGCTCGCCTTAGAAGTCGTTATGTCGGCTCGGAAATTACGACCATATTTATAGTCTCACTCCATCGTGGTAATGCGATCTATGCCACTCCACGCCATCCCAAGTCTTAGCCGATTTTATTGTGGAACTACCAACAAAGGAAGCTCGGGAAAAGCCGCTCGACATAACCTTGCTCTTGCATGTCGACGGCTTGTCATCGAAACAAGGTTTAGGTGTGGACATCCGTCTTGCATCACCCACATGCGAGGTTCTTGAGCAGTCTTTCAAGCTAAATTTCGAAGCAACCAACAACGTAGCCGAATACAAAGCACTCGTGGCCGGGCTAAAACTGGCTCGCATGCTAAAAATAGGAAACATTAGAGATTTTTACGACTCTCAGCTCGTCGCTAATCAGTTTAACGGGGAGTATACGACGAGGGATGAGAGAATGGAGGCTTATCTAGCTCACGTCCAAGATCAAGCAAAGTAGTTCGACGAATTGGAACTAATAAGGAACAAGGATTCCCCGAGGAGAAAACACATTAGCCGTCGCTCTAGCTGTGCTGGCTTCGACTTCTGATCCAAACTTAAGAAGAGTCATTTCAGTCAAATTCATCGAAAAATTGAGCATCGAGTTTGAAAAGGAAGAACAGGCCTTTCCCGTGCAGAATGTCACGGATCACGAGGGCGTGTTGGAACCAAATGATAGCTTAGGTTGCGACTTTGAGTGGATAGAACCCATCAGGAGTTACATATCTGAGGGGAAAGTGCCCTCCGACGGATGGGAAGCTAGGAAATTGAAAGCTCAGGTTGCACGCTTTGTCCTAGTCGAGGAAAAGTTATTCAAGTGGCGTCTATCCGGACCACTAATGACTTGCGTAGAAAAAGAAGCAGCTCGCAAAATTATGGAAGAAATCCACAGAGGCTTGTGCAGAAATTACTCCGGAGGAAGGGCCTTGGCCATCAAAATAAAACGCCATAGTTACTTCTGGCAAAAAATGATCAAGGACTGCGAAAAGTTCTCCAAACGATGCGAAAAATGCCAAAGACACGCACCCACGATCCGTCAACCGGTCGAGCTCCTTTCATCAATTGCCTCGCCATATCCATTCATGCATTGGTTGATGGACATCATCGGCCCTATGCACGCCTCAAAAAAGAAGAAGTTAGTCCTCGTCTTAACCAATTACTTCTCTAAATGGATAGAGGCCGAATCATACGCCAGCATCAAGGACGCTCAGGTCAAGAATTTTGTGAGTTTCTGTGCCTCTATACACATGGGCTGGATGCTCTCTTCTAGGGCCCAATCAAATGTCTCGTAGTTGTTACTTGTATAACAAAAGAAACAAAACAAGAAGAGTATACACCACACACTTCATTGATCTAACTAGTACTTATACTGAAACAGTCACCTCAACGTCAAATCTTTTACAAACAGACCACAAAGAACATATCGGTGTCTTACCAAACGAGATCACAGTGAGCACTGAGCAGAGAACAAAAGAAAAAGAAAAAAATTACAGTTGGTTCTCTGTATTTACATCACTCATGACAAAGAAACCGATAGTTTTGCCTTTAGGAAAGTTATATCCATGTATTGGTACTCCAATGATACTGAGAAAACCATGAATCAAGTGAAGGGATAAAAGTTTGACAAGAGCAAAGTGCCAAGAAGGATATAGGCTGCACAATATGAACATATCAAGTATCCCCATTTACTATGTTTTGGAGATCCAATCAAAGACGATGCAAACCAGTAAAGTGGAGGGCTTGCTGACAAGAACCTTGTTGCAACCTGTAATTACCACAACACAAACGTGAGGACAGTCTCACTAAAACCTTAATCTCATCTAAAATTATGTATATTATATTCTGTTTATGCCATTGAGGATTGTAACCTGGACATGCATGATGAAGAACGCCATGGTTGCCATAAAACTCAAGTGTACGATAAATGGGAAAACATCAGCTGAAAGGTATCCTGATTTTTCTGGAGAGTTGGATTCCGCAGCCACTTTGGTCACAGTCACATCCTTCTTACTGCTAGGTTTCCGCTGCCTAATGTCACGGTTTCCTATTCAGGAAAACAGAGAGAATAAATCAACGTTTAATTTTGGAACTATTATATAACAACGAAGAAAATGATACCTTCATTTGTTGAAGTTTTAACACTTGGTTCAACTGCATCCTTCAGAGAATAAAGTCTGGCAGCAGATCTCTTTTCTTTCTCGGTGACTTGAAACCCCAGCGATATGAAGAGCTCAGGCCGAGACTTCATGTAACTTATAATCGAACACACAACTAAAGAGAGAATTGGGGATGCGAGCAGAAAATTTGGGAGCTGCTTAAACTGAAAGTATTTAAGGAAACCTACTCCCCTGTCAGAAACAAGAATCTCAAAATCAAATATAAGAAAGAAAATTTACGAGAACAAGAAAAGGTTTGTGTTCAAAGTACTTACCAATAATGACTTTGAATGAAATTATACAGCAACGGTATCCTTCCTTTGCACCAAGGCCTCATTTCATCAAGCGTATGTCCATGGCAAATGTTATAGTATCCGTATGCTTGAAATGCGACAAAAGGAAGACACATGCATATGCATCTAAGAAATCCAGCAATCAAAACCTGCATAGCCAACAGGGTAGCGAGAAGAATCAGTAGGCTACTATACCTTTAAAGAGTTGACAGCAAGTTAAAGAGACAGGCTTTAATCATTCATTACTTGATTAACCAAGCCGATGTGATTTGAGACATACTAAATCAAGAAACTGTTCCAGTGCAACCATGAACTAAAGAGCATACCAGCAGAATAGTTAAGTAGGAATTCATCAAATAGATATAAAGAACAAAGTAACTAAAAATTGTCCGAGTTCTCCTTTTCTATCTTCTAGAAGGATCTTAATTGTAGGAAATAGAATGATTCAGATTAAGCATACTACCAAAAAAATCCGGAGTTTGAATTGCAGCAATAGTTCTGAAATTTGAATGAAATATGTATAACTTACATAAGCACGCCTTTTCTGATATAAAGCTTCATATGCTCGATGCATTGTCTGGAAACAGATATAACCAGCATTAAGAATTCCATTGGACCTTGCACAACCAGAGAGAGCAAACCAAAGAACGCCTACATTGCTGCTACCAGATAACAAGTGATACACTCCTCCAATAGAGAAAAGAGCATACAAACTTTCTGAATATCTGGAAGTCACAAAGAAACAGTTTGTTCTTCAGTTAGTTACCATTTTGATAACATTGAACAACATATTTACTTTCAGGAGATCATTGGCTTAAACACATTACATTGTCGAATAAAATATGGACGCCGGGTTGAAACAGAAGATAATCGAAGCTCTGAATGATGCTTCAGTATCCTTCAAGACAATAACTGAAACACTGTTAGCAACGACTGGTGTAAGACACGGTGAATAGCAAACACCATTAGCTTGTAGAGCTCAAAAGACTCTTGACTTGACTTATTTCTAGACACAATAATCGATTTTGGATGAATGTCAAAGAAGTACCTAAATAGATAGATAGCAGCAAATATGAACGCCAAGTTGCTAACAGTGGAACCAGACAACACCATCACAGCTCAAAGACCTATCAATGGAACCAAAGGCGCAAAAACTGAATCCAAAAAGAATCAGTTACTAACGAAATGATACAACCAAAGTAGGGAATCAAATGGGTAGATATCTAAATTACAAAACCTGTGCGAGAGAGAAGCGAGATGAAGAAAGGAAGCAGAGGCAAGAAGGGGTAAGTCTGCTCATACTCGTAGCCACACTCGGTGATTCGGAGAAACAGAGAAGAATCCTCTTTTTGATACAAGCAAGGAGGATTCAGTGCAGCGGATGTATCGTACGGTTGGAGTAAGCTCCGCCACAAAATGGTTAAGAAGAGAACGAGAAGTCGCGAGAAGATAGCGTATTTGATCAAAATGATTTCTTTCCTTGATTTCGAGTTTGATTCCAAAGCTTTCGCCATTGATCACGAGCTCGTATTCGAGTATAAAAAGGCAACAGATGGTTCTCGATTGCGAGATTCCGGTGACGATTTGTGATTTTCGATCTTCTCGTAGGAGAAGAATGTGTTACTCTCTCAACGAGAAAGAGAGTTTCAATTTAATTAATGAACCGGCCGGTTCAATCAGAAGGGAAAGTCACTGGCTTTAGCCAATTGTTCCGGTTTGATTCGGGTCATTAAAGACGCTTTGATCGGTTCAATCCAGATTTAAAAACGCTAAGGTAAATGTAGCGTTTGTGAAGCTAACTAAACGGGACACGTCATCAAGACATGTCAACAAAACGCGTCATAAGCCCAATCACGTGAGGGCTGGTAATCGCAAAACGTAGATCGTCATAAATTAAATTTCGAACAGACAAAAAAAAGAAAAGAAATCAATAAATAATAATTTAGCCCCTTTGTTTGATAAACCCTTTAATTTAAAAAAAAAAAAAATTACTTTTCTTTCCTTCGATCATCGTCTTCCTCTGGTTCTCAGATCTTTGAATCGAGAAGAAGCAATTTTAAAGCTCGTTTCAGGTTTGTCTAAATCCATGCTCAATTCTAATTTTACGTTTTACATCTGTATACAATGGAGAATTTTCTTCAATTTTGTATGAGATTTGCTTCCTTTTGGGATCGGAACTTTGAGAACGTTCTGAAGATATTACCTTACTGTGTAGCTCTTGGATCGATTTTCCGTTTGATCTATTGTTATGAATCGTTTTGAGAACGTTCATAAATCGTTTTCTGAGCAGTTAGGTGAGAGTTTTGTTACCGAATTTCATGTTCTTCGATTTTGAATCTCGATGATTGTATGATGTGATTAGTATACTCGCTTAGATTTTGAGATCTGTGTATTGTTTGTGGCTAATTTTGGTTTCACTAGTCGTCGTGTTGTCATCAGTGGTATGAATTTATTTGCGGTTTTAGGTTTGTTTGATTACGTAATCTGACTGTTTACTTGAAGATTTATCGATATAGTCGTGTTCGTGTTTCGTTGATTAAGAATAAGATAAGTTTTATGCTCTTATTTTATTATGGCCTGATTGATTGTGACGATCTACAGTGTCTTATGAATCATTATGTTGCATGTGAATCTTGGTTCAATTGAGATTGTTTCCTTTTTTGAGAGTACTTGTCTGATTGAACAAAACTTTCCATTTATGTTGAAATGGTTTAAGGTTTATAGAAACGGATGTTTCTAGGGTTTTGCTGTAATCTGGGTATTTGCTTTCTGATATTTGCAAGAAAATGTTGATTTCAAGGTTTTATCACTTTCTCTAACAGCAAAAGAAGTCTTAGTCATTTGCAAAGTTAAGAGAGTTTTTACTTTATTTATTTCTTCCACGCTATTGCTTCGTGGCTGATTGAGATATACCAAGTAAACTACTAATTTGTAGTTTGTACATTATGTTGCGTGTAACATTGTCCTTCGTTATCTGTTTGAGGAGGAGGGCCGAGTTAGCCTATTTTTAGTCACTTTACATTTTTTCTTTTATGTTGCATCATTCAATATGGACTGTGATATAAATATATGTATACATACTGGTTGACTTTTATGGGTATGGTTCTCTGCTTTTTTAAGGTAATAGACACATGAAATAGCTTTTACAAAAACCTAGTTACCAAAAGATTAGGTGTGATACATTACAAAAGAATCTTCTCATAGATGTGTATGGCTATTAGAGTCTTTTGGTAACTAGGTTTTATATAATAAGGTAATATTAGAAACTAACTATGAAATGGAAAAGAATTGAGAGAATGACCTTGTGTCAGAAAAGTTAGGTAAATAACCTTTTCTGAAAAAGAGAAAATACAAAAATATCCTTGTGTTTACTTATTTTTACAATAATGCCATTGGCTTTAGTTATAAAGTTTATATGTATTTGTCTAAAATAGCATGATATATTTACAAAAATCATGCAATTCTTTAAAATACATACAGAATATATATACACGATATATATGTTTCTCTGAAATAATGTGTTTCTCAGAAATAGCACGAAATATTTATAAAAAGCATGCAATTCTCTTATAGATCGCGAAGTTTAAAAAAACATATAGAATTGTTACAATATTACATGGGTTTTTATTGGATAACATGACAAATATTTATTTATTTCATGAGTTTTTGTTGGATAGCATGACAAATATTAATATATCAGTGTTAATAACATGTTTTGTTCTTAAAATACATGCATTTTAAAATCAGACATTTGTTTTAAAATCAAATCTAATCTCTTATATCACAACGGCATTGACAGAAAATTCAGGTAAAAAGAGAAAATAAAGAATGAGAGATAGAGAGATTTCTATGGAAAAAGAAAGAGAGAACATGTAGGTGAACAAAATAAAGAGATATGATGATATATTTTATGAGAGGTGGTGAAGATTATTTTAGGAGAGGGAGAGAGAAATAGAAAAAGAAAATGACATGGTGAATTTGAAGAAGATGAATTGTGTTAAAGATGAAGAGAGAAAGAGAATTTCATGGCTAAAGTCTCGTAAAGAAGATGAAAAAGAAACAAAAGAAGGAAGAAGAAAGAGAAAGGCTAAAATAGACTAAATATTGCCAAAATTTCTGTAGCCGACAAGTACTATTTGGTCCAAGGTTATTTTGTGTATTCTTTTCAAGTCAAAGGTTATTTCTTACATATCAAATGCAGAATCCATATGTGTTACTAACTTTGACAACTTTATCGTAATATTTCATTATAGATTCGAACACGAAGCTATAGTGACCCCAAAACAATATTGGTATATTAGAGTCTTATAGATGTTCACAGATAAACAGATCACAAGTCATATCACCAACTACTGAAAAAAGAGTATGCTTGCATATGGACTAATTGTGATCACTTTACATTTTTCTTTTATGTTGCTAGAATCTTTTTTGAACCACATAAAAGACACCTAATCTTTAGTTTCTAAATGGTTTTGATGTTTTGAGTTTTTTTCTTGTTCCACAAAGATTGATGTTCTACATCAACATCATTAATTTTTTTATTGTTGACCAATAAAAAGAGAAGAGGGATATAGTTAATATTATTAAACTAACAAAACAATAATATTAAAATGTAAAAGACAAATTTTCTTAATTTGTGTAAAAATCTCATAACATCAAATTTGATGGAATAGAGGGAGTATAAGATTTTCAAATTTTTTTTAATATTATTTTATCTATTTATATCAGTTTTTACACTTATCAATTCGATATCAAAATAATTTATTATTTAATAAATATTAATTTATAATAATTTTATTGTATTGTATATACTTTTGTTTTTATATGAAAAAGTGATAAATATCTAATTTTTAAAGAAAACATTGTCAACATATGGCACATATATCTGTTTATGTAATAATTTGTTTTAGTAGTTTTTGGAACGACTTTGTAATCTCGTTTTGATATTAATGAATTTCTTTTATTATGTGTTAAGATAGGTAAGGTACGATGAATAAAATAACAGTAATGATGGTACTGAAAAACTAAAAAATGTTATAACCATATTATAAGAGCATAAAAAAATAAAAATAAAAATAATAAAAGTTGTTTATCCAATTATTCAAAAATCCTAATGAGTCAAAAACTTATTTGACTAAAAGTGTCTATTATTAATTTTTATTGTTATAAGTTACCTCTTTTACCCTCTTTTTTGTCAAAAACCCATAAATATCCCTAACAACCTTCAATTCTTTTTTGTCTCTTTCTTTCTTCTTCCCTGCGCCAGAGTCCGAATCCGATCTACCACCACTACTCCTTCCGCGGGTCATTAACTGCCGCCGATTTCAAACTATCCGATCATTTTCGGCGATATCCAATCGCAGACTGATGTTGTTAGTAAGTTTCTTTTGTTTACTTCCGCCGATAAATTTCATATTTACGAGAGCAATCTAGAGAATTTTCTAGGTCGCTCGACTTCTAGGTATTCTTAAATCGATACGATAGAGATAAGTTCGATAGTTCTTCTTCTTTGTAGATAAATTGAATCTGTGCAGGCGCTTCGATTTTATCTGGCTTTTGCTTCAAGAAACTTGCAATTTGTTTGATCGTAGGTGAATCTGGGCTTTTGATCAGCGATTATCTTTGTCACTCTTCAGAAATGGCTGTGTAAGTGCTTCTCTCGCCCTATTTTCTCGGGATATTATAAGAAATCTCTCATCTCCAGTTTATCTGATGAATCTGTGAAATGGCTTATAAGAGACAGTAAAAGGTATCAATATTATTGAATTCTGTGTGTTTAAAACTCTTTGATGTAGTGTTGCTTCCGCTCCTGGGAAGGTTTTGATGACTGGAGGCTACCTTGTACTCGAGAAGTCAAATGCAGGGCTTGTGTTGAGTACAAATGCACGGTTTTACGCGATTGTGAAGCCGATCAATGAAGAAGTCAAGCCTGAAAGTTGGGCATGGGTTTGTTGTATCTTCTTCTTCTCATTTATTTGTTTTTGGGAAGTAATATTGTTGCAACATTGAGGGGTTATTCTGTTGTTTGAGACAATTGTTCGTTTGTTTGTTTGCTTATTTTGCCAGAAATGGACAGATGTCAAATTAACATCCCCACAGCTCTCGAGAGAAAGCATGTATAAGCTGTCACTGAATCATTTGACTCTTCAGTCTGTGTCTACAAGGCAAGATCCGAGAGACTTTTTCAGATGCGCTGCATTTTTTTTTTTATCTCGATAATATAAGTCTTTGTTTTTTTTTCTTATAAAATAATCAGTGATTCAAGAAACCCCTTTGTAGAGCATGCGATACAGTATGCTATAGCTGCTGCTCATTTGGCAACCGAGAAGGACAAAGAAGCATTGCACAAACTCTTATTGCAAGGCAATCTTCAAGTCCCTGCTTTTTTAAAAAATCATTTTTGTTCATGAAGAAGAGATTGTATGAGGAACCAGTTCTTTATATGTGTGTTTGCAGGTCTTGATATAACAATATTAGGCTCCAATGACTTTTACTCATATCGGAACCAGGTTTTCTATCTTTTTCTTTGCTGAAACTGTCTAAAGTACACTTGGGTTTGTTGATATTTCCTTTGATTATTCAAATCCTCTTGAGATGCTTGTACAAAATGTTGATATTCTTGTTTATTCTGATAGATAGAATTGGCTGGGCTTCCACTGACACCAGAATCGCTGGGTACCCTTGCACCGTTTGCATCAATAACATTCAATGCTACGGAGTCAAATGGTGTTAATTCCAAGCCTGAAGTAGCAAAAACTGGCTTAGGTTCTTCTGCAGCAATGACAACAGCTGTGGTTGCAGCTATGTTACATTATCTTGGAGTGGTTGACCTATCTAATCCATGTAAAGAAGGAAAGTTTGGCTGTTCTGATCTAGATGTTATCCATATGATAGCACAGACGTCTCATTGTCTTGCACAAGGGAAGGTCGGAAGTGGGTTCGATGTCAGCTGTGCTGTCTATGGGAGTCAGCGTTATGTTCGCTTCTCTCCAGAAGTCTTGTCATTTGCTCAGGTTCATAACGAGAAGTTTGTTGTATATATATTCTCCACTAAGGATGGGAATTTACTGACTCCCAAGTTTTGTAGGTTGCAGTAACGGGTCTGCCATTAAATGAAGTTATTGGTACAATTTTGAAGGGAAAATGGGACAATGAGAGAACTGAGTTCTCTTTACCACCACTGATGAATCTTGTAAGCAAACAATCAGACCAAAATTCTTACTTGGGAAAACCTGTTGTGAACTTCACCAACTTCTTTGACCTCTATGAAATCTTGTGTACTAACAAGATGTTGTCTTATTTAGTTCCTTGGAGAACCTGGAAGTGGTGGATCCTCCACACCATCCATGGTAGGTGCTGTAAAGAAGTGGCAAATGTCTGATCCAGAGAAGGCACGAGAAAATTGGCAGAAGTTGTCAGATGCAAATTTAGAACTGGAAACTAAGCTAAACGTTCTAAGCAAATTAGCTAAAGACCACTGGGATGTTTATCTAGGAGTCATTAAGTCTTGTAGTGTGCTTACTTCTGAAAAGGTATGTTTCCTTTCTCTGAGTATTGATTTCGTAAGATATTTTACATGAAGGGGCAGTTTGGTTCATTTTGACTCTTGTATCTCATGTTTAGTGGGTGTTACATGCTACTGAACCAATCAACGAAGCCATCATTAAAGAACTCTTAGAGGCAAGAGAAGCTATGTTGAGGATCAAAATTCTTATGCGTCAGATGGGTGAGGCTGCTAGCGTTCCGGTAAGTGATTTTTATTCTGTTTTGATGCTTGCTTCAGATCTCAACTGACCATTTGTGCATGATTACTTAGTGATGTTGCATAATAATACTCGTCTGGCTGTAGAATCTTAGCAGCATACATGATATAAGGGTTCCACAAATCCCGCATTTAGAACAAATTGACTTGCTATATCATTGACCTTGAGGGACCATGGATTTGCAGATAGAGCCTGAATCTCAAACTCAACTTTTGGATTCTACAATGAATGCTGAAGGAGTTCTACTTGCTGGTGTTCCTGGAGCTGGTGGATTTGATGCCATATTTGCAATCACTTTAGGGGATTCCGGCAGCAAACTGACTCAGGCGTGGAGTTCACACAATGTTTTGGCCTTGTTGGTTAGAGAAAATCCACACGGTGTTTGCCTAGAAAGTGGTGATCCACGCACCACATGTATTACTTCAGGCGTTTCATCAATTCATCTTGAGTAAACAACACTGTTTGGCAGTGTCCACTTATTAGGTGCATCACCAAGTTCGGTTGAGTATACTGTTTTGCATATAGACTTGGGTGCTAAATTTCTTGGTGTAAGCATTTTGTCACCCATTGTAAGGTCTTTAACTCTTGAAAAACTTAACACTACATGAATGTTAGATACACCCAGCCAATTCTATCTATCAGAATAAACAAGAATATCAACATTTTGAGTGGATAAACAAGAACTAAATATATTTTGATATTAAAACCGTGATGTAGGCAGTATAAATGGATCTAAAGTTGTAACTTATCTACATAGTCCGTATGATAAATTATCAACGATGATGTACACCTTTGAACATTTAGCATATAAGACAATAAAGTCATAGCCATCAAGTATAAACTTGAGTTACAACGAAACATAGAAATCCTGGTTTATTATGGTTGTGATATAATATATTTGAACCTAAGCTTTGTATTATACACTCACGATTTTATAGATCAAAGTGTATAACCTCATTGCGGATTGTTTAATGATATCACACCTAATATGACTTGATAGAGAGTCGTGCAAATTAACCTACTATAGCTCATAACATATAGGTGTCAAATTTCATGTAGAATAACCCCAAGATATCAACATGATTAAGTATACGATATCAATAAGTATGAACATACATATATCATGTCATATACATTTGGACTTGATAGTCCATACAACTATAATATACGATAATATGTTTCCTTAATTCTAGAGAAGTTATAATTTATATATTGTGTATATCAATAAATTATAACCGTAAACATCGATTATATGACATGAAAGCCAATAAGGTTAATAAGTATAACTAATGTATAGTCCAAAACAATGGTATACATTGTGACATATTTATATATAACACTTATAACCCATATAGTTTATATACATACATTCGCCAAGATGCTATTTATCTCATCACATATGCCTTTAGGGAGTTTGAAGCAGTTCATTGTATAGACCGGTAGTGCCATAGCCACCGTTTGTAATAATTTTAGTCACATATGTAGACAAACTATATATCTTCCATAACACCATATTATTTAGATTAATAATATGTATAGCCAAAGTCCTATAGTATACATGATATATAACGTGCACCAAACATTGTATCTACATGACATCAAGTCATATTCGGGATACTTTGATGAGCCATATAAGGTTAAGACAATTGTGTATACATTAGTTATGCACAATGTAAATTCATAAACATGTTAACGACATTATGTATGTTATCTAGAAGTTTAATACATAAGATATGGTTTATTGCAGATTGGGTATCAAAACTTTGATTATTTACAACGTTGGCAAAAATACACAAGATAAATATACATTAACCAGCTATTGGATAATGGTATAAACATCGTGTATACAATAAACTTAATTGTACAGATGTGGAAACATATTAGATATGTTTGTATATAATATTAACATATTAGACATGTTTGTATATAATTGCACCATTCCATATGTATACAACTTATGTTTGATTCAAGTTTAGACATTAACCTTGTAAAAGTATGTAATGTATAGATACACGAACATGAACAAGTCCACAAATATATTAGTCTTATAACAATTATTTTATATAAACTTACTACGGCTATATATATGACATGATATATGTATGTTCATACCTATTGCCAAAACCTAATTGATATCAATGTATGATTATAATATACAAATATATTATACAATAAATATACAATATGGTATGGCACCATTATACACAATAGACAATTGTGTATACATTAGTTATGCACGATTGGACTTGTAACATTATAAAGATTGAGTATGAGTTTATACGATAAACATAAGTATAACATATGGAACTACTTTTATACAAACTAATACACTGAGTGTAAGCTAACCTATATCTAATTATTACATATATGGCGTAATCAATATCTTATACCAAGGATCAGAATATGACTCAAACAGTATATGTTAACGCTACATATAGAGAAGTAAGTGTTAACGATATATTAAATGGATCTTAAATGGATATAACAATAGACTTAAGTTCTTATACTCAATCATACACATTATAAATATGTGGTGGAAGGTGTTAAGGCGAGTCCTAATAACAAGAATTAGTATAATACAAGTATATACTTAAACACTATATGATCCATAAAATCATATTAACCAAGGCTAAACCTTATATCAATATATGACAATTAGATAAACCTTAATCAATGTTTAAGGTTCATAAATGTTTTATGACTTATAAATATCAACCCAAATCATAAATAAAATAGTCTTGTTGATTTATATGTATCTACAATGCCCATTATATCTGATAATTTCACATTACCATAGCTTATACACACCAACTATATATTTAAAAGGATTAGGGATTAACCCCCTCTATCTTATCTATTAGATTATGTATACATTATATGTTTGGTATAATGTATATATGGAATAAGTGATAGGTGTATAAGCGTAACCTTATTGTATAACATGAATGTGTAAGGTTATTGAGTAGAGAAAATACAAACTTAAATTTAAACTTCTATATATAACCCATGAACATGTATATCTTAATATATATTAAGAACTTATATCTTAAACCTTGATCATTAATATATCCATGTAATGGGTACACCATGATATCTGGATATATTATATCAATCCATGTAATATCGTGTGTATACACATTATTGACAAAAGCTGTATCAAATAAAAGTCAATATCTTATGTACTCATAACCGCCATATGTAATAATCACGGTTATTTTATGTGTATTTACATTATGTAAAGACATATTTGATCCTCAAACATGATACAACTTCGTATTTGTATGACCTTATATACAGTAAACCAATTTATATATAAGGATACATATAAAATTTGTTATGTATATACATTCAAACATACATTATTCTAACATGTTATGTATATACAGTTTAACATGTAACCCATAATAATAAAGTATAGTGTATTATGGCTATATTATGTCAAAGTTTAAATCTTGATATAATACTTCGTATAATAATACATGTAATCCAACCTTAAAGTATGGAATTAAGCTATGATCACAACTATGAGAGTAACCAATCCAAGCATACTCTTTTCAAACCTTCATTGTCATTTTCTCAGGAATATATCATTAATCCCATAAATGGACAAAATTAGACTAGTTGTATCCTTGTGTGTTTATTATGACATTATAACGAGGCTATATGATTGAGTATAGTCCGACTCAACCCCAAATACATTATACATTATGCTATATAACTATCAACCAGTTTAAATATGAGGTTTGGCCATGAAAGCTGTTTTCATGGTGTACCCAAATCATATATACAAACTGGTTGGTTGGTTAGGCCTAATGTATAATGTTACTACCATAGAGTGTGTATGGTAAAAGCTTTGTGCCAACTTCGTATTTGATTTACCTCCTTATACAAGATATAACATGTTTTATGAAGTATCTTATAACAAGCATTAACATAAAGTCTAAACCATAATAGAATATGATCATACTTGCAAACAACTTAAAGTATGAATTTACCTAGTCATAGTGATTATATGCACTTTATACAATCATATTTGAACACATGTGTTTCCTTTAAGTTCTTATACCTAGGTTTTCTATCATCTTGGATAACCAAATTCGTTATCGCCTTTTATAAGATATTCATGGTATTACAGAATTTTGTGTCTTATGTCTATAATGTGTAGAATACACAAAGTCATGTTATGATTGTACCAAAGACTATATGTTTGACTATAGTCTTTACAGAATTATACTGATATAATGATTAATCAAACCTAAGTGATATTACAAAATTTTTGTGTCTTATGTCTATAATGTGTAGAATACACAAAGTCATGTTATGGTTGTACCAAAGACTATATATTTGACTATAGTCTATATAGAATTATACTGATATAATGATTAATCAAACCTAAGTGATATTAAGTTGGGCATACATATCTACTATGATCCACATATGTAACCAGCTATCTTGACATAAACCAACTAATGTATACATCATTAAAATTCCGTAAGTTCTTATATTTGATCAACGTGAATATATCTTAGTTGAATTCCAATAACATATGACATCAAGGTTAGGATACAAGATATAAGACTAACATAACATTTGTTGTCTTACACGAAGTAGTGCAATTTATTAACCGCAGACCTTTGCACTTCTCTCCACATAGATAGTGAAGATCCGTTTCAGTCACCGGAACATATCCAACTCTTTTCAAACACTTTCTAAGCTCATCAAGCTTTCTATAAATTTGTATATATGACAAATATTAATCATAGTCTAAATATGTTTTATATTATAAAACCACTAGATTATGTTCATTAGTAGATTTGAGAAGGAAACACTACTCATGGGTTATAACAATATTTAGCTGGTGTGAACATATTGCCATACCCATAGTTGATGTGGTTCATTATGTCTATAATGGTGCACCAAACATTGTTATACTGTTTGGACTTAACCAACCAACCACTACACCATAGATAATGAATATGACCTGTTACACCATCATACTTGGTCATAGATAAGTTCAAAATATACAAAGACTTTAGCTACACCAAAATTTGGTCATATAAGTATGTATAATATTCCCAAAAATATATTGACGGAGGTTGTTTGGTATAATATTATAACATATTCATTATATTTTAATATTATATCAGCTTATATACCAATGGTTAGGATGATCTTGATTATATGTATTGTGTTTCCAAAGTGACATCATAGCTACACCATGTCGAATATTATTGATACTTAAATTACTTTAATCAACACCATACATAATCTTTGGAATCATATTAAGGATGTTACTTGTTTTATGGTTTATCACGGAACATAATTTAGTTTATTCATAGTACATCTTTGAGTTGGAATATTTATTTTTGCAATATAAAAGAATACTGAAATATTTATTAAACTTATATGTTATATATTCATGAGTACAATATAAGTCTTTTTATCTTATGTTCTTATATTCTTAAGACAAGAAGATATAATAACCATCAGACGTTAAGCTAAATGACATCAATTGAGATGATTAGTCCATAATGTCATACAATGAATTGTATCCTTGTTAAATCATACACATTGCGGTCATATAGACGCTAAAATAGTCTGGTCCTAATCAAGTCGGTTTTAAGATCCGGTTTGAAACCACTACCATTATATAACCAACGATGATTCTGGTCAACGATAATCACCGTTAAGTAATAAGGATGATTCTGTCCAACGATGACAAAAAGATTTTATATTGCCTGAAAGATGAGGTTTTATGACTTGAAGATCCTCCTCATGCTTCAACATGATGACTTTTATCTATCAAACCAAAGTCAAAGTGTAGTCAAAGTCTGTATGAGTCTTTTTTTTTGTGAAGTCTTTGTCAAATGAAATCATAGATGTACTTATCATAAGGTTATATTGTGTCTATACAATGGTAGCTAGAATATGTGGTTACGATATAATCTGAAGTAATATGACATCAATGACTATATTGATATAAAATTGATGTGTACAGCCATGTTATGTTCAAACTAGTTCTATAAGTTGATATAACTATAATAGTTAAAATATCATTTTGATATTAAGAACTGGTGTTATCTAGAAGTCATTGCACTTTAAATCATAATACACAATATTTGACTTATATATAAACTTACTATAGGCTTATATGAACTGATAAACTTCTTAGTTATAAATTTGTAAGTATATAATATATCAATTGACTTCATATGATAAAATATGCTTGCAAATATTAATAGTATATATTAAAAATTGTGATTGGTATATTGGTATACACAATATACCATGTTTATGTCTAGATTTATGACCTTTGTATAATAAGTTATATATAGTTATATGTTATAAAGTCATTGTATAACTATATATAACTTATTCAAATCCATGTATATAATATAACTTATACATGTATTTGCAATTATATACAAACATGTGACTTATAACCTTCTCTATTTATATATTGGCTACACCTACATAGGATAAGTCATACAAAGTTTATACTCATGCGGGGTTATAGTTGTATACTTATAACCTGATCCTAGACTTATGGATCAGCCAAAATAAGTATAACTTACTAATTCAAGAAGAAGGTTGATGTCATGTATAAGTACAGTTCAAACATTGTTATGTGTACAAACATATACATCGACTATTTTGCTTAAATATATTAATATTTTGTTTAATAATCATTGTCATTTTTAATTACTGAATATTAAAAATAATCAAGTCGTTGACTGTACCCATGATAAAATATTTAAGAACTTGTTATAAGTCATTATACTTGGTAAGACTATATATTTTTAGATCTTCTAACTTAAGTCATATTCCTTTAAGTTAAACTACATAATGTTATACAGTTGAATGATTCGTAGTCCCCCCCAAAGCTAGTAGATCAATTATTTAGGATCATAATTATATACAAATATCTGTGATCCGCGGATTATAATATCCGTGATCACGGATTATAATATACTTAATTATATCCGGGGTGTTACAAAGATTTATGGTTATACATAATTTCACCGGTGCTCGGAGCACTATCAGGTGCATGGACCTATAATTTGTTACGATCCATTATTATGAGGTTTTGGAGTCGAATATGACTTGATGTCATGTGTATGATCTAAAACCGAGAAGTTGAGATTATTTATTTGGATTAATGGCCAAAAAAAATGAGTATATATTTGTGACTCATCTTCTTGCTTCTCTCGTTAGGTGTGAAGTTGTATAGATAAGTTCATGTGTATCGACTATTTTGAATATAATGAGAAGATCTACTCGATTAGTGAACTACAAACACTATATAATGTTTCTAAGCCAGAATGTCATGACCTTCGCGTGGTCAATGGATGATATGAAGGGTATCGCACCGATATTACCTACTATGAACTTAACGTTGATTCCACATTCAAACCGATCAAATAAACTTGGTCCAGAACGCGCAAACGTCGTCCAGATGGTGCGAGAATACCAGCGAGAATATCAATACCACTCTGAGATGTAGCAAACTGCTCTTGAGGAAAACCTGGTGAGTTCGATGGAGGTTGCACATTCTGAAAAGCAGGATCAGGATTGGCAACGGCGGAAAATGAGTCCCCAAAGTCAAAGTTATGAGCAGTATCAGGATGTGAGACCTCTGAAGTGAAGGATGGAGGTGGTGGCTGGAAAGAAGCTCCAAAATTCTACTGTGGGGTTGAGTCGGTGTCAGTAGAAGTGAAGGACTTGAAAGGAGAGTCACCAAATGGGTCATCAAATGCCTGCATAATCGAAACAACAGTCATCAATAATAATAGGAAACCATTATAATCTTCAGAGTCCAAGCTTAGTGTATATACCCGAGTTGTGTCGCAGTCTATTTTGCATTGTTACACAAGAAACTTTTTTAAAATCATACTATTCTTAAGCTGAAATGT
Source organism: Arabidopsis thaliana x Arabidopsis arenosa (assembly GCA_019202795.1). NCBI lineage: Eukaryota > Viridiplantae > Streptophyta > Magnoliopsida > Brassicales > Brassicaceae > Arabidopsis > Arabidopsis thaliana x Arabidopsis arenosa. The sequence continues at coordinate 11,750,575 of CM032917.1, forward strand.
TATATGTTCAATTTTTTTTTTAATATTGTAATATTTTCTTTATAATCCTGACTTGATTACTTGATTACAAGCCAAATACATCTCATGTGCCTTCACTCTAAGCAAGAAATATAGATATGTTTATTCGTATAAAAGTTCATAGTTCATGACTGTTGTTCGTTGTTGACTCAAGTCATATTAAAATCATGACAGGCGGATATATTCACTACTTAGTAAGTATATATGAAGCTTATTTGACTATAGCATATATACTATTAATAAACACATAATAATTGTATGTGTAATATAAAATACATAACGACTGAATGTTGTTAGATGTATAATATGTTCTAATTTATATGTGTAATATACATAGAGTGGCTATGACTTGATGTACATTATGGACTATGTAGAAGATTATGTATACATATAACCCATAGTTCATATTGTATATTCACTAATGTATACACAATATGAATATCCACTAATGTATACACAGTATGAATATCCTTAGGTGTAACAAGATATACTTATATCAAATCATATATATTAGGTTTATAAACATGTTGACTATAACATATGTATATGTATGACCTTATATTGTATTATAATCAATAATTATATGATCATATTTGCAAACAGCTTATGTTAATACCAACATCTAATATTTCTATAATATATAGAAGATCAATGTTGAGTATCAAAGTTCATAATGAACATGTATAAACTACACCTATATACATTAAGCCTATATATAGGTTATAAGTCACGATAAGCTTATATGTTTACAAGGTAAATTGTATAAGGGGGTTCAGTACCTTATACACATATCAATATTTCATGAATGTATACACAAAGACCTGATACACATGGAATATTATGGTTGATGTCATAACTTATCACATCAAGTCAGGTGATAAGTTAAAATGTTTGGTGTTTTGTGCCAACTTTGTATTTGGCATCAATAACATATTATTTTAAGCCCAAAATACGCTAGAAGAAGGTTGATTAGTGTCTTTGAGTCGAATATGACTTGATGTCATGTCATGTCATGTGAATGGATCATGAGCCAACATTCATGTTTTACGACTTGATTATACATAAGTTCATAATAAAGTTGGACTTTGGTCACACCTATAAGTATAATTGTCTATGACTTCATGTAGACATATGTTATCATTTACATAACAACCGCTTAACAGATCTATGTATAACCATAACCTCATATGATCCGATATTTAGCTGGTGTATGAACTATCAAGATATAACATGTTTTGATTAAATAATCATGTTTGATGTTTAAATATGTATATCAAGATAATATTATAAATAAGGTTAACATAAGGCATGTAATCATGTGTATCATACACATGACATCAAGTCATATATCATGTTTGTGTAATAGAAGTTAATATCTTTACAAACATTACTTGAAGATTTAACCATAATGACTTTGGGTTATACACAATGTATGATATATACTTAGTACAAATATATGTATGAATGGGTTATAGATATATGTACAAATATAATTCATTATATCTAAACTTCTATATTTTTTTGATTCTTAAGTTATCTTTATAATGTATATATTAAGTCCATAACACATATCTTAATAACCAGATGATCTTGGTGATCAAGATATGTATAGATACAATTGTGAAGCCAATTATGTTCAAAGATCTAATTACACAACAACCTACATATAAGTAGCTCAAATTAACACATAATGAATATGTTATAATATTAAGGATATTTATATGAACAAATTCATATAATTAGCTATGAGATCCGGTTGATACAATTAGGTGTACATATTGTTCTTAAACAAATAATTTATGTTTGTAGATATGTGTTGGAAGGTGTTAAGGCCAGTCCTAATAACAAGAATTAGTATAATACAAGTATATACTTAAACACTATATGATCTATAAAATCATATTCACCAAGGCTAAACCTTATATCAATATATGACAATTAGATAAACCTTAATCAATGTTTAAGGTTCATAAATGTTTTATGACTTATAAATATCAACCCAAATCATAAATAAAATAGCCTTGTTTATCTATATGTATCTACAATGCCCATTATAACAGATAATTTCACATGACCATAGCTTATACACACCAGCTATATATTTAAAAGGATTAGGGATTAACCCCCTCTATCTTATCTATTAGATTATGTATACATTATATGTTTGGTATAATGTATACATGGAATAAGTGATAGGTGTATAAGCGTAACCTTATTGTATAACATGAATGTGTAAGGTTATTGAGTAGAGAAAATACAGCTTTAAATTTAAACTTCCATATATAACCCATGAACATGTATATCTTAATATATATTAAGAACTTATATCTTAAACCTTGATCATTAATATATCCATGTAATGGGTAGACCATGATATCTGAATATACATGACTTTATATTAACCATGTTTGTGTTATACAAAGTTAACAATGACTTTGGGTCATACAAAAATATAACTTCCACGCACTACACGATGAGATCATTAAAATCATAGTCACAGTTTAGTATATGTATTTATGTTACAGAAGTATTTGTTTGTGTTTTATCATATAAGCTAATACACTGTTTAGTAACTTATATCAACATGATGTATATATGATCGTACACCATTATAGACATAATGATCTAATTTTCTTAGAAGATATTTATTTCTTCTAGCTTCTCAAAGATTTATAATTATATATATACTAATCTATTGTGTCTCAAAGCTTGGTATTGACATCTTAAGCACTATATAGGCTTACATAAGTCTATATACACAAGGAATTTAGGTTGATAGTGGTTTACATACGTATATATTGTCTCTTCCTCAATATATATTGAATATAATGGTTATTATATCTTCTTGTCAAGTCAATTAGGTATACACCTAATACATGAAGGTTTCTGATTAGGTTTAGCTTATAATGTCATATTACAAAACACCACTTTTGTATTGTCTTATAATCAAGTTTGAATCAGATTCCTCTTATTATAGAATCAAATAACCATTGATTTTTATAATGTACCCATGAACACGTTACTACTACTATAAGTTAATGTATAACTACAAACATGACATTACATGTAATATGTAGGCTTAATTAGACATATAAACAACAGTATAACTCCAAGATACACAAGATCAATAACACAAGTCATGTCTCAGCCAAATAAATAATCTTGATGACGCTAGCAAAAAACAGCTCTCTTCATTTAAAATAGTTATAATTTTAATAACTCAATACAACATCACACATCCATAGGCCTTTAATATACTTAAAATGCACCTTAACATACACATGTATAAACTTTAAACATGTCTATGTTAAGCATTATGATTCTATACATTAGTAGTTATGAATTTGTTCATATAAATATCCTTAATATTATAACATATTCATTATGTGTTAATTTGAGCTACTTATATGTAGGTTGTTGTGTAATTAGATCTACATAAACAGTTTTGACTTTGTCTATTAACTCATAAAGCAATAATAGTCATGTTCCCAGCTATATACTGATACATGTCAAGATAGCTGGTTACATCTTCTAACAAACATAATAGGTTTTGATCATGAGTCTTCATATATATTAAGGTGTAGCCAATATATTGTAACCATCAATATTTAAAGTCATGGTTCATTAACATTAAATGTAAGATTTATTAACGTACTTATTGATGCAAATAAGTAATAATATACAATATGATGTCAATAGGTATGAACAAATTCATCCAATAAACCTACATAATGACTTATTGTTGAACCATAATAAGTCCACCAATACATATAACAAAACATGAGAATATACGAGGCTTTGGGTTGGCGTTTGATGTATTGTAATTTACCTTCGTCTGTTACTGTCTTAAGTTTATAATATACTCCCTTCCTCTTTGGAACAGAGGGAGTATAAGATTTTCAAATTTTTTTTAATATTATTTTATCGATTTATATTAGTTTTTACACTGATCGATTCGATATCAAAATAATTTATTAATTTAAGATATATTAATTTATAATAAGTTTATTGTATTGTATATACTTTTGTTTTTATATGCAAAAGTGATAAATATCTAATTTTTAAAGAAAACATTGTCAAATTCATTCTTTAGTTTATGTCATCTTCAACATATGGCACATATATCTGTTTATGTTATAATTTGTTTTAGTAGTTTTTGGAACGACTTTGTAATCTCGTTTTGATATTAATGAATTTTTTTTATTATGTGTGAAGATAAGTAAGGTACGAGAATAAAATAACAGTAATGATATTACCGAAAAACTAAAAAATGTTATAACCATATTATAAGAGCATAAGAAAAATAAATAAACTAACAATAAAAGTTGTTTATCCAATTATCCAAAAATCCTAATGAGTCAAAAACTTATTTGACTAAAAGTGTCTATTATTAATTTTTGTTGTTATAAGTTACCTCTTTTACCCTCTTTGATACTTTCGTAAACCCATAAATATCCCTAACAACATAGGATTTGTTAATTTAACACAAATCACTTGAAATGTTTGATTGAATACACCCCCCAAAGTTTATTTGGTAGATAGATTAAACTTATAGAAATATGATTGATGCGATTTTTTTGGCATAGGTGATAGAAACTAAGCCTGGGACAAATATCCGTGATCCGCGGGTATCCAAACGGATAGAGAACGGATCACGGATAGAGAAGTTATTTGTCTTAAAATTCTCTTATACGTGGATATAAACATGTGTTTATGCATCTTAATTCATGGATATGTTTTTTCAGATGACTTGATGTCATGTCTTGATTCAAGGACCTATCAGAGGACCTATTCATTTTTTTTGCAAGTTCTTAAGTCACTACACATAATCGAGCCAAATATATTTTAGATGTGTATCATTTTTATAAAAATATTACAATAGTAAATAATTACAGCGAACTTAAACCACAAACCAACTTTCAATAACAAATAAATAAGTTCTTATACTCAATCATACACTAGAAGTAATATGACTTCTATGAGTTATATGTATACAACAGATTTCCACAACCGCTATTAAGAACATGTCTCCCATGACATTGTTGTTCCCTTGTAGAGTAACAGGCCTAGATTGAGTTCGTTGTGGACCATGGGATGGCGGCATCCCATGACCTTGGTGTGCCATGAACTGACCAGCTGGTCCACTTGGGGTAGAGTAAGGAGTTTGTGAGCTCGGCTGGTGCATGAAGCCTCAACTATTAAATGGCATGGCTCCAATCATATTTTGAGAATGAGGAACCATGATATATGGTTGAACAGCTTGTCCAAATATTATAATATTAAGTCAAGATGTATATACATAACAAATTTTATATAAGTCATTATAAAGTCATTGTTATCTCTTCTCATGATCATAGTCTAAGTTCATAGTCTAATATACACCAATATGTCTATAACACTACTAGGGTTTTGACTATGATTGGGTATAACTGACACATATTTTAAACCAAATCTTACATGAGTATATAGATATTATACAAAATGGTTATCACAATGATGATTAATATAGACATAATCATCTATCACTTATACTCATATAAGATCTGGTTGTCAAACATAATTAACTATGTTAGGATACAAATGCCCAGGTATAAGAACTTAAACCGATTTCTGTCTCTTACACCTATTCACAAAGAATATACAAAACTGTTTAATGATTCTATTATGGACCACATTCAGCTTATGTGTATCAAAAATTATAGTTAATAACGGCACAAACCAAGCTTCTAAAATGTGTATGAGTCTATTCGAAGTCTGGTATAGTATAAATATCAAAACAACAAATGTGTGTATGAGTCTACTTGATTAGGACCAGACTATTTTAGCGTTAACATATACTGTATGAGTCATATTCTGATTCAAAGTTAGTATAGACCAATATATGAGGTTCAATACCCATACATAATATGCTTTGTCATTGTAGTATAAGACATGATAGTATAATTATTAGGACAATATATACTCAACTTGACAAGGGAAAAAAAATGACTTAACAAGGATAGTCCAACGATATTAGGGGTTAATGATATTATACACAAAACTTGATTCTATATATGTATCCACATACATATTGAATTAGCATCACAACTTGAGTTACTATGATAAACAAGAACTAAATGGAACTAAAGTCATGGTGTAGGTTAATTTGCACGACTTTACACCTAATCCTTTTCATTGTAGTCGAATATGAACTACGCCAAAACCATCAGAAGCTTGGTTAGTGTTTTGGAGTCGAATATGACTTGATGTCATGTGTATGATTGAGTACTTAAACCGCAACCCGATCTTAAAGGCGTAAGAATTGTATCCTTGTTAGAAGACACAAAGCCAAAGACTCATGGTTTAACCTTCTTCTTCCAATATATTGACTCTGCTTTGGTTATGATTCTGTTCATTACTATTAACCTATACGGAAGTGAAGACTCTGATATCTCTTTAAGCACACTCGTCAAATACGTGCAATCATCCGTGTTAATGAATGCTCTAGCAAGGTTGAGATAACAATCTGAACTCAATGGTTCCTTACCTGGCAAGATCAAGACCTCTCTGAAGACTTTGCAAGAAAGCTTCATATCGTTCAGCTCACACGCCGCTGCAAGAAGGTTCTTGAAACCGAAATAGGCAAACATATGTTCTTTTCTTGTAAAGACTGCAACAAGTCATATGCTCTAGAGAGATTTCCATCTTAAAGGTGTAAGAGACAGATTATTATGATTCACCTAACTTAAACAAAATTATAAATATAAACCATTCAGCTACGAATCATAGGTAGGTGCTGTAAAGAAGTGGCAAACACCACTTAAGATTTGACTTTATAATCTCTCAGCAATCATCTCTGAAAATCAAGCAGCTTTTATCCCGAGAAGGAATATAATGGACAATGTTATTATAGCGCATGAGATGATCCATTCGATCAAGAAAAGGAAAAGATGGGCCAATTCCTATATGACAGTCAAGACGGACATCTCAAAAGCCTATGATAGGATGGAATGGCAATTCCTGAGAGATACAATGACACACATGGGATTTGATTCGGTGTGGATTAATTGGACAATGTAGTGCGTGGAATCGGTCAGTTTCTCTATTCTAATTAATGGCTCACCTAAAGGAATGATCCAACCACAGAGAGGCATACAACAAGGCGACCCCCTCTCCCCATATCTTTTTATTCTCTGCTCAGAAGTCTTGAGTCGCCTCTTAACAACAACAGCTGGAATCAAGAGACTGAAGGAATGAAGATTAGCAACACGGGACCTACTATAAATCATCTACTTTTTGCAGATGATGCTCTCTTCTTTTGTCATGCCCATCCCAAATCATGTGCAACAATAATGGAGATTCTGCAGAACTATGAACGAGTTTCAGGACAGGCCGCCAACCCTCAACAAATCGGCAATCACATTTGGGACTTGAGTCAAGCAGCACGTCAAAACAAATCTAAGGCGAATCTTAAATAGGTCCACAAAATAGTCGCTAGCAACAACACCATTATTTTCATCTCCTCGATGGATCATTCCCAAGTCGTCTTCGATGGCCATTATCCTATTACGCGCAAGTCTTTGTTTTGCTGCTGCATAGAAAACTTTGGTGTGCCTGTCGCCTAGTTTTAACCAATTGTTTCTGCTTTTGATTTTCCAGAAGTGTTCCTCCTCTCTACAAGCTTGGTTCAACTCGTTTCTGATCTGTTGAATCTCTTGAGTGCTTCGGGTTCCATGTGTTAGTGCCTGATCCAGCTCTTTCTTTAAAATAGCTATCCGTACTGAAGCATTCATTCTGTTCTGTCTTTTCCATTCCGCCATTTTTCTCCTGCTGACCATAATCCTTGTGCTTAAATCCATGGATGAAGCTCCTTCTCGCCAAGAGTCTAATATGGTATAATCTGCTATTATATCTGAAACAACCCCTTCTTTGCTCTACCATATTGTAGACATTAGTGATTAATGGTCTATGGTCAGATCCTTCGAAAGGTAGAAAGTCAATTTGGGCTGAAGGAAAAAGTGCTAACCACTCTTTATTGGCCATTGTACGGTCAAGTCAACACCAAACATTGTGGTTATATCGCTTTCCAGTCCAAGAGAATCGATTTCCAGTAGAACGCAAGTCATGAAGATCACAGTTGGCTATCATGCGTCTGAAGTCTGCAAAAGTTGCCTCTGATCTTCTTGGTCCTCCTTTTTTCTTTTCATTGCTTTTAATTTCATTAAAATCGCCCATCAATACCCAAGGTTCATTTCTCTCTTCTGCGATTACTTCAAGTCTTTGCCATAAGTCATTCCGTAATCTCTTTTCCGGGTAGCCATAAACAAAGGAGCAGTAGAAAGAGATTTCATTGAAATTGATTTGCATATCTACAAGGTTTGCTGAAGAAGAAATAACTGAAGCAAGAACATAATTTTTCTAAAAGATAGCAATTCCACCACTTATACCCTGTGGTGGAACTGTTACAAAGTGAGGATAACCCAACTCATCTGCGACTTCTTTGATCTTTTCATCTTGTTGTTTTGTTTCCAATAGGCATAACATGTCCGGGAAATACCTTCGTTGTATTTCCCTAAGGCGTCGAACTGTAAGGTCTATCCCCAGACCTTGACAGTTCCAGCAGGCTGTAATCATGGCAGAAGTGGTGGTTCGGGGCCCACCGCGCCTCTACACTGGGTGCTCCTGCTGCTGGAGCCACTGCCTTCTTCAACGTCTTCAAACTTCAACTTGATGCTACAGGTTTCATCCGTCATCTCAATTGTGTCTTCACGTTTGCGTTTACCTCGGTCCACAGCCATTGCCTCTTGGTTGCTTATGGTTTCCTCTATACACTAAATTATTTATGGTCTAAAAACATTTGGTAAAATCAAAAAACTTTTAGTTAAAAATCAAAACAATTTACTTCAAAAATTATTTTTGAAAACCATTTAAAACAGAATTAAATATAAAATTTTCATTAAATGTAAATCATATTGAACCTAAGACACCTCTTAGGGATTTGAATATTGTGTCCAATTAATTTACACAAAAATATAAAAATTTAAAACTTATAGTTTTAATAGTAATATAAAATATACTTTTAAAATTTTTTTTATAAAATAAAAATAAGTGTTATAAATTTAATTTATGTGTAAAGCGTACTGAACCTAGGACACCTCTTAGGGGTTTGGATGTTGTGTCCAATTAGTTTACATCACATTTAAAAATTTAACACATATCCAAAAAAACTTTATAGTTTTAATAGTAATATAAAAATATATATTTAAAATCATTTTTAATAAAATAGAAACAAGTGTTAAGAATTTAAACTATGTGTAAACCATATTGAACTTAGGACACCTCTTAGGGGTTTGGATGTTGTGTCCAATTAGTTTACACAACATTTAAAATTTAACACCTATCCAAAAAAAAACCTTATAGTTTTAATAGTAATATAAAAATATACATTTAAAAACATTTTTTAATAAAATAAAAACAAGTGTTAAAAATTTAAATTATGTGTAAACCATATTGAACCTAGGACACCTCTTAGGGATTTGGATGTTGTGTCTAATTAGTTTACACAATATTTAAAAATTTAACACCTATCCAAAACAACCCTTATAGTTGTATAAAAATAGAAAACCTTATAGTTATATAAAAGTAGAAGTTTAAAAACATATTTTAATAGAAGAGAAACAATTGTTAAAATTTTAAATTATGTGTAAACAAAAACAGTTTGTTAAATAAATTAAAAACTAGGGCTGAAAATACTAGAAGTGAACGAATAATAGAACAACTAACTTACAGGGAATAAGTGTAGATGAACAATAAATAGTGTTGTCCACAAGTCTAGTAGGCGGTAACTTCTAATAGGCTAAAAATTGAATAAAACGAAGAAAAGAGTAAACATTTGGTTTATGGATAAACTTATAAACTGAAGACACAAAAAAGAAAAGCAAAGAGGATTTTGGAGATTACTTACAGTTACAGCCAAGTCAAGATAGAGAGGATTATGACTTTATGAGATTGGTGTTATTGTTGAGTCAATATAATAGCTAGGGCATCATCCATAGCCTAGTTGAAGCGGACAAGGAAGAACGGTGATTGTGAACGACGATTGGGCCTTGTTCTCTCCGGCGATGACTGGAATCAAACGCCGACGGCGTTTGTTGTTCTGAATCTTCTTCATCCTTCAAACCATCAAAGATAAACATAATCCAAAACAAACCCTATTAAAATCCAAGATTAAACAGAACAACAAAACTCACAATGAAAAGCAAAAGAGATTAACACCAAAATAGTTTCGGATCACACGTACCGACTAAGTCAAAATCCAACGATCCAACGATCCTCCGATCATCGCCTTTACGGTCTCGATTCTTTTCGTAAGAAAGTCGCAGAGGTTTGCTCCAGAAGAAAGAGGAATAAAGAAAAGAAAAATAGAGATGAAAGATGGTTTCTTTTGTTTTCGTTTTGAAGAAGAAAAAAATGAATGGAGAATTAGTTATTTTACAAGGAAGAAGAGTATTTATAAGCAAACATTGTTCAATCGCTTACACAATGATCTTTCCTCTTCGGTCTCTGTGATCTTTGCTCAGATTGATAGGGATATAAAGGATACTCTTCTTGCTCGTCAGTACAGGAAATGTTGTGGGAGACTTCTTTCCCAATGGTTTTCTCATAGTTAACATATCTATTCTACTGATCGATGTTGCAGAATATTATGCTGCAATGTAGGCAGTATAAACGGGCAAGAACTTAAGGCATGATAATATTTTTAAGGTGATTCCATGGTGTACGTGGTAATACACAGGACAACATATTACTGAATATTAAAAATAATATTTTTAATAGTTCATAGTTATTACAAGCCAGATAATTTTGTCATTAGCTTTCATCTTGAATACATGCAGCAAAATTTCAGATAATGACTCTTGATAGATTAAGCAAACTCGTGAAAATTTCAAAGAGAATGAAACCAAAAAAATGAGATGTGTCTCTGAAGGAAGAAGACACCAATTAAAGCAACAAAACAAAATTACAAAGCTAAAGACTCATACGGACTTTGGCTACACCATGAAAGCTTTGAGAAGCTAGAAGAAGTTTCGTTAGTGTTTTGGAGTCGAATATGACTTGAAGTCATGTGTATGATTAAGTATTAGAACTTAAACCGCAAAGTCCGTATGAGTCTTTAGCTTTGTAATTTTGTTTTGTTGCTTTAATATTACTGAATATTAAAAATAATATTTTTAATAGTTCATAGTTATTACAAGCGAGATAATTTTGTCATTAGCTTTCATCTTGAATACATGCAGCAAAATTTCAGATAATGACTCTTGATAGATTACGCAAACTCATGAAAATTTCAAAGAGAATGAAACCAAAAAAATGAGATGTGTCTCTGAAGGAAGAAGACACCAATTAAAGCAACAAAACAAAATTACAAAGCTAAAGACTCATACGGACTTTGGCTACACCATGAAAGCTTTGAGAAGCTAGAAGAAGTTTCGTTAGTGTTTTGGAGTCGAATATGACTTGAAGTCATGTGTATGATTGAGTATTAGAACTTAAACCGCAAAGTCCGTATGAGTCTTTAGCTTTGTAATTTTGTTTTGTTGCTTTAATATTACTGAATATTAAAAATAATATTTTTAATAGTTCATAGTTATTACAAGCGAGATAATTTTGTCATTAGCTTTCATCTTGAATACATGCAGCAAAATTTCAGATAATGACTCTTGATAGATTAAGCAAACTCATGAAAATTTCAAAGAGAATGAAACCAAAAAAATGAGATGTGTCTCTGAAGGAAGAAGACACCAATTAAAGCAACAAAACAAAATTACAAAGCTAAAGACTCATATGGACTTTGGCTACACCATGAAAGCTTTGAGAAGGTAGAAGAAGTTTCGTTAGTGTTTTGGAGTCGAATATGACTTGAAGTCATGTGTATGATTGAGTATTAGAACTTAAACCGCAATCCGATCTTAAAAGCCTAAGTAGTGTTTCCTTGTTAGAAGATACAAAGCCAAAGACTCATACAACTTATAGATTACCGCATGACCTGATCCCGCATTGTGTCATGCAGTATCATAACCTATATAATAAAGGCGTAAACTAACCTCAGGTATGATTATACAAATAATTATGTACGTATAATACATGACTTAAAATGTATTAAAATGGGTATAAATTACATGAGCTAACCTAATTTACGCATACGACATAATCATATAAAACAATAAACAGAAAGCCAATGTGTATAGATACAGTTGTAACACAACCTTTGGCTGTTTTATTGGTCATTATATAAGTATAATACCAATGTATATAATGAAAGCTTTGAGAAGTAAATAGATGTTTGATTTAACATGAAGCTAGAAGTTTAGGTTAAGTATATATACAAGTTAAGAATGTTTCCTTGACCTTCTCAAAGCTTTCATGCTAATTGTTTATATCTTCGAATTATTTTAATATTCAGTAATATGTTGTACTTTGGCCACCATTGGATAAGTAACATATATACATCATGTATAAGATAGAGGGGGTTCAGTGAACGACTTGATTAATATATCAGATAATTCTCAGAAGATAATTTTCCTACTACTAGGTTCATCAAAGTTAACATATACTTAATATTATAATGCCAACCTAATAGATCTGGTGGCTTCACTGGACTCAACCTGATTTTAGTAATAATTTCTAAATCCTCTGCCACAATGATGTCACCCATTAGATCCATGTTCCACTGTGAGGATCTGTCTGACATTAGTTCACTAACTTGTCTTAAATCAGACTCAACACCTTCAATACGTCTTGGCGGGCGAGGCGGGTTCGTCGGCAGCCAAGGATCACCCCAAATACTCGTGCTTTGTCCATTACTAATAAGGGTCTTGGCCTTCCAGGAGGGATTTCCAAATGAAAGAAGATTTGTTCCCCGGACCAGCAGTAAAAATATTAGAATTAGGAAAGTACCTTCCTTTTAGAAGTCGTGTCAGGAGACTAGTTGGAGCTTGGAGTATTCGCCAAGCATGTTTTCCAAGCAAAGCCAAATTGAAGTTTTCCAAATCTCTCAAGCCAAGTCCACCCTCTTTCTTTGGTAGTCCCATTCTCTTCCAAGAGACCCAATGCATTGCTCTTTTTCCAGGTTTCTTGTTCCACCATAAATTCGCCAAGATGCTATTTATCTCATCACATATGTCTTTAGGGAGTTTGAAGCAGTTCATTGTATAGACCGGTAGCGCCATAGCCACCGTTTGTAATAATTTTAGTCACATATGTAGACAAACTATATATCTTCCATAACACCATATTACTTAGATTAATAATATGTATAGCTGGTTAGTTATTAATAGTCAACTTACATGATCTTAAACCACTTGTGTTATACAGATCTTAAAGACGCCAACCCAAAATCCATGAATATGCTAAACATATAAGCTTATCGTGATAATTGTATTAATATAGATATGTTTATTCATATATTATACAAGAAGTATAATACCAATGTGTTATAAAAGTGAACTATGAGCTCAATCAATATGGATTGTATGAATTAACATATTTACAAACATAGTTATAACCTAAGTTGTTCATACATATTGACAACATTAATGTTATCCCCCATGTTATACAATATTGTGTACGCCTTAATGAATATGACCTTTAAGATAAGTATCCATGATTATAAACAGGGTAAGTCGGGTCGTGTTCGAAGTGTATGATTGACAATATAATCCAAAACATGTGGTGTGGCACATTACAGTATTGTGTTTCCATGTTCTTATATAGATGTCATGAACATGGTTTAACATATTTGGTGTCATGATTAAGAATAAACCGTGACTGAACATATAAGCTGTTTGTATACTTAATTATCAACAAGTCATAACTTATCAAGATCATGTCTATGATAAACAATGATCGACTCAAATATATTATGTTTGTAAGTATAATACCAATATTGTACATATGACTTGATTATATTTCTTAACAGGTTGGTTAGTGTTTTGGAGTCGAATATGACTTGATGTCATGTTAACGTATGTTTAGGCATTTACTGTCTAAAGAATTTCTTCAAGTCATATTCGACACCTAAATATAAGATCCGGTTGCTGTTTAAGTTCTTATACTCAATCATACACATGACACCAGCACCAATTCTTAAAGCTAGATTAACAATTATCCGATATAAATAGTTAAAATACTTAATACTGAACCCCCTCAATCTTATACATGATTATATGTTCATATAATAAGAATTGGGCTACAAACATACATCAACCCACTTAAAATAAAGCACTATTTGCGAAATAGTGGCACACAAGATAATACCCAGAGAATCAAAGATTCTAACTATTTGACACCTTCAAATATGTTTTTACATGACTTCACGATCATGTAAATATAATCAGAAATCATATGTTTTTACTGTAGCAAATGGTTTATTGAATAAAGTCCACCATTGAGAAGAAACAAAAGTTCAAGTTTTAGTAGAACCATCTATTGTGGAATTGTCAAGATTCACGACTTTTAGTAGTGAATATAAAATAATAATTCATAATAGATTAAAATTTAGTGATAATATAATATATATATTAAAAAGTTGTGAAACGAACTCAAAGGAGTTGATTGGTGCTTCTTACATAATTAGACTAGATAAGGCCCGCCTATTTAGGCGGGTCTAAGATACAAAAATCAAATTTTATCGATAGAATCTTGTATAATAATCAATATATTTTTCTTGATATTTAATTTAATAATTATTGGTTTAAACAAACTTTCAGTCTTATCCATTCTATTTTAATTATACACACTCAATCTTATCAATGATATTTGAATTCTAAAAAGTAACCGATCATCATTCTATATGTAATTTAGTATCTAGAAAAGAAAAAGAAAAAATAAATTTATATCTTACACATTCAATTTTGTAATACAGTTTAACTATTTATGTCATCATAATAAACTCGATTTAAATTCTACACACTTCATATTGAGTGATAACATTTTCATATCAAAATAATATTTATGACATATCAAATCTATATCCTAGTTAGTATTAAAAATAATTAAAAATTAACAAAACATAACTAATAGGCCTAGGCATAATACCCCAACCCTAAGAACCGACCCGAACCCGAACCCAAAATTTTCAAAGACCCGAGCGGTTCTAAACTTCAAAACCCAAAAAACCCGAACCCGAACCCGAATAGGTATCCAAACATATCTCAAATATAAGTATATATTAGTTATATTTATACTTATATATAGAAAATATTAGGATTTTTTTGGATATTTTAGTTATTTTTGTTTTTTAGATATATTCAAGCAAAACTACTCGTGTTGTTTTGGAAATATTTTGAAATTTTCAAGTAATTTAATAGATTTGCACACAAAATTTGATATTTTAATATATAAATAAACTCGAACCCGAACCCGAATCGAACCCGACCTGAAATCTTAAATTACCCAAACGGATCCTAAACTTCTAAACCCAAACCCAAAATAGCCGACCTGAACCTGACTCGAATACCAAAACGCTTAGGGCTAATAATTAATTAAAAAAACGGAAATCTACAAAAATATTTTAAACCAAACATTGTTGAAAATATATTTTTTATATATGCGGTCATCTCGTAAGTTAATTTTACATCATGCAAATTAATATTAAATGAGTTAAAATTAATAAATGAAAATATTCTCATTAAAAATAATTGAAAAGTTAAATCTTATAAGCTAAGCTATTTTTTTCTCAAAATGTTCTGTTTTCACTTATGATTACATGAGTGAAAATTCTTAAAATAAAGCATAGGTATAGTATCACATCAAAAGATGCAAGACGCTCCATCATATGATGAGTTAAAATTCTTAGAATAAAACATAAGTATTCAAAATTTTATTCTTATAGGTTCATTAATATTTTGTGTTTTGATTTAATGAATAAAAACATTGTATTACATTGATAAATATAATTTTATCCAACTAAAATAATGATTAGAAAATTATATTACTATTTTAAACTTCAATGGTCTTTTTAATTAGTATTGTTATCCATACTAAATTATATTTTTAAGAAAATAATATGTGCTACATTTAAATGACCAATAACACATGTAAAAACAAATTTGATAATTTTCCTTTTGTTGAATAAATGTTAATTGTTTATAAATATATAGACATATAAATTAGTAGATGTAAATTAATATGTGCTACATTTAAAGAAAATAATATGTGCTACATTTAAATGACCAATAACACATGTAAAAACAAATTTGATAATTTTCCTTTTATTGAATAAATATTAATTGTTTATAAATATATAGACATATAAATTAGTATATGTAAATTTATTTACTTTTTAAGATTTTCTATTTTTTTAAAAGAATAAAAAATTAAATTTTGAATGACAATGTAAACATCTGATCGTTTGACTTGACACGTGGCACGATCCTATGAATTAGTAACTTTGAAAACCATACTTTATATAATAAGATTGCTGCCACAAAAATGGCACAAGTAGCGTATTTTCTTGATTCTAAACTAGTTAGTCTAAATTAAATATAACAATATTTTAGGAAATTTTTCTATATTATTATTTCTACTTGTCTATAAAAATATTAAAACATGTGATTTCAAATTATTAAATTATATTCAAAGTATATGGATTTAGGCAGAAATGTTTTTTTAATTAGATATAAGTCTCTTTTAATACTTTTTATAACATCTGTATTTATGTAAACAAAACTTATGCCATTCAATGTCGTTAATGCATTTTGTGACTTGCCCATGTGAGTTCACATAACAATATCTTCTAACAAGGATGTTAATTAATGATTATCTGGATATAAATTATTATATCATAGTGTTATAGACATATTGGTGTATATAATTTAAACAATATGTGTCAATATTTAAATGGGTTATAGATATATGTACTACTTAGACTAATATATTATACACTAACCAATATTATTATACCATGTTTAAAACACACATAACCGGATGTCAAAGCTTACACGTAATTTCTGAGCAGAGAATAAAAAGATATGGGGAGAGGGGGTCGCCTTGTCGTATGCCTCTTTGTGGAAACATGATCGGCTTTTGTATCCAGATGAGGTCTTATATGTTTAAAACATGGATTTAAAGAATATTGGTGCGACAAGTTTATTAAGTACATGTATATGCTTGTATAATAATTTGTAGAAAATCTATATTAGATCCACATTTTGAATCAATCCCCTGAACAACAACAACTGTAATAAAATGTTTGGTGCATTTTAAGTATATTATACGATGGGTTATAAACATAAATGTTTTATGTTATATGGGTTAATGAGCTTTTTATATGTACTCAAGGCGGTTGTTATGTAAAAATTTAAAATATTTAAGTAGAAGTTAAACATGAATATGAATATGTAGGAATACAAAGGAGATTCTTCTAGTTATCATATTGTGTGTATAAATCATAAATATTGTATACGCCTATATTGTGTGTACATAATGTACATAAGTGTACAAAGCCATATTTGGCGTAATTAATCTCCGTCTATATAGTACTTGTTAATACCATGACTTTTATATAAGGGACATTATGTACAGGAATTATGACTTAAATCATTACCAATGTGGACTTAAATATGACCAAGTAATATGTTTGATAGTTACATAGCTGGTGTTGGTTAGTGTTTTGGAGTCGAAACATAATATTGCTTATATACTAAATGTTAAAATATAAGCTCATAGGATTTTAACAAGTATATTACTCAACCTAATCAATATTATGAACATTGTAGTTAAGTCAGTAATTATTTATCATGTTTTATAACCCCTCATTAACTTATATTTAGTCATTTGGGACTCGAGTCAAGCAGCACGTCAAACATTTGTCCAGTGACAGAAATATATTCTCCACAACATAGTTGAAAATTTCTTTCTTTTTCCGGCCAATGTGTTCTAGTAATCCCAAATATTTGCCACATCCTCCGTCATTATGAATATTGAGGATTCGCCTTAGATTTGTTGATTGAATATTCCTAATACAAAATTTGGACTCTGAATATCTTTCGTTATATGATTTCGAAACCATTAAGTTGGTAAGTCAAGACAATTGTTCGAATATAGTATAAATTCACATAAGGATCTTAAAGATAATAAGTATAATAACACAAGTGGTTTAAGATTAGTGTAGGGTACATTTTAGTATTTGTATACTTGATCTAGTCTAAGTTCTTATATAGACTGATCCCATTTATGTTATGGCATATATTGTCATACTTAAACCCCAATGCCTTATCATCTCCTCAGCCAAAGTCGCTTAACACTCACTTATTCGCAGTCTTGAACCGCAAGCTTTAGTACTTATCATTGTCAATCCTTTCCGTTGCAGGTACCAGCTTATCTGCGTAAACGCAAAAGGGATGAACGATAGCTGCAAATAGGTAGAAATGTTTGAAGATGTACGAGCAGTCATCTTCTGCATCAGCTTAAGTGATTACGATCATATCAGCATCACACCCGAAAGCAGTGGAACAGTCCAGTATCAGAACAAGATGATCCAAAGCAAAGAACTTTTAGAATCAATGGTTAAGCAACCCTGTTTCAAAGACACACCATTTATCTTGATCCTAAACAAGTATGATCAGTTCGAAGAAAAGCTAAACCGTGCACCGTTAACATCTTGCGACTGGTTCAGCGTTTTCTGGCCCGTGAGAACGAACAACAACGTGCAGTCACAAGGTTACCAAGCTTACGTCTACGTAGCAATGAAGTTCAAGCTTCTTTACTCGTCTATCACGGGTCAAAAACTGTTTGTGTGGCAAGCTCGAGCTAGGGACCGCGCGAATGTGGATGTTTGCATTAAATCATGTTTATTATGTGTATACACCTATTAGGTCACATATGTATGATTGAGTAATCACACTTCACATTCACCTGATTAAAGATAGATTATAAACCGATGGTTAATAACTACAAACATATTCATAGAATATGTTGGCTTTATGTAAGTCTGGTTCACATTGTGTATATTAGGATGATTTTGATGTAATTCATAATATACTAACATATGTTATATTATGAATTATACAGCTTACAATATAAAAGGTTATTTATACATGCTAAGTTAGTATAAATATGAGTAAGAATGTGTTAATTCATACATATTTATATATATACACAATATATAACTTATAACTTCTCTAGAATTAAGGAAACATATTATCGTATATTATAGTTGTATGGACTATCAAGTTGATAATATGTTTTTTAGTCAATTATCCTAAAACACCAATCATATCGTTGTAGTATTTTAGGTTGTCAATCCAAATGGGTGTGATGCTAACAATCAAGATGTGATCAGAAGTCACTAAGTCAAGCCAAGCAATAACAGGTTTTGGTGTGTTCTATCAGTTCTAAGTGAACATGCCGAAAACAGAAATTCAAGCAGAAACAATAAAACACTCGACCAACGCAGCTCTTTGCAAAGCACTGGGTGAGGTCGAGTGACAGGTCGAGTAACAAACAGAAAAAAAAACACAGATTCTCGACTGCACAGTCTGTTGCCAGACAACTGGGTGGTCGAGTACGAGGTCGAGTAACAAGAAAGAATTGCAGAAATTAAGCGACAGATAACAGGATGCAGTAAACAACAGTAGAGTAAACAAAGAATTCAATCAGATAAAGAATTCCCAAGGATGGGGTAATTGAGTAGTTTCGTTTCCTCAGTTTACAGGTGATTGACATGCTCAATAAATTAACCCTAGACAACAAGTTCATTAACCAAATCTAAGTGCCACCGCAACAGAGACTCTCAAGTTAACCTAGTCCCAGACTCAATCACCAATGACGAGAGCTAATCTAACAGGCATTACGAATCAATAAGTTAAAGCCAAAACGCTCCCTGCAACCAATACCTTGGTACAGGGTCACGAATCTCTGGAATTAGTGGTTCAGACATTTCATCGAACACCTTTTGGGCGCGGAAATGTCTGGGCTCAAATTCCAGTTGATCAGAAAGCAATAGGCATTAAGAACAACTAATCTAGAAGGGATCTATCAACCAATACTCAATCACCTAGCATACTGAGAATTCTACACTACTCTAACCCATCCTCAGAAACCTATTCACTACTCAGACATCATAACAGAAAGCATAAACGTTGAACAAGTTGAAAACATGATAACAACAGTATAACAGCAAGATGATAACAGAATGAACAACAGTAAACGAAATCAAGAACTAAAGCTGTATACTGAATACTGAATAGATAAAGAGAAATCCGGATTACAAACGGTCTAGAACACAAGGTCTGCGGAATAAAACTAGATAAAAACTTCTTGTCTGCGAAAATGAGAAGTACATGCTACTTATAGCCAAATATCCCGAAAACCCTAATACTCAAAACGACGAAGTATTGGGACGGGTTAAGAACTGAGTTTATCCGGTGAATCAAAATGCTTACAAGGCTATCTCATCATCATCCCCTATGCATATGCAACAATCCTAAATGAAACACTCTAGACTCGATCCTAAATGTAATGCAACTACATGAACACTCCTTTTTTTGTGAAATCATTATGTGAAATTTTTCATTTTTTTTTGGTTTTTCTATGCCTTAGATGAATGCAGAATCAAAAATATATACAATGCAACACACACTTCCTGAGCCTCCCCCAAATTTATATCACACAATCCACTGTGTGAATAAATTTGGAAGAGAGTACTTAGGACAAATCCAATCACAGAAACAAAATGAAGAAACAAATCAAGACAGATGATATAATACAATGGTGAAGTGAGGCGCTTACCTCAGTCGAAGAATGAACGTAGTTGCTCGTCAATTGTTGCCTGCAATTGCTCCTAGGCCATAGACGAACCGCCTTGTTCTGTATCAGCTCCAGCGGGTGGGTACTCGACCTCATCAGCTCTGTGGCGGCCAGCACCGCTTTGAGGAAACTCGACCTCTCTCCTTCTGCTGCGGCCAGCACCGCGGTCGAGTGATCTCCTCGAGTGAATGAGGCGTGATCTGCTGCTAGATCGAGTGAGTGTAGCCTTCCTTCTTCTCTTGTGTTCCCGGGATTCGAATGACGAATGCCTAGCCTGGACATGTGGGACTCTCTGCTCGCTAAGCTCAGGCCTGTGCATTAAATCTCCTCGATGGCATCTCCAGAGGAGGCTGTACCTGTGGAATAGCAGTGGTGGAGGAAGAGCAACTCAGCTTATCTGTCAGAAGCTTGAAACACTTGGCGATCAGCTTGTCCTGCTTCTTGCACCACTTCTGCAATTTACTGTTATTCTTATGAGCTTCAGTCAAGCTCTTGCTCTGCCTCGCTGGAGGTACATGTTCACCAAAGTGATACATGCTAGTGTCGAACTCCACTGCCCTATCTTCATCCATCCCATCCGAAGCAGCTTCTTCAAGAAGATCATCCTCATCCAATGGCGGAGCGTTCTCATAGTAGAGGCGCCCAACCTCAGGCCTAAAATCAATGTTATCTCCCTCTATTATCCGTGTAACCTCAGGGCTAGGGAGAAGGATGTTAGCTCTCCTGTCTGTAGAGTGCTCAAACCTGAACCTGTGGAAATCGTCAACCATTGCAAACTCCAGGAATTCGCAGTGACGTAGGTGCTCGATATCCATTGCTCGCGGCTCGAGTCCAGCAGAAATGATTGGGACTCCACAAGCTATCAAAATCGGTGTCACAACGCCACCTATGCACAAAGCGCCTCGTGCTCTCTTGCGGTTATTGCTGACAGCCCAGCTCTTGTATCCACATAGATGGATCAGAAGAAGTACAGATAGAGGTGTGTCATTGATTTCACCCTGTAGGGGCATACCATTCTTAGTTTGGCGAAGAGTTCCCTTGAGGGCCATTGCGATCATCTCCATATCAGAGTTAGTAACAGTCCCTGTGATCTCTCGGGAGTAGAGTACATTGGCTATAGAACGCTGGAAGTACCTGATGACAGGGCTGCGTATCTGATTGCTCTTTGACCTGGAAGCATTCAACGGTACAGAGCTGCCAATGGTGATCCACAAGTCTTTCAACTCTTCTCTTTCATACTTTGGCTTAGATCCCGTTCCATTGGGGAAGCCAAACAATCCTTCCAATCGCTTGATTGATAACCTATACTCATGACCATACACAGAAAATCGCAAGAATCCCAATCCTTCACAATCCAACTCATCAGAGGTCATACCTTGGTAGAGCTCTACTTGCAGCGTGGAGAGGAATTGTATTGTCTCATCTTCATACGCTACATACGGATAAGCCATCAGAGTGTCCAGATGACAACTTTGGTACAGGTGCTGAACATCTTCCAACAATCCGAGTTGTGCAAGTGAGGTCGAGCAAGGATACCTCGTGCTACATAACTCATTCAGCTTGAAAAGCCTAACATATTCCTCAGCAGGCAATACGTCCGGCTTGTGCAGAAGTTTGGTAGCTCTGCGAGTCTGTTCAGGCATGTACTCGTCTTCCAGATCTTCGTCTATAAGCTCATACCTCTATGTCATCGCTCTCTTTCCTCGGGCTATCTCAGCTTTCCTTCTGAAGCTTTCATATTCTCTCTGTTCTCTCTCTGGCCTTGAAGATGACGACTCTGTCTCATCCATGTTGTAGTCAGGATCAACAGAAGAACTGCCACTGTAATTGCTCATGATTCTCCTGTAGAGATTTAGAACTCAAAGCTCAAATGTCAATAGGTTAGTATCAAAGATAGCAATGAAACCAAAATTATTGTCAATAGGCAATGAAATAGATTGAATTGGTCGAGTACAATTCTGTACTCGAGTAACCTGAGCTGTTCCTGAGCTTAGACGAACTGGATCGAGTATCTTCTCAAAGGTCGAGTTGGAATGCTACAGCAGGTCGAGTAAATCGTGGAGGTAGAGTGAGTCGTGAAACCTAGAGGTCGAGTAACTTCTCTGAAGTTGGAAGGCTCTGCTGAATTCACGAACAAGAAGCCGAGTAGGTTTTGCAGGGGTCGAGTGCTTTCTCGAGGTCGAGTAGCTTCTTTTGAAAGAGACGATGGTTGATGTGGATGAATTGGTCGAGTATATCAAAGGAATCGAGTGAAGTGGTTTGGTCGGGTGACGGAGGGGATGATCTGGTGACGGCGGTGCGGCGGTCGAGTGAAATTCTCAGGATCGAGTAGCTCTTTGGACGGCGATTTGTGGTGTAGAGAGATTAGAGTGTCGGCGGTGAAATGAAAAAAGGAAGGTAGAGTGGATTTGGAGAAGTCGAGTGACGCTTCAAAATGAGTGGTCTAGGTTGAGTTTTAGATTCTCTCTCCAGCTTATCCTCAGCGCGTGGTCCACACTCTGTTGATTGAGAAAATTTTGCAGAAAACCTACTGTAAACTGTAGGAAATTTCTGCAAGTCTCTGTAGCTTCTGTTGGTCGAGTAAAATGATGATTAAAAAGTTTTTGGGTTTTAAACATCACACATACTCGACCAATGTACTCGAGTGCAAGGTCTCCAGGTGCAACAGAAGATTTTCAAAATTTTGTACTCCAACGGGCTGTACACTCGATCTCCAGGTCTTCTGTAGAGTAAAAGTTTTGAATTTTTACTCTATCTCCACGTTGTTCTCTTGTCTCTGAAAACCACAAACACAACTAAAACAAATCAAAAATAACAAGAAAGTAAAAATTATTTACAAGGATAGTCATGGGACTTCCTCCCAAGTGAGCTTGTTTAAAGTCATTAGCTCGACTCCTTTACTCCTTTAATCATCAAGAAGCTCTTGGAGATGAACCGATGTCACCTCTGGAAGGATTTGGTCTGCTAAGTATTTCTTGAGCCTTTGACCATTTACTGTAAAATCTCCACTCTTACCAGCTAGAGTGACTGCTCCATAAGGACGGACCTCAGTGATGTAGAAGGGGCCAGACCATCTGGATTTAAGTTTTCCTGGAAAGAGTTTCAAGCGAGAGTTGAATAGCAACACCTGATCACCAACCTGGAAATCCTTAGTGATGATCTTCTTGTCATGGAAAAGCTTGGTTCTCTCCTTGTAGATTTTAGAACTTTCATAAGCTTCTAGATGGATCTCATCGAGGTCACTGAGTTGGATCAATCGCTTCTCCTCAGCAGTTTTTATGTCAAAGTTCAGAAGTTTTACCGCCCACATTGCTTTGTACTCGAGCTCAACGGGTAGATGACATGATTTTCCATAGAGAAGATTGAAAGGAGTTGTACCAATGGGGGTCTTGAAGGCTGTCCTGTAAGCCCATAATGCATCATCTAGCTTTGCAGACCAGTCTTTCCTTGTAATCCCAACAGTCTTTTCCAGAATTGTTTTTATCTCCCTATTGGAGATCTCAACCTGCCCGCTTGTCTGTGGATGATAGGGAGTGGCGACCTTGTGCTTTACCCCATGCTTCTTCAAGAGGTTCTCAAAAACCTTATTGATGAAATGCTTTCCGCCATCACTGATTACTACCCTGGGAACTCCAAATCTTGGGAAGATTATGGTCTTGAACAACTTCAACACAACTTTTGCATCGTTGGTAGGACTAGCAATAGCTTCGACCCACTTTGATACGTAGTCTACGGCGACCAGTATATATTTATTACCGTATGAAGATGGGAATGAACCCATAAAATCAATCCCCCATACATCAAAGATCTCAACTTCCAAGATTGGATTCTGAGGCATCTCATTTCTTCTACTGATGTTGCCTTTTCTCTGGCATGAATCACACTTTGAAACAAACTCCTGAGCGTCCTTAAACATTGTTGGCAACCAAAAGCCTGCTTGAAGAATCTTGGACACTGTCTTGAACGTCGCGAAGTGACCACCATATGCTGAGCCATGGCAATGCAGTAGGATACCTTCCACTTCATCTTCTGAGACACATCTCCTCTAGATCTTATCTTTACAGAGAGTGTAAAGATAAGGCTCATCCCAGTAGTAATGGTGTATGTCTCTGAAAAACTTCTTCCTTTCATAACTTGTCAGGTTGGGAGGCTCTACTCCGCACGCCAAGTAATTGACGTGATCAGCATACCATAGAGATTCTCCTTCAACAGCACTGAGTTGGTGGAACTCTTTCCCACTGTAGCTCTTTCCGAAGAACTCTACAACCATTTGCTGTTCTTCTGGCATTGAATCGTCTATCGGAAGGGGTTCTTCAATTCTCATCCTTGACAGATGGGCCGCTGCACCATTTTCAATGCCTTTCTTATCTACTATCTCCATGTCAAACTCTTGCAATAAAAGTATCCATCTTAACAGTCTTGGTTTAGTATCCTTCTTGGCATACAAATGCCTCAAAGCTGCATGGTCTGTATAGACAGTTACCTTTGATCCAACCAAATAGCTTCTGAACTTCTCAAATGCGAATACAACAGCTAGAAGCTCCTTCTCAGTTGTTGCATATCTTCCCTGAGCGTCATCCAACGTTCGGCTGGCGTAATATATGACATGAAGCTTCTTGTCTATTTTCTGGCCTAAAACAGCTCCTACTGCATAATCTGATGCATCACACATGATCTCAAATGGATAGTCCCAATTAGGCGCTCGAACAACCGGAGCAGATACCAAAGCATCCTTGATGGTTTGAAAGGATTTGAGGCAGTCATCATCGAATTCAAATTCGGTTTCCTTGCAAAATAGTCTGGTTAACGGTCTCGCTATCTTGGAGAAGTCTTTAAGAAATCTTCTATAGAATCGAGCATGACCAAGGAAGCTTCTGATGTCCTTCACCGTTTTTGGTGGCTGCAACTGCATCATCACTTCAACTTTTCTTTTGTCAACCTCTATACCCTTCTCTGATATCTTGTGACCCAACACTATGCCTTCCTTCACCATGAAATGACACTTTTCCCAATTGAGAACAAGATTCGTCTCTTCGCACCTGGTCAATACCCTGCCAAGATTCAACAAACATGAGGAGAAAGAGGGGCCATAGACCGAAAAATCGTCCATGAAAACCTCCACCATCTCCTCAATTAAGTCTGAAAATATAGAGGTCATACACCTCTGAAATGTTGCAGGAGCATTGCATAAACCAAATGGCATTCTCTTATAGGCAAAAGTTCCATAAGGACACGTGAAAGTGGTTTTTTCTTGATCATTAGGGTGAATTGGTATTTGAAAGAAACCACTGTATCCATCAAGAAAGCAATAATATGGATGATTAGCCAAACGTTCAAGCATTTGGTCAATGAATGGTAAAGGAAAATGATCTTTCCTAGATGCAGCATTCAACTTCCTATAATCAATGCACATTCTATGACCAGTTATAGTTCTAGTAGGGATCAGTTCATCTTTTTCATTTTTGACAACAGTCCTTTTTAGGGACGCAATGCACTGGAGAAACCCAAGTACTATCAGAGATAGGGTAGATGACACCAGCATCAAGCAGTTTCAAAATTTCTTTTTTCACTACTTCTTTCAAATTGGGATTTAACCTCCTCTGTGGTTCAATGCTGGAATAGGATTCGTTTTCAAGATGGATCCTATGGTTGCATAAACTAGGGGAAATTCCCTTAATGTCGGATAATGAATAACCAATTGCTCTCCAATACTTTCTAAGCTCAGATAATAGCAGGTTCACTTCATCACTATTTAACTCAGCATTAATGATCACAGGGTAAGTAGAGTTTGGACCAAGGAATGCGTACCTTAGACCTTTTGGAAGTGGTTTGAGATCAACCTTCGGTGCCTTAAGTTCAGACCAGTCATCTGAAGTTGGAATGATCGTCTCCCCAGATTCGTTGGTAGACAAGGTCGAGTGGCTGGTCGAGTACGTCCTCGAGAGTGCAGGTTGAAACTCGAGTTGACCCTTCTTCGCTCATTACCATTACCTCCGTTGCTGGTCCATTCAATTCCTCAAAGGGTTCTGATTCTTCCATCGCTTTATGGGAGTCTAACAGCTTCTGGTATCCCAATGTTTCCAAATGCAGAAACCCATCTTCACCACTTTTGGTTAAAGCACTGTTAAGATGATCTTCTTCTGCCAGCTCTTCCAGTAACTCATCAGCTAACTGATCCATTTCTTCGATCCAAAAGAGTTGCCCTTCTATGGTAGGCTTCTTCATCGCGTCTTTGACATCAAAGGTCATCCTAAAGTCTTTGCCAAGGTTTAGATCAATCTTCGCTTTCTTGACATCAATCATAGCTCCTGCAGTGGCTAAGAAAGGTCTCCCTAGAATCAATGGGTCCTTGGGCTCTTCATCCATCTCCAGCACTACAAAGTCAGTTGGTATCTCCACAGCACCGATCCTGATTGGGAGGTTTTCGAGCAAACCATGAGGGATCCTTACTGATCTGTCAGCTAGGATGAGGGATATATTGTAGGACTTGTATTGAGTGAACCCCAATCTTTTGGCGACAGAGAGCGGCATGAGACTGACTGATGCTCCTAAATCGCATAGGCATCTATTGAAAGCCAATGGACCTAAAGAGCACGGTAGAGTGAACGAACCAGGATCACTAAGCTTCTTAGGAATGATCTTCTTCTGTATGATAGCGCTGCATTCATGACTCAATACCACCATCCCTTGCACTTCTTGAATTCTCTCCACAATCAAGTCTATCAGAAACTTGTGAGAGTCTGGGATTAGCGCTAGAGCGTCAACAAGAGGTATCCGCAACTCAACCTCCTTAATGTTCTTGGCAAACATAGCTCTATATTTGTCTGCCAACGCTTTCTTGTGACGGCCAGGAAATGGAAGCTGCGGTTTGTAGGGAGGAGGGACAAAGACCTTTTCTTTGTTTTTGACAGCAACTGGTTTTGGAGCAGTTGGTGATGCTGCTGGGATGACAGATCGAGTGGTTGGTCGAGTAACGCTGTCGAGTGGCAGATCGAGTGGTTGCTCGAGTGACTGGTCGAGTGGTTGCTCGAGTGACTGGTCGAGAGGTTGGTCAGCTTGATCTTTCTCGAGACTTAAATCCTCCCCATCTTGATCTTCACTGTCCTCAGTGACCGTCTTTGGTTCCTCCCTAGTTGGAAGTGCTTTTCCACTACGCAGGGTGATAGCATGAGCATAATCTTTTGGATTCTGAACTGCTTTGCCTGGTAGTTGGCTTGTCTGTTTTGGAGCTGAAGAAGATGCAGAATGTCCCTCTAAGTAACGGACTTTGGTATTCAGTGTTTCCATCTTGACATTGAGATCATTGTAGCTACAGTCCAGCTTGTTATGTAACTCTGATATCTTCTTTGCCATCTCCATGGAGCAAGAGGCTTGCCCGTGAAGTAGCTGTTGTAGCATTTGTTTCATATCAGCGTCAGGAGCAGCAGGACCTTGGTTTTGCTGAGGTGCAAACCCAGGTGGTGGTGGTTGCTGGTAGTTCCCCTGGAATTGCTGCTTAGGAACGAAACCTTGGTTGTAGGGAACAAAAGGTTTGTTCTGACCTTGTTGTTGCTGTGGAGGATACACCTGATCCTAAGGGTTAGCAATGTTGGTGCTGCGGTAGGAGAGGTTGGGATTGTTGGTTTTGAAGTTGTTGTATCCTTTGTAGTCACCCTGGTTGTTGTTGATGTAGCTGACTTCTTCCAACTGGTTACCCTCCCCATCTTTGACTTGATACTGCTCGTCATCAACAAGGAAGTGCACATGCTTCTGCTGGCTAAGAAGAATCCTGTCCAGCTTGTCATTCAGCGCTTTGATTTCCTTCCTGTGTTTGTCATCAGAGTCAGCTGTTCCTCTGACGGTCCTATCACAGTCTTCGTTGTAATTGCCATCTGATTGAGCAAGGTTCTCAACCAATTCCCAGCCTTCTTCAACATCCTTGTTCTGGAAATTCCCATTGCTGGCGGTATCCAGAAGCATTCTGATGCGTGGTAGGACTCCTGTGTAAAGAGTGCTGAGCAGAGAGGCTTTAGTAAAGCCATGATGAGGGCATTGGTTGGTGTAACCCTTGAAACGCTCCCATGCTTCACAGAAGCTTTCACCAGTCTTCTGTGAGAAACCAGAAATCTCATTTCTGAGTCTTGCAGTTCTGGCATTGGAGAAGAACTTTGACAGAAAAGCCTTCTTACAATCATCCCAGGAGGTGATTGAGTCATGGGGCAGATTCTTCTCCCAAATGTGTGCTTTGTCTCCCAAGGAGAATGGAAACAAACGGAGCTTGAATCCGTCTTCACTGACACCATTGATCTTTGTTAGGTTGCAAAGCCTATCGAATTCATCAAGGTGGTCGAGTGGATCCTCCATTGGCAAACCATGGAATTTGTTCCCCTGAATCATCGAGATGAGACCACTCTTAATCTCGAAGTTGTTGTTCTGGATAGCAGGAGGTGCAATTCCCTTCCTATGACGGTGATCACGTGGTGCATCTGCAGCACCAATGTTGGTAGGGCCATTTTGTTGATTCTGGTCGTCAGCCATTTCGAGTGGTTGCTGAGGTACAGGTTTGACTGTGGTTCTCCTTTTTCTGAGTTCGCGAGATGTGCGGTTGATGTTGTCGTTGAAAAGGAGGTTCTGGTTGCCTGTTGATCGATTTCGCATACAGCAGAGGTGTACCTGGATCAAGAAGACAACAAGAAAAACACAAAGTTAGTAACTGAAAAGAAAATTGAAAATGAACTTGATCTAAGCAAGTCTGAAATCTCAAATGTAACAAACAAACACCCAATTGGCAACGTCGCCAAATTAATAATAGGTTTTTTAGTCAATTATCCTAAAACACCAATCATATCGTTGTAGTATTTTAGGTTGTCAATCCAAATGGGTGTGATGCTAACAATCAAGATGTGATCAGAAGTCACTAAGTCAAGCCAAGCAATAACAGGTTTTGGTGTGTTATAGCAGTTCTAAATGAACATGCAGAAAACAGAAATTCAAGCAGAAACAATAAAACACTCGACCAACACAGCTCTTTGCAAAGCACTGGGTGAGGTCGAGTGACAGGTCGAGTAACAGACAGAAAATAAAACACAGATACTCGACTGCACAGTCTGTTGCCAGACAACTGGGTGGTCGAGTACGAGGTCGAGTAACAAGAAAGAATTGCAGAAATTAAGCGACAGATAACAGGATGCAGTAAACAACAGTAGAGTAAACAAAGAATTCAATCAGATAAAGAATTCCCAAGGATGGGGTAATTGAGTAGTTTCGTTTCCTCAGTTTACAGGTGATTGACATGCTCA
This sequence comes from Arabidopsis thaliana x Arabidopsis arenosa, assembly GCA_019202795.1. NCBI lineage: Eukaryota > Viridiplantae > Streptophyta > Magnoliopsida > Brassicales > Brassicaceae > Arabidopsis > Arabidopsis thaliana x Arabidopsis arenosa. The sequence continues at coordinate 11,780,658 of CM032917.1, forward strand.
ATAAATTAACGCTAGACAACAAGTTCATTAACCAAATCTAAGTGCCACCGCAATAGAGACTCTCAAGTTAACCTAGTCCCAGACTCAATCACCATTGACGAGAGTTAACCTAACAGGCATTACGAATCAACAAGTTAAAGCCAAAACGCTCCCTGCAACCAATACCTTGGTACAGGGTCACGAATCTCTGGAATTAGTGGTTCAGACATTTCATCGAACACCTTTTGGGCGCTGAAATGTCTGGGCTCAAATTCCAGTTGATCAGAAAGCAATAGGCATTAAGAACAACTAATCTAGAAGGGATCTATCAACCAATACTCAATCACCTAGCATACTGAGAATTCTACACTACTCTAACCCATCCTCAGAAACCTATTCACTACTCAGACATCATAACAGAAAGCATAAACGTTGAACAAGTTGAAAACATGATAACAACAGTATAACAGCAAGATGATAACAGAATGAACAACAGTAAACGAAATCAAGAACAAAAGCTGTATACTGAATACTGAATAGATAAAGAGAAATCCGGATTACAAAAGGTCTAGAACACAAGGTCTGCGGAATAAAACTAGATAAAAACTTCTTGTCTGCGAAAATGAGAAGTACATGCTACTTATAGCCAAATATCCCGAAAACCCTAATACTCAAAACGACGAAGTATTGGGACGGGTTAAGAACTGTACTCGACCCACGTGGTCGAGTGAGAGGTCGAGTGAATAGCTGGAGCCTTCTTTTCTTCCTTGTGCTCGAGTGTCTGGTTGACTGCGGTATGAAGAAGGCTCTGAAGCTTGTCATCGAGTATGCAGTCGAGTGGTGGTGATGGTGATACTCGACATCCAGGTAGAGTGATGAGGTTGAGTAGAGGTCTGGTAATGAGATGAAGTCACTCAGCCTGGGGTCGAGTGATGTGATCGAGTGGTGTCAGAAGATACTCGACTTCCAGGTTGAGTGACGAGGTCGAGTGGTGGTCTGATGATGGAGGTGAAGACACTCGACCTCATGGTCGAGTGAAGTGATCGAGTGATGGTCTGGTGATGGAGATGAGGGCACTCGACCTCGGGGTCGAGTGGTGAAGTGAAGTGGTGATGTCCTCTACTCGACCTGGTGGTCGAGTGGTCTCTTGAGATCTTGAAGCTCCTACTCGACCTCTGGGTCGAGTGGTTTGTCATGATCAGGTCCGCTTCTTCCAGATAGCTCGTCAACAGCTCCAAATCACCTGAAATCAACGCAAATATGCAACATGCATGCAAAACTATCCTAAACATGCAAAGTGATGACAAATGATTTGAAATGGTATAAAACAGTGATGATATGATGCTAAAGTGATGACAAATGGATGCTCAAAACATGCAAAATACACACTTATCACAAGTCCAAATGTATATGACATGATATATGTATGTTCATACCTATTGACATCGTATACTTAATCATGTTGATATCTTGGGATTATTTTACATGAAATTTTACACCTAGATGTTATGAGCCATAGTAGGTTAATTTGCACGATTCTATATCAAGTCATATTAGGTGTGATATCATTAAACAATCCGCAATGAGGTTATATACTTTGATCTATAAAATCGTGAGTGTATATTACAAAGCTTAGGTTCAAAGATATTATATCACAACCATAATAAACCAGGATTTCTATGTTTCGTTGTAACTCAAGTTTATACTTGATGGCTATGACTTTATTGTTTTATATGCTAAATATTCAAAGGTGTACATCATCGTTGATAACTTATCATACGGATTATGTAGATAAGTTACAACTTTAGATCCATTTATACTGCTTACATCACGGTTTTAATATCAAAATATATTTAGTTCTTGTTTATCCACTCAAAATGTTTAAAACATAAACATTGTTTGTCTACATATGGACTTTACAAATAACCAGATATGTTATACATGAATATTTATCTCAATAAGCCAATAAGGTTTATACTAAACCATAAACACTGGATCCATTTCGGGTCAATAATCTTAATGAACATATTCTATAAGAATTTAACATTATAAAATAATAATATCACATGGTTTTTTGCCAGAATTAGTAAGATCATTTACTGTATATTTTGAACTATAAGTCGAATTTATCGTGTTAATGCTTATATTGCATTATATACCAATGTGTATATCTATCGACTTTATGTTGACCTATACATTGGTGTTGACATCAATTCATTAATCCCTTCAATACACATGTGCATGTATTAAACCTTCTAACAATGTTATATGTATGACTTTGGCTACACCATACGGACTTTGGCTACACCATGAAAGCCTTGAGAAGCTAGAAGAAGCTTGGTTAGTGTTTTGGAGTCGAATATGACTTGATGTCATGTGTATGATTGAGTATAAGAACTTAAACCGCAACCGGATCTTATAAGCCTTCATAGTTGGTTAGTGTGATGCTAACCGGATCTTACACATGACATCAAGTCATATTCGACTACAAAACAATAACCAACCTTCTTCTTGCTTCTCAAAGCTTTCATAGTGTAGCCAAAGTCCGTATGAGTCTTTGGCTTTGTGTCTTCTAACAAGGATACAATTCTTACGCCTTAAGATCCGGTTGCGGTTTAAGTTCTTATACTCAATCATACACATGACATCAAGTCATATTCAACTCCAAAACACTAACCAACCTTCTTCTTGATTCTCAAATCTTTCATGGTGTAGCCAAAGTCCGTATGAGTCTTTGGCATTGTTGTTCTAAGAAGGATACAATTCTTACGCCTTTAAGATCGGGTTGCGGTTTAAGTTCTTATACACAATCATACAAATGACATCAAGTCATATTCGACTCCAAAACACTAACCAACCTTCTTCTTGCTTCTCAAA